>JAHWFO010099087.1:3813-17721 GCA_023313115.1 Rhysida immarginata | reverse complement strand
AATAATTAGGAATTCCGACGAAATTTCTCACAGAAATAAATATTTAACAGCTAGCCTTCAATAAGCAATGGATTAGCTTATTATTACTCTTAGGTAAGTACCTTCATAATGACAATTATTATTTCACATAGTAGAGTTTTACTAGTCCAATATTTCTTGCAAATTAAGCCGAAATTCCTTCAGGAAATTAATGAACGGATATATATTTAGAGAAAAACGAGACACAAGAACCCTGGAATACAATAAATAATAAAAAACAAAAAGAATAAAAAACAAGATATAATAAACAAAAATAATTAAAAAATAATAGATAAAATCAAAATCAAAAACTATTATTAATGAACCATTAAGAAATGACATAACTAAGTACCGAAAGGTTAAATAAACCATTCGCGAAACCATATTTTAAACCATATTATGTTAATACTGTAAGTTTCTAATGGACCATAATGATCCACTAACTACATAACTTTGAACCAATTTTGATTATCATTAATTTTACGTTATATTCATTTATGACACAACATTCCAAGTTGTTTGATATATTACAGGCTATGTTTTAGCATTGAAAGTTCCAATGAACCATAATGGTTAGACTAAACCAAGTTCCTTGAAACCAATTTCAACTATCATTAATTTTACATTATATTCATTCATGGCACATCATTCCAAGTCGTCTGATATATTACATGTCATATTTTAGCAATGAAAGTTCCAATGAGTCATAATGGTTCCGCTAAACCAGGTTCCTTGGAACCAATTTCGACTAACATTAATTTTAGAGGATTTAGAGTTACAGACAGACAGACGGACAGACAGAGGGACAGACAGACGGATAGAAAGATAGACAGACAGACACGTTTTCCTACACTGATAGCATAAAGTACCTTTCAATACTTAATAACTATTATTTTCAGGAAGATAACCAGGAAGATAGCATAATGGTTTTAATAATGAAGAGGTATCCCGATAAGTCTCTGTTTCCTTACTTTCAACTAAGCAATTCAACTCACAATGCTTTATCCAATTAAATAGAGAGTGGGACGAGAGAACGCAATATAAATTAAATGTTCATGGTACAGTCAGCAACAAAATTTCTTAGCCACCTTCCATTAATTTTCCAAAATTAAATATTAATTTTCCCTTAACAATTCCGGTAAAAAGTAACAATTTATAGTAACAATTTATGATACAAAATGATCATACCCGTATCAATCAATACACACCAAGAAAAACTATTTACTGGAATTATTAAAGGAAAAATTAATGTTTAATTTTAGAAAATTAATGTAAGGTGGCTAAGTACTTTTAATGCCGACTGTACATTCAAAGTCTCAGTTAACTCAATTAACGTTTAACTTGTACTTCCAGTTCACTCGCAGAAATTACGAGTATGTTCACTTCACGAGTATTTTTACACACTTCGGTCATGTTCACGTTCATTAAAAGCAAAAGCTTTACTATCCTTAATTTCCACATTATTTGTAGTTGTATTACATTCTTCATTGTTTCCGCCTTTTGCTTGCAGATTTCAAGAAACACTCCCATCCGTTTCTCTCCCTTAAATCATCAATGGGAGCTCCTCTGTTCTTGCTCTCTCTTCAGTCAAGCTCATATTCTCTTTGCTCACACTTTCTTTTACTTCCGTTTTTCTTTCTTTTATCACTTCTTTCGCAGCTCCCTCTAACGGTAATTTACTAAGACTTGAATTTAAAAAATTATTTTGGTCTTAAATTTATTTATTATTGAAGCTCGTGATATATAAACTACGTTTCTTATTTTGGTGTGGGGAACAAACCCTCAAAGTGTGTAAACGTTTCATTGATCCATTTTTTATATAATTCGAAGCATGTTGTATCCCTTTCGAGTAATGTAGATATTGTAAAAAGAAGACTAGGAACAGGAAACACAAGCAAACCGAAAGATTAGAATTTAATGAACAGTATTTTACAGGGTGTTGCAGATAACTACAGGGCAGTATAACGGGAAGCCTACCCGGTTGATTGCAGGGGCCAGCTCGGTTGATTGGCAAAATGGAGGGAGATGAAGGTGGCCTGCAGCAGCCAGCAGTTTTCACAGTCGGGGAGGGGGTGTGAACGTCAAAGCTGTCATGTTTTAGTCGTTCTTGTTGCGAGGTGACACTTTCTCAGTAGTAGAGCAAACTGGTCTGCTGCATTTTGTGACTTTGGTCCTGTGTGCGCTACGAGACGCAACCCTGGTTAGCCCGTGACGACCAAACATAATAATAAAAGTGTGAAACGCTATTTTTTCCTATTCTCCTCTGTTGAATTTTTGGTTTGTTTGTTGGTCCCCTCTAGCTTCGGAGGACATTCATAAGTGTGTTTACTTTTTGAGTAAGCCCTACCCTGCAGTTGTACAGCGCGCACCCCTCCTTGGCTCAATTGGTCATGCCCTTTGCCAAACAAACAAGTTTAACAAAATAAAATTACCCAATTATCATTTGATGTCGCTCCAGCGCCTACAATCGAGCGGGTAGGCTTCCCATTATACTGCCATGTAGTTATCTGCAACACCCTGTACACAGGTTCCTCAATAGAAGTCAGGCGTGTAGGCAGGCATGCCAATTTTTGGTGAGACGGGAAATACCGTGCACAAAAGACGTTGTTTGGTCGGAAGAGCGCAATTCAACTCGCATTGCTTTGTCCAGTCCGTAACTGCTTTCTGCACCTCCTCATAGGTGTTGAATTTTTGTTCCTTGAGAATTATTTTTCAACAGCTTAAAGAGATTAAAGTCACAAGGGGGCAAATCCGGGCTGGAAGGAAAACAATCGAGAATCTCCCCTTTATTCTTGTCTAGTGCATCTACAACAACTTTGTGACATGCGGGAGAATAATCATCCTTGAAAGCAACATACCGGGTCACTTGTTTTTGATAGTCGTACGGTTATTATCCAGCGTCTGGGCAGACAATTGAACATTGATCGTGATGTCGAAGAATGCAGTCATCATGACCATTCCAGCTGACTTTTGTAATTTTCATTTCTTGAGCCTGGGCGAGCTGGATTGCTTCCATTGCATGCTGGTGAACTTCCCTTTCGGCTCAAGGTGGTGAGACCATTTTTTATCTCCTGCAAGGGTGCAGCGCAGGAACTCCTCCCCTCCTATGCTATATCGTACCAAACCATTCGGTTCTCCTTGCGTTGCTCAGTCAGCATTCGTGGTACCTAATTTCCGGTATATCTTGGTATTTTTGTCAGTATATTGCACAGTATATACTGAAACACTGTAGTCTTTTTCGAAGCCACGTATGCTTCGTCTACGGTTGCTTTGACTGCTATATCAAGGTGCGCATTCAGGCTTTGTTCACGATTTGGTATACTTGTCCATGACGCGGTAAATTCAGGAAACGCCGTTTGTTAACGACCCTTTTGGAACACTCGCGACCAGTTCGTCACGGTTGTTTTCGAAACGAACTTCTTTCCTTGTACAGCGGCCATTCTTCGAGAAATCACCACAAGCTTGCATCCCTCGGCCATTAGAAACTGAATTACTGCTCCCTGTTCCTCTCTGGAAGGGTTTGGAACTACGCCATCAATATTGAAATGACTGCCACGCTTGCAAACACGTAGCAATTTCGGTAATGGGCATATCGAGATAGAAGTTAGAAATGTTAATTTCTATTTCTAACGTGAACGTAATGGAAAGAGAGAGGGAGTTAATCATGTCTATAGTAGTAGACGGAGAAATGGTGTAGTAATCGTTGCCTCATCGAAATCTACAAGGCCCAGATATATTCCACCAAATAAATGCTCATAGCCCAAATCCAGTTTGATGTATTCCCTATTTTAAACTCGATTCCTGATTGCACATGATTAGCCTATAAATATCTCTTCCAGTGACTCGTCTATACAGGGTGAATACAAAAGTCTGAACCCCCCTTTTATTTTTTGAACCGAAGCAGATATGTCAATTTTGATGAATCCAATGAATAGGAAGTTGTGAGTGGCCTATCCCATGGTGCACTTTTCATCATCCCAAATATGAAAATTAGGAGACATTAAAAATTTATCTCAAAAACCGTAAACTACAGACAAAAAAAACCCAATCACAAACTTGCTCAGCATAAAAAACAAACAAAGCAAAAAAATCATCCAAATCGGACCAACCAATCACCCACAATCACGTGGTGAACTGTTTGTAGCTTACAAACAGTCAAACTGCACAAGGAACACTGAATGTTGATATTTCCACCATGTAAACCATGAAAATCAAAAAATTAACATAAATTGCCATACTCACATTCACTTTTATGCGGAAGAACAAATAAAAGGCATGTTTCAGCACACACTAGAAATAACAATTCCAGGATGGCAAGCTACACTGTTCCGGAAATGGTCAACATGATCTTCTGCTTCGGAGAGGCAAGGAGAAATCTACATGCTGCAGTTAGGTTGTATCGAGACAGATACCCTAACGAACGCCATCCATCTCGTGAAACAATGCGTCACATTATTCAAAGATTCGAGGCTACAGGGAATGTTAATGAAGAACGAGGAGGACCAAGGGCACAAGGCGACAAGGATACAACAACAATAGTTCAGGCTACAGTTGCTGCAAACCCCACGCAAGTAGCAGAGCAATTGCTGCAGATGTTGGGTGCTATCAAAGCACTGTTCTCAACATTCTACACGCACATCATTTTCACCCAAACCATATTCATTGTCACCAGGAGTTACTGCCACTGGATTATGTTGTTAGGGCCGCCTTCTGCAACTGGTTACTTACCTGCCTGGATGACAATCCAAACTTCATTCATGAGGTGTTGTGGACAGATGAAGCCCAGTTCACCAGGGATGGAGTTATCAACAGGCACAACCATCATCATTGGGCAGACGAAAACCCACGATGTCTGCGAGAAGCAACTCATCAAGTGAACTGGAGAATCAATGTGTGGTGTGGATTGTATAATGACACTGTGATTGGACCGTATTTTTACGATGGAGCACTGACTGCAGAACGCTACCGGGCTGAAATTCTCAACGTGGTAGTCACAGACTTCATTGACAATTTGCCACTGGCCTCGTATCAGCGCACGCGGGTTCAGCATGATGGAGCTCCTCTACATTACGGGTTGGTCGTTCGCGAGCATCTAAGTGAGATGTTTGGACAACAATGGTTTGGTCGAGGAGGACCAGTTCGTTGGCCAACCCGCTCCCCTGATTTTACACCGCTTGACTTTTTCTTGTGGGGATACCTGAAGGACAAGTTTTAACAAATCTGGAGGATCTGGTTCAACAAATCCAGGAAGCATGCCGAGGAGTGACAGCAGTCATGCTTGCCGATGTTTTGGCGTCAGTTAGGTTCCGTGCCCAAGTGTGTTATGGTGCCCACGGTCGTCACATCGAGCATTTTGTTGATTAACCTTTTTTTAACGTCATTGTTTGTGCAGTGTGACTGTTTGCAAGGTACAAACAATTCACCACGTGATTGTGGGTGATTGGTTGGTCCGATTTAGATGATTTTTTTTTTTTTTTTTTTTTTTATGCTGAACAAGTTTCAATTGGGTTGTTTTCTCTATCCCTTACGGTTTTTGAGATAAATTTTGAATGTGTCCTAATTTCCATATTTGGAATGATGAACAATGGACCATGGGAGAGGCCACCCACAACTTCCTAATCATTGGATTCATCAAAATTGACATATCTGATTCGGTTCAAAAAATAAAAGGAGGTTTCAGACTGTATGTATTCACCCTGTATGTATTTACACCAATGATCCATTACATTATGACCACCTCTAGACAAATATACGCCGCAAGCTTGATTCATACCGGCATATATACACCGCCAGTGAAGTGAGTTTCCGAAGCTACATATAGAGTGTTCGGCTGGCTGCAACATGGGAACAATAGCATGGTTATCACGCTTACACAAAAAAGAAATCAATATAGCCTGGTGGTTCGGGACGTCGATCTAGGGAAAAGCGCGTTTGGTGGGCTGTGAACATCCAGTCAATGTGAGTACTTTTCGATAGTGGTGTGCGGATGGAGAAACGAGGAGTCACCGTCCTGCTGTTTGCCCGTCATGGCTTATTCATGCCAAATAGAAGTGAAGATTAGTATGCATTGTTCGCCGTTAAAGAAGAAGGGCTACAATAGTCCATATGACCAGCATCTATAACGGTGGTGACGTAGACAATTTGTTGCCATCTGCGAATGGGCTTGTGTAGCCATCGCTCCAGGTGAATCCTTGCGCTTACGGCATGCCATCGCCAACTACACCTGCATTGCGCCAGAGTGGAAAATTTATATATTCTTGAGCCTTAAGTTTTATCTTTGTCTTTAATTTTTTCTTTTACCTTTTATCTTTCCGTACCCGAAATACGTATCCGATATTTCAATTTTATTCCTTGTCGATTTGAGGTTTTCCTTTTCTGATTTTACCATTTTACAGTAATTATTAATTTTTAAAGGATTTGGGCAATAGAGGACTGGAAGGAAGTCCCCTGCTCGTACGAGTCACGTTTTCTGGTCCATTACCTTGATAGTCTAGTGCGGATACGCCTATTTCCAGCAGAAACAATGGTACCAAAATCCACAATTGGACGAATACAAGCCGATGGCACTGGTACTACGGTGAGCGATATTTACTTAAGCCCATTAAAACACATCATCTCTATGCAACAATATCTGACAGCTCTCCGGAATGTTAACATCATTGCAGATAAGGTTCACATATTTATGGCCAGAATGTTTCCAGACGGTTGTTGTCTGTACTAACAGGATAATACACCATGCTAATAGTCCCAGTCCACACAGTAGAGCATTGTACGACTCAGAAAAAGTTTCATGCTTCCGTACGACCACCTCGCAATGTACGAGCACTGGAAGACCAGCTATTGATCACCTGGAATCATATACCTCAGACTACCTACCAAGACCTTGCTGAGTCAACGCCTCAGCACGTGTTGCAGTTCAGCGGGCGAAAGGTTGTCTTATGTCGTATTTAACAGGTGATCATAATGTAATGGTTTATCGGTTTATATAGATTGGGTAAACAATAAATTAAAATTATACACCATTTAATCTTTTATTACAAGGGATCGTATCGTTCCAAAGATTATAACGGATCAATGATATCTACCATTAATGGCTTTTGTGTAGAATATGAAAACATCAGTGATTATGCAGGTTAGTATAACTTCGGACGTGGTATGACTTATACTTCTTAATAATGACTTAATTTTTCTTTAGCTGGATTTAACATTGATTTATTTGTCCGACACTCTCCATGGAATTTAGAAGAATGCGATTATGTAAGTGTTATCATTTCAAAATCTCTTCAAAAGAATTTGTTTCCATTTACAAGTTACATCATATAACACATCAAATAAAGTAGATTTAAATTTCAGGTTTATTTTACATATCTGAAAGGTGAAAACTTTCACTATTCAATGATTTCTATCGAAAAAGGTACCATTTATGTGTCAAACTTTCTTATAAAGGTGAAAACTTTTTTTTTTTCAATATTATTTCTATTTTCCCTAGAAAACAATAATTTAGCATAAAAAATATCTTTGTCTCCATCAAAGTACACCCATATTATTTTTTTCAATTATTCAATTCAATTTTTTTTTCAATATTATTTCTATTCACACACTTGTCACAGACGTGTTCCCACATTACCATGCAGTTCTGGAAAGCTTCTTTTAGAACATATTTCAATGCCAGTGACGAATTTTTCTTTATGTCATCAATGGAGTCGAAACGGCGTCCTTTCAGCACTGATTTTAATTTTGGAAATAAGAAAAAGTCGCAGGGATCTAGGTCTGAGAAGTAGGGAGGCTGGGGGAGGACAGTCACTGATTTTTGGCACTAAACGGGCGAATTAACAAGACGGATTGTTAGGGGGAATTGTCATGATGAAAGAATCATGAGTTGCCTTGACAACAGTGGTCTCTTTTTGCGGATTTGCGAGTGGTCTCCCGAGTTTCACGCAAAATTTCACGTTGAAAATAATGCTTGAAATGCGCTGTGGCTGTAGCATATCATCATGAAATTTATTATCTGCGTTTATTTGTATGAGAATAACACGTGTATTTATAGAGATATAACGGTCCTGTTAAAAAAAGCGAAATATTTTCTTATATTCTTTAATTATAACATGCAGGATTTCCAACCCAATTTATTTATTTATTTTATTTATTTATTTATTTATTTATTCAAATGTAAGAAACATATAAATATATAACAAGATGAATTTCCCATGAGCAAATAGTGCTCGTATATTCGGAAAAGCATCAAAAGAAAAGAAAAAAGAAATCAGTATATACGGTAACAACAATTTAAACTGATTCACATATGAATACCAATAAATACTAATTGTTTTTGAAAGTCATAATCCAATTTTTAAGTTTATATCTAGATTTTCGTCCATCAGTACATAATTTTATTTCATTTGGTAGATCATTAAACAATTTTTTATAATTATAATCTATTTGATGGAAAACGAAAGAATGCTTTGGAATTTCAATTGGAATCGTCAGATTTTTAGAATTTCTTAAATTATAATTAAAATGTTTGAAAATTGGCTGTTTCATGTTTACATAATTACATGTATATTTTGCCAAATTAAAAAGATAAAATTGATGAAAATTCATTATTTGATTTTTACGAAAATCATTATTGTTAAAAATACAACGAGTCAGCATATTAAAAAGATTTATAATTGGTTTTAAATGAGTCACATAAGTTCCACCCCAAACTGGGATGAGATATTGTAATGTACTTAAAAAGAAAACGTTATATATTAAAATCAGATTTTTAAAAGTTAAGACAGTTTTTAATGATCGAAATATAAAAGTTATAGATCTTAATCTAATAAATAAGCTTCTTATATGGGAATGCCATGATAAACGATAATCAATTGTAATACCCAAATATTTTGTGTGTTCGACATAAGTTAAGAGAGGACAATGACTACATTCAAGATTATTACATTTCAAATCATGATATTTAAGAAACAAATTCGTATTACAATCAGCGTGCAATTTAAAACGCATATATACAGATTTTTTTACATTTAAGGACATATTATTATTTGATAACCAGAAGTTTAATAATTTAAGGTCTGATTGGGCTTCTTTAAAATTTTGATAATCACTTTTTATATAGGTTAAAACTAAATCATCAGCATAAGCTTGGATAGAACCAAACCAATTTAAATGAAAAATATCATTTATATAAATTAAGAAAAGAATGGGGCCTAAAATAGTTCCTTGAGGAACTCCTCTTTTTAAATTTTCGAATTTACTTAATTTTTCCTTAATCCTAACAGCTTGTTTTCTATTGGCTAAATAAGAGCTAAACCATTGGTTTGCTAGTCCTCTTATACCATATCTTTCCAATTTTTGTAATAATAGACAATGGTCAACTGAATCGAAAGCTTTCCTTATATCCAGAAAAATTGCTAAAGGGTTCCGACCTTTATCAAGCGTGTGAATAACATCGGATATAAAACTGTGAACTGCTAATTGAGTATTCTTTTTTCTTTGAAAACCAAACTGTTTATTCGCAATAATGTTATATTTTTCTAGAAAAGTTGTAAGGCGATTTTTTACCATTTTTTCAAATATTTTTGAAATGTGAGACAGTAAAGATATGGGTCTATAATTTTCAAATAATAAACTACTTCCCCCTTTAAATATTGGAATTACAACTGCAATCTTTAATGCGTCAGGGAATGTTCCTTGTAAAAATGAACAATTAATTAATTTACTAATAGGATAAGTTAAACTATTAATATGTTTACGCAGAATTTCTGTAGTAACATGATCATATCCTGGGGAGGAATATTTTGATAAGGACATAATGCAATTTTTTATTTCCATTTCATTAACAGGGTAAAGGAAAAAGGTATCCTTTACTTCATTTTTTATATTAAAATTGGCTGAGTTTTGTTTAACAATATTTTGGCAATCGCACATGTTTATAAGGCTCAAATTAAAATCATTTATCTGATTACTAATCTCTTGAGGAATATCTCTGTAAGTCTTTTCTCGTCCTGTTATATTACTTATAATTTTCCATTTATCTTTAGGTGTTTTTGCTCAAGATTTTCAAGAAACTATAAAAACTACTATAGAGACAATATCCTGCATTTAGAATATAAAATATTAAATATTTGATAAAACATGATCATTTATACTAAACTAGTAGAGCACTCGGCGTTGCCCGGGATAAATACACTTGTAGCTAAACAGAAAAATCTCAAAAAGTTAAATTATAACTCACATAGTAACTTAATCAACACAACACCATTCTAAAAGAATACCCATTCTAAGAAAAAATCTGAAAAACAGGAGTTATAGGTGATATATCGGGACCTTCTTTACCTTCTTTTTGACTTGTCTCAGATTAAAATGATATCTATCTTCACCACCAGGGAACATCACTGGATACTTTAGATGCAACCTTTTCTTGCCCTTAACTTAGAAGCTCTTATAACCTCTTGCCCTATTCGAAACTCCCGTTGTTTCCAATGCCCGTATAGCTTTCTCTGTTTTAGCTGCAGAGATTCTCTGACCAATATTCGTTCTTTCTCTTTCCTTTCCAGGCACATAAATTTTTTTTGCCAGTCGTGTGGACGTTTGATAGGGAGCTCAAGGGAGACACGTCTGACTCCTTTGCCTCCTCAATATACGCTGCCTTATTTATTTCCGGTCACTCCCTCATCATTTTATGCTCAATAATAAAAAAAAACCACAGTTCAATCATCGCATTATGAGCATCACAGTTTCCAAAATATTTACATTTACACAGAATATAATCCAAATGTATTTCTATGAAATGTTTAGATCAAATGTGCTACCAAACAAGCTAGATGATAAACCCGGCGTGGCTCTGACTCTTTAATTTTTTGATTAAATTTTGAAAAATCTTAAAAATAAACATATTTAAATGCTGAGAATTAATACAATAAAATTTCTTAATGAAAATTGAAAAAAAAAATGGTTAAAGGCTCGCAATGGGTGGACTTCTCTATGTAAGCTATTGCTAGTCTAAATAATTTCTTAGTCACATAATCATTCTTTAGATGTACACTTGATCTTGTTGCAATTCCCACTCTTCTGTCAATGTTTTGAAGCAAAACTTGGCCATTCATCAGTTTGTGTAGTCTAGCACTCTCCGATTCTTCTATCTACATGCTTACCATTTCCTCAATACTGCACGGAGCTAAAGGAATGCTTCCTCTATCGTCTTTCCGCTCTTTCTCAATATTCTGCTAACTCTCCATTATCTATATTTCTGATCATTTTTAAAGATTTTCAAGAAATTCTTAAGTACTAAGAAATCTCAGAAAGCCTCTAGAACAGGAATTCTATGCATTGTTACAAATTGAAACTTATCTATATTGCACAAAATTTTCCTTGCATTGTTGGCCATGAGATATATATTGTTGTTGCATGCAGAGTCTTTGTGAATTGCGAGTTGCTACCATTGTTGATAAATATTGTTGCACAAAATTAGTCTTGCATTGTTGGTCATGAGATATTTTTCATTAACATACCTTGCGATCATGAATATCGATTTTTTTATCAATAATTAATATTTTTTCGAAATCTGTCGTAGACAGTGACCTTCCTCATGCTTTGAAGGTTAAATATGCAAAATTTCATCAAGATCGGAATAAAACTGTACATTAGTATAAAAAACAAACAAACCCATAGACCCACAAACCCACAAACACACATCCTTCTTTATGTATATAGGAAGAAGATAGAAGAAGATAGATGCTTACCTGCGCATACACAAGCGCGTTACTATAACATCTTTCGGATAACTTATTAGCCAAATGCATAGAGCTACTCTCAACAAAAGCCCAAGCAAATATCTTGACATTTTAGAACAATATCGTTGGTAAATTGAGCTGAATTTTAGTTTTTTTTAAAAATGAACAAAACGATAAGCTTTTTCTTGAAATTTTTATTTTTGGGCTGGACACCAGTTATCAACTTCTTATCCTTATCAAAGAAAGAGAGAAAGCAAACTCCTTTTGTCCACAAAAGAAGTTTAATATGTATCGTATATGTATACATTTCGGCTACCAAGTAGCCATCTTCAGTATGTGTCAATGTTATCAGCAAAGATGCAGCTTTTATAAGGTTTCGGAATCAATCAGGATATCAGACTAATGGTAAATATCCTGATTGGTTTACAAGAAAAAATAAACACAATACAAAAAAATACAAAAGGGGGGGGTAATATTAATATTAACAGGAAGACAATTATAAGCAATTGGCTATTATATCCGGAGTGACGCTATTATAAACAGAGGGCTGCTAAAAAGTTATTATATCCAGAGTGAGAGTAGGACACATGGGATAGTAAAGAATTCTACAATGATAAGTCCAGTGAGCCTCTATCACGGTTCAGTAGTTTTTTTGGGTGCAATTTTTGATATTTATAGTGACTCCAAGAAATTCAGCTTTTTGGAATCCCCTTCAAAGTGCAAAATCCGAACGTTCTCTTTCTTTCCTACATGTCCAGTAGTTAGAATATGTTCAGCGAATGCTAACTTTTCCGGTCTGTAATTTTTTATATGGTTGAACTGTTCCTTTATGCGTGTCTCAATTTTTCTCCTACTTTGGCCTAGATATTTCTCGTCACAGGTGTCACAGGTGATCTCGTAGACTCCAGATCTTTCTAGTGTTGTTATCTTGTCTTTGGTCCCGCCTAGGAGGTGTCTCAACGTTTGGCTACTTCTGTATGTCACAGTGAGTCCAAATGTTTTGGCAATCTTCTCCAGGCTTTTGTCAAGTTCGAATTGTAGGGTAAACATCAGAATTTTTTCCTCTTTTCTTGGACGTTCTGTAGAGTCGTAATAGCTTTGATTTGCTTCCTAAAAAGATGTCTGGTTCATCACAGAAAAAGATAAATAGAAATCCCTTCCTTACCTTGATTTAATGATACTTAGAGATGGAAAGAAACTCACTTTTAAAATCTATAGGAAGCCAAACTATGTCCCAGTGTATATAAAATCAACCTCCAACCACTGTTTCAGCCAAAAAATGGCCGCGTTCAACCACATGACAAATAGGGCTGAAAACATACCCATGACAAAAGAAAATAGAAAAGTTGAATCGCAGAAGATTAAAGAAGCTGCTGTTTTCAATGGCTACCACACCGATATGATTGACAGGTTATTTAAGAAACACCTTTTTAGCTAATAATATTATTTCAAATTGTATGAAAATACCTTAGAATAACTTAGAAAACGACTAAAAACACATAAAATGCTTACCAACTAATTATAGAAATATTTTGAATAGTTGGTTAATAACAATTTAAGCAGTTGTTTCTATAGGTACATTATGTCACGGATATTTACGCAAGCAGTGGAAGATTTTTAAAGCAAAGACATGGAATCTTAAACAGCTATGTAGCCATAACAAAAGATAATTTTATTCATGATAAAATTGCATAAGCAAATAACAGATAAACAAGTACAAAATTAAAACAATAAATATGACGTAGTCTTTCTTTTAAAGGAAGAAAGATACGGCGAACGTATCCTCTAACACGAGGATTTACGTTCCGTGATTAACAAAATAATCACTGTCTAATCGATAAGAATACGATTGGAACGGCTCCTACGCACGTACACCGGCCTATGGGCTGAACTTGCGAAATGAGGAGATTAGTCATAACATGTGGAGAATTCTTAAAATTTGATAGCAGGAAAAAGGCTGTACACTGAGGACCCTGTCCTCAAGGAAAACAGCAACGCAATAGGCGTAAAACGGCAGAGGAGTCAGGCAATGCCCCTGCAATATAAAGAGAAAGCATACCATTAGACGTGCACGTGGAACGCTCAATGCGCGTGAGACTCAGTGAAGGACAAAATATTTTTATGAGCAAAAGAGAGGATAGAAGACATAGGTTAAGGA
>JAHWFO010099085.1:0-18120 GCA_023313115.1 Rhysida immarginata | reverse complement strand
CCTAAGGCCATGTCTATATAAGTCTGGCTTTTGAGTCGGTGGACTTATTGCATCCTACTCCCTCTTTATATGGTATGATCCGTGGGTCATAGGTGTTTAAATAGTTTCTTGATGGGTAGTGATAAGAATTTGTTAATAAGAATTTGTTGTAGTGATCTTGAAGTACTCAAGGGGCCCCTCACATTGTAATTTATGTATTTTGGTTTGGTTAATAATTTTGGGAAGTAAACAGTTTGTTGTTTTTTAAGTTTATGCTTTTTGTTATCATTATGTTGCACCCTTGGACACTCTCGAATCATGACAACCCCTCCACTCGCGGTCTATCAGTAACTTATTGATAAATAAAAATACCAAAGGGGCGGGAGGTTCGTCACATTTGGCGTCCCCGGGTGCGCGTGTTAATCCGGAATCCCGGATTATCAAGGGTGCAATTGTTTTGCTAGAAATAGCAAGGAAGTGGTATAGTTTTTTTTGGGTGCAATGATGTTGGATGGGGCAGCCTGTTTAAGGCTGAGTGTGACTGTATTGTTGTGGTGGTGCAATACTCGAGAGCTTGGTGTTTGTATAATGGTTGGTAAGGCCCGTGGGTGACGTGGTTATGTGTTGGATGTGCGAGCTAGTGGCATGCACGGTGAGTATATGTGGTTGTTATTGGCTGTTTGCACACTTAGGAAAGTTGGGTGTGGGCAGGAGAACTTATGTGTAGGCTTGGGGGTAAAAGCTGTGTGTCCACCATTTCGTGTGTGGTGGAACAGTGTAAACTTATACAGGGATTACAGGTTGGGGAAGAGGATGCCAGACGCGGGGACGCTATACGTAACTTAATCTACGAATATGCTGATCTCTTTTCTAATGAAGTGGTCGGGGTGCAGGGTGTGGCTGATTTCGAAGCCTCATATGAAATTGATAAGTCACACCCTGTATTCGTCCGGCAGTATAGAATCCCCCACATGTATAAGGACGCCTACAAGGCGAAGCTGAGTGAGCTGGAACGGGCTGGCATCATTGAGCCAAGCGTCAGCCCCTGGAACTCTCCAGTGCACATTGTGCCGAAAAAGAATGGGGAAGTCCGAATTACATTGGATTTGCGTGCTGTGAATCTGCGGACTAATCCAGTGGACTTCCCCACACCGATCATCAAAGATATCCTTGAAGAGCTACGGGGGCATAGGTTCTTCTCGGTGATCGACCTTAATAATGGGTATTTTCAAATACCCCTGGTCGAATCACTGAGGGAATGCTATGCATTCCAGACACCATGGGGCAAGTACCATCTGACTCATTTGCCCCAAGGTGGGAAGAATTCTTCCCACCTTTTTCAGCAGTACGTGGTGTCGGCTCTTCAGGAGAAGATCGGTAGCAACATCCACACGTTTCTGGACGATATTCTTGTATCGACGGAAACTTATCAGGAACATGTGGATGTATTGCGATGGGTGCTGGAGAGGTTCCGAAGCAAAGGGCTCATCATTAAACCAGCTAAGTGCCAGTTCTGTGCCCCCCGTGCGCGGTACCTCGGACATGTTATATCGCCAGATGGAGCTCAGCCTGACCCAGAGAATGTCACAGCTATTGTGAGGCTAGAAGAGCCACGTAATGTCCGGGAGGTCAGGGGGGTGGTGGGCACCGTTAACTTCTACCGTCCATGCATACCGAATCTCTCGGAGTTGTTGGTGCCACTGACTAACCTAACAAAGAAGGGGGTACCGTTCGTGTGGGGACCGGAGTGTAGGCGTGCCTTTACACAGGTGAAAGAAATTCTTAGTGGAGACCCCTTGTTAGTAGCCCCTGACTATGCTAAGCCGTTTATATTGGCCACTGATGCATCTGGGAACGCCATAGGGGGCGTCGTGCAGCAGGTGGTGGATGGTACGGTTCAGCCCATTGCTTTTTTCAGTAAAAAGCTCCAGGGGGCACAGACAGGTTACTCTGTCATAGAAAAAGAGGCCCTGGCTATTGTGAAATCATTAGAATTCTTTAGGCCCATCATCCTAGGCTATCCAACAACTGTGGTCACTGACCACAAACCATTAACGTTTCTCCAACGGATGAGAGACTTTAACCAACGGATCTTAAGGTGGGCCCTCGCCCTCGAGGAGTTTTCGTTAACCTTCGAGGATGTCCCTGGGGCAAAGAATGTTGTGCCGGACGTGTTGTCTCGACAATGTAACGTCGTGATGGTGGAGCTGGGGTCCTCAGATCTGAAGCATCGATTAAGGGAAGCACAAAATGTCGACTGTTGGCTCCAACCACTCTTGGCTCAGCTTGAGAGGAATGCAGAGGTAACTGTGGAACAAGGAACATGCTCACAAGATGATGGGTTAGTGGTGTGGCAGAATGCCAGGTATCCTCGGACCAAGGCGAGAGTTTGGGTCCCAGCTACCCTTCGGGGGGAATTGTTGGCTCAAGCACATGATGGCGTACTCGGAGGCCATCGTGGTGTGAGCTCAACCATTAATCAGGTTAAAAAATGTTTTTATTGGCCGGGCATTAAAGCAGATGTTACCCAAAAGGTGCGCAGGTGTGAGACCTGCCAACGCACAAAACGGGGGCTACAAAAAGCACCTTGGCAGGAGGGAATCATAGCTGACTTCCCATTTCAAAAGGTCGTAATAGACGTGGTGGGGCCCGTGGAGAAATCGTGCAGGGGAAATCGGTATATTCTGGTGATGACGGACGTCTTCACCAGATTTACCGAAGCTGAGGCACTACCAGATCAAACGGCGAAAACGGTGGCTAGCTCATTTGCCAAGAATATTGTGTGCCGTTACGGAGTGCATCAGCAGGTCATCAGCGACCGGGGCGCTAATTTCACCTCCGAGCTGTTCGATGCGCTGTGTGCTGAGCTGGATATTTCTCATAAAGTCACCACAGCGTATCGGCCGACGTCTAATGGTCTGGCAGAGCGGTGTAATAAATCGCTTTGCGAGACCATTACAGCCTTGTGCCATGATCAGCCGGAGAGATGGGACAGTATGCTGGATTTCGCTCTATATACACAGCGAACAAAGCAGCATGAGTCCCTAGGCGATAGCCCCGCGTTTCTCTTGTACGGTTTCGACCCAGGGTTGCCACGAGAGTGGCGCGCAGGATGGGGTCAAGGACAGGACGGCCTAGGGGGTGTCTTAGAATACCGGTCATCCCTAGTGACCGACCTACATGAGGCCAGGCGTCTTGTGAGGGAGCGAGACTCTGAAAATAGGCGGTTAAGGTTAAGCAGGAGGAACAGCTCTCGAGAGTCAAGAGAACTTAAGGTTGGGGAACGTGTTTGGTTATTGCGGCAAGGAGGTCGTAAACGTAAGTTTTCCTTCAGATATTTGGGGCCGTTCAGAGTGATTAAGAAAATTACTCCGGTAAATTACATCATCGAAGGAGCAAGGCATCATGATGCTGTTACAGTCCATGTGGACCGTCTGAAGCGGTGTTATGAGATGCCTAAAAAGAGGGTCACCCAGACGAGGAAAAATAGGATTCGTAGGGACGGGTTTCGAGAGGAAGGGGAGACGTCGAAGGAGGATGATGTAGACGAGGTGGGGCATTGGTGGAGGCGACAGGGTGTGCAGGAAGCAGATGCACCGCTGCCAGTTGAGGAGGCACCATCCGAGGGAGTAAATGATGGAGTTGGAACACAAGAACCTGAACCAGAAGAACAGGTTGTTCCTACTCATAGGTATAACCTTAGGAATAGGCCGCGACCCAACTACGCTGATTTTAATGCTGCTAGGAGGATCAGGCGAGCGAAGTAAAGGGAGTAGTGTTTGAATGGGGTATTGTGACCTGTGACGTCTGTGGGATTGTTTTTTAAGTGTGTTGTGGTTTTTGTGGTTTTTTTTTTTTTTTTTTTTGTCTTCTGTCGGGCGTATGTGACATTCCATGTCAGTTGGTCCGTTGCACCCGGCAGGGGACATTAGTATAAGTGTGTTATTCTTTTGTTTTGGGATTAGATTTTAATTATAATGCTTGTTGTTATTTGTTGTAAAAGCGTCTTCCCGTTTAAAGCGATGTTTTTGATTGGATATTATTGTTCTTTTATTTTAGGCGATTGCTGTTCTTTGTAACAGAGATCGCGTTTGTTGGAGATGACATTGTTTTTCTCGGAGATTTTCTTTTCCCAGAAGTCAGTGTCAGTCTCCCGCTGTAGCATTGTTTTAATTTTCACAACTTGGTTACGGAGGAATAATAGTTTTTTTTGTTTTTTTTGCTGTTGTTAGGCTGTTGTTGTGTATGGTTTTCCGCGCCGAGTTAAGTCGGAGCGAGAGCTCTTTTGAGCTTGTGTTGAAAAAGAACAGTAGGCCTGAGCGGGTTTAGTTTTTCATGCTAAGTCCGAAATGAATAGGTCCGTTTAATTTTGTTGCATGGTAGATTCCTCCAGAGCCATGTCATTAATTTGAAGTGTATAAATTAATGTGTTCTGCTGATTTTTTCTTCGTTTGTCCTCGTTTCTACGCCTCTGTGTCTCCGTGGATTTCGAACGCTGCGGCAGCTGGGCCGCCGAATGCCTGATAAGCCCATTCGAGGCGGTCGGACGGTAAGATGCCAAAGCAAACAGATGACATCAGATGGTGAGTTGCCTTGTAATTTTTGATGCGACGGAAGGGAGTGTCTACGACAGACAGGTGAATTTTGAAGCATAACGGCTGATGACCTGGAGAACTCGTTTCTCGTTTGTGCTGCGCCATTAAGAACTGGTCTAGTTCCAAACTGGTGTGGGGTTGCCTAAGAGCAGACTCTAGGATGTTTAATGTACCTTGTTTTTGAATGTGTTGTGCCCTAAGAAGATTTGATGTAATATTTTTTTTTATGAACATTAAGCCTAATAATAAGAGCTTGGTTGAATTTCCTATAAGGAGGGATGTACGTTTTATGGAAGTGTTACGTAGAGGCTGGTAAGCGCTGTAGAGCCGTATAGGCTGGTGCGTGGTGGTGGTATCCTTGCTTCTATCGTTGGTTCCATTAAGGGCGCACCCTGAGGCCAGCGAGCAGGATACCAGTAGTGCGAAAGTGCAAACCGAGGCCAGTGTGCATCACCCTAGAGGGTTTCAGTGATTCCCCCTCTTATGCATATATGCTGTATTAAAGGAATCACACGACGTCATTTGAGGACGTTGATCTAGCTTCTGAGGGGTGGCGCCATTCACTCAATAGGTTTGCAGTAGCATACACCGCGTGGTCCAGTCTGCTCGAGGCAGCGACAGCCTAAGGCCATGTCTATATAAGTCTGGCTTTTGAGTCGGTGGACTTAGTGCATCCTACTCCCTCTTTATAGGGTATGATCCGTGGGTCATAGGTGTTTAAATAGTTTCTTGATGGGTAGTGATAAGAATTTGTTAATAAGAATTTGTTGTAGTGATCTTGAAGTACTCAAGGGGCCCCTCACATTGTAATTTATGTATTTTGGTTTGGTTAATAATTTTGGGAAGTAAACAGTTTGTTGTTTTTTAGGTTTATGCTTTTTGTTATCATTATGTTGCACCCTTGGACACTCTCAAATCATGACAACCCCTCCACTCGCGGTCTATCAGTAACTTATTGATAAATAAAAATACCAAAGGGGCGGGAGGTTCGTCACAAATGCACCCATTCACACTGCTAAAACCACTAATCAATGGTTTTCAGACAATGGGATAGATCTGTTAAGTTGGCCAGCATGCTCACCAGATCTAAATCCAATAGAAAATGTGTGGGGCATGCTGGCAATAAAGGTTTATGCCAATGGGAGGAGATACAACTCGATTCAAGAATTGAAAGTGTCAATTCTTGAATCATGGGAAGAGATAAAAGAACCTTATCTCAAAACTTTAATCCAATCGATGCCTAATCGCATTTTTGAGCTAATTAAGAAGCAGGGAGGGCACATTAATTATTGAAAGTTAAATTGTTAGCAAAAACGACAAGCCGAGTCTAATTTTTTTGGACATTAAGAAATATATTTTTGTCATTTTTCTTTGTTCACAAGTTTGTTTTGTTAATTCTAATTTATTCTATTTAATTAATTTGTTTATTAGTTGTTAGTAAATAACAATTTTAAGCAAAAGTATCCTTATTTGTTTAATTAAACAATTAAACCTGTTTTTGTTACTGAGTCTATCTTTATTGGACACACTGTAAACATCTTCAATCCAACATAGGCGGCGTGGAAGTAGTCTGAGGTTTTCTTAGTTTGCCTTTACCTCATTCACCTGAATTTACACTGATAGTTACATTTTATGTTTCAATAAGCAAGTCAATTAAAATGAACATACATTTTCATTTCAATTTAATGAAAGATTCCAAGTGATGTTGAATTTCCAAGTTTCAGGTTCAAATCTCACCAAAACTTTGGAGTTTTATAATTTCTGCATAAATCAATTTATTGTCCCTTATTTCAGCATTATCCTCAAGAAATATGAATAAGATAACTTTTTTTTCTGCCTGTCGCCCCCTTTTTGAATGCAAAGTGGTCGTTTCAAATTAATGAAATACTGCGAGTGCCGTTTTATAATAATGGAATAGTCTGAATATTCCATTTCCATACCTCTTGAAAAGTTCTAAAATGTTGTTGCACGTACTCTGCTGTTCGTTTTCAGTGCGTATACACATTGATTCATTCAAAGGCGAAGAAACGTGATCTCTCACAGAAAAAGAAAGAGCGTATTGTTGAAATGCATTTGTCTGCGAATACCCAGGCCCAAATAGTATTTTAGATTGGATTTATTTAAAGTGCTGTTTCAAAAATTGTAAAAAAATTTAAAAATTATACAATAAGCCAACGCAAAGCTAACGGAAGAAATGTGGCCGAAGACGGAAGAAAGCACGGCGAGACAACTAGACATGGAAGAATCTAGCAATCAAAAGTATCGGGGATCTGAGGAAGTTGTGGGACTCAAATATCCGGTACCATTACATGAGAAAGATTGAGAGAACTCGGATTTCGCTCGCGTGTGCCAAAAATTAGGCCTCATCTAATTGCTGCACAAAAGAAGAGATCTGAATGGGCGAAAGAGTGACGGCATTGGACTTATGATGACTGGAGTAAAGTGATTTTTTTGGATGAATCGAAGTTCTCCATGAAGTTTGGTGATCAAAGGCCACGTGTTTGGCGCAGAAAGGATGAAAATACCCATGCATCTTGCCTGAAACGATCAGTGAAATATTCGGAGAGTGTAATGGTGTGGGGCTGCATGAGTGCTAATGGTGTTGATAAACTGTATTATCAACCCAAAGGTGAATTCCGAGTCCTATAAAGCAATCGTGGAGACATTGCTTATTCCAGCAGGAGAAGCTATGTTTTCTGATGACGATTACATCTTCCAACAGGATTTGGACCCCGCCCACGCATCCAGATCAACCAAGGAATGGTTGGAAAGCCATCAGATGACTGTGTTGAAATGGCCAGGCAACTCGCCTGACTTCAACCCCATTGAAAAGCTTTGGGCAATAGTAAAGAATAGCATTGCTGCTGGCCGACCAGGCACTAAAGACGCATATAAAGCATGCTCATGAAAATCTGGGACGCGATTTCTCCTGCGCAGTGTATCACTAATTCAATCAATGCCTAGAAAAGTGAAGGCTCTACATGAAGCCAAAAATGGTACAACAGCCTATTAATAAATGCCAAGTGTTTCAGAGGAGGTAAAATTATTGTTTCTTTTCAGATAGGGTGTTCAAGTTTACAAACACTTTCAATAAAACTATTCCAATAATTTGTGAAATGATTTTTGCAGTATTCCATTAATTTGAAACGACCACTTTGCATTCAAAAAGGGGTGACAATCTTAATCATATTTATTGGTGATAATGCTAAAATAAGGTGCAATAAGTTGATTTATGCCGCAAATTATAAAAGTTTGGTGAGATTTGAGCCTGATACTTGGAAAACCAACATTGTTTGGAATAAAAGAAAATAAGTATCCACATACTTATTTTTTCCTTTTTTGTCATATTAGTACACATTCTGTTTACTTTTGTGCCTTTATTCCGGAAAATTTTTCATCGTTTGGAATTTTCCATTAAATTGAAATGAAGTTATACTTGTAATTATAAAGGTTGAATATATTAAATTATTAAATAATTAATCCATGTTAAATAAGTTTAAAGCCTGAACTCCGCTTCACCTTGCCAGCAAATGAAATTGATGGCTTCCTAGTTTATTTTTTCAGAAACTGCTTCATTCATTTCCTCCGCGGCGTTGTTTCTTGCAGTTATGATGGCGCGCTTGTCAAGCTAAGGAGTGTCTTTTTTGTAGCAAATTTTCAAACTTCGGATAAACAATCTCTATAAGCTGGTCAATGGTTCTGACACATGACATATTGCTCGCTGTGGGATGTTAATGCTGTAACTATCTTCACCATATTAGAGAATACTGCTACGGATCATAAGAATGATAAAGTTCATATATTCGTCGAAGACTATTGTCGCATGATCTCAGCACTAAATCCCTGGAACCACAATCTTCATCAACCATCGATATCGCAACTTTGCTGATTGCACTGGTCGGCATCAAAATATGAGCAAAACAATGTATATGTGGAATTGATACACATCGACGCGCTAAATCCTAATATGTAATCAGAATTTATCTAGCACGTCTAGTTATGATGCTATAAGCAATTTTTGTTTTCATTACAATTGTTTACATTTCGATACTGACAGCGGTATTTGTTCAAATCAGAGTTGGTCAATAAAGAAAAAAGAGCATGGATAGCTTTTGAAAACATATGTCACAATTTTCTTGGAAATATAAGGGCTGCAAATTACAAAGAACTGGTACAAGAACTTCTTTCTTCATATCAAGAACTCGGATGCAACATGTCATTAAAAATACACTTCTTGCATTCGCATTTAGATTTTTTTCCAGAAAATCTTGGTGCCGTGTCTGATGAGCATGGTGAGAGGTTTCACCAAGATATTGCGCACATGGAAAAGAGATATAACGGCAAATGGTCCCCAGCAATGTTAGCTGATTTCTGCTGGGAAATCAATCGTGAAACAACAGATAAAACTTATAAAAGAAAGCGATCTACCAAATAGTTATTTTTTTATGTTATATTAGTATTTTAATTTATTTAAGATTTTAATTTATATCATAGAAGTCATGTGATGCGTAAATATGTATTTAATATGTCAATATTAGTATTTTATGTAAATAAGAATTTCTCGAAAACTAGACGTCATAGAATCAATCTGTAAACAGCTTTGGATTCAGCACACTAAATTCAATTAAAATCACATGACAAAGTTCTTGCTCCCGACTTTTTTTTTTTGCTGACCAGTGTTGTTGGAGCATTATAGCAGCCTCGGTGCATTACAATATGAATTACAATTTTAAAGGTAGGAAGCATTTGTTCTATGGCCGTTGTGAAACTCCGTACATAACTATTATTTTCATGAAGAATTTGCTGTATAGATTGCAAAACTTCTTTTTGAAGGGATGGTCCTAAACTATGCCATAATATTATTTGATCTTCTTCAGAGGTAAAATATATTTGAAGAAATTGGAGCCCTTGATTGTGGTGGAAGTAGCAAACTGCAATCAAATGATAAATTTGTCTACGTAATTTATACTTTGGCGTATAATACCTTCTTTAACTTCTTTACCTCTAAAAGATGTCATTGCAAAACATGCATTGTAGTTTCGAATGTTCTGCTGGTAATGTTTTGATGTCTAATCTGTTTCAATTAGTATATTTTTTAGGATTTCTCGGGGATTTCAGTGTCATTTAATTGCACTTGTCCATTGAAACAACAGATTCCCAATGGTTCTTTAGGCCATTTTCTTGTACGGCAATGTTTACAGATTTTATTCATTTTACCCAATGAAACTTTTCTGGCTTGAACACTCAATGCTTGGTTGGGACCCAAATGCAGACCGAAACCCAATGACACGGTAATTTTTTTCAATGGACACGGTAATTCTGTCTCTGGTTTGCGTTGGAAGGGTCTCGTCCTAGCCTGACGTCTTGCACTGGTGGGATTTCTTGATTTTGGGCATTTTTACTTTGTTTTTAAGGTTCGAAGTAGCGCTGTAATGGGAAGTTTTTTGAAAAGCACACAACCATACACTCTGCAGAGACAACTCCTCCTGTACGTAGGAGGTGTTGGCAAAGGGAGGTTTTACCTCTGACCGCGAATTTCCTTAACAAAATACAATAGAGAACAGACCAGTTTCCCTACTTGTGTCCCTGCAAAAGGAAGTGGTCCCTGCAAAAGGAAATGGTCTCGCAATCTATTGGGTCCATTAAAAACAATTATTTAAAGCGAAGCCGTTTTGATATGCGGGTATGCGCTTTCTTCATGGATCCTGCCAACAAAGTATTCTACTTTAATAAATTAAAAAATAAAATGTAGAATGATAAAATCAAATTAAACGCTTCTCTATTATCAGATAATTACTTTTCACTGATAGGTAGCTTTGCCTACTTGATAAGTTAACTATAATCTATTCAGTGAGAGTTTGAAGGGGCGTGGTGAAGGGTATTTTTACCAACCAATCTCAGTGAAATAAAATCATGCGCTTAATAAATGATTGTATTGTTTTAACCACAGGGAATTGTTTGGTTAAAACTTTTAGTTCATTGTGATTGCTTGGTTAAAAATTCCCTCACTACGCCCCTTCAAATTCTCCTTGAATAGACCGTAAATATCAATTATGTTTTTGGTTACTACCGTAAACCTACCATTGAGGTGACTGTGGCCATTTTGACGATTGTTGGAAAAATCACTTATTATTAATAAGCATGCTAAATTTTAAGAAAACTAAAATAATAACTTAAAAGTAAACAATATGGAGAATCAATATTTAACTTTTACATTGAAAAGAAGCAATTTTATTATTTTTAATACATTATTAATACATTCTTAATACATTTATTTAAGTGGGGTTTTAAAATAGCAATCCCTAAAAATAAGCCCTGCGAAATAAAAACTATCCAACATATGATCATGTGTGCATTATAATTTAATTTACTGATATTTAATCTGCTAAATTCCAAAGTATCGTATTTTTAGATAAATATTTAGATAAGTTATTTTGAAATATTTAATCCCATTACAAATTTGGATGAATGCGGCTACTCAAGGCAACACCACCTCCACTCAAACCCTGAGTGCGAAAACGTCATACATTGTTACATCAAATACGATAGGGTATTGTTATTCATATATCTACCAATAATAAGCCCGATATTTCCCTACCGTAGGTGATGTAACAATGTATGAATTTTCCGTGAGCAAGCTTTCTCTCTAGGAGGTGTTGCTCAAGGCCGCATTCATCCGGCTACTTGAAGTTATATGTTTCTTACTTCCGGTGTCATGGCAGCCCCCAGAAAGCGAGCAACGTAAAGCAGAAAACTCACTAAAAATGTAATATTATTGCTTCTAAACTATAAAAAATAAGAAATAATGCCATTTTTATTATATTTAAATTTGTATTATTTATATTTTAGCCCAATATGCCTCACAAATACAATCCAAAGCCCGGAACAAGAAGAAATAAAGTGATAGATCCAGATATTATTAAAATCGCGGTCGATAACGTCAAAACAGGAGTAATGAGCCAACGAAATGCGTCGCAAATGTATGGTATACCACGAACAACATTGAAAAACAAAGTGAACAATGTGCATACTTCGAAGTTAGGTGATCAGACTGTGCTTTCAAAGTTTGAAGAAAACATGTTTAGCCAACATTTAGTTCAACTAAATTAGTTGTGCTGTCAGAATTTGGATTTCCATTAACTCGAATGGATCTTCGAACAATAATACAAGACCATCTGAATCATCAAGGAAGGAAAGTCCGTCAACTCAAGAATAATAAACCAGGTCATGATTTCATTGAAGGATTTTTGCAACGAAATTCATCTGTTTCGATAAGAATAGCTGCAAATATGAGCCTAAGCCGAGCCAGAGTCACTGAAGACACGCTCAGAAAATTTTACCAAAATTTGAAAAAAACTCTCAGTGATGACCCAGGTAGACAGAAGATTATTTGCAAAAGAGGGAAAAAATATCCTATCCAAATCATGAATTCATCGAAAGCCAGCATTTTCCTGATGGCACATTTCTTCCCGTTCAAGTAGTGTACAAAGCTGAAAGCCTGTATAACAACTGGTGCGAAAATGGACCTGATGGAACTTTATACTCTGATAAAAAATCAGGGTGGTTTGATACCTTTTGTCTTGAAAAAAATTTTTTAACATTATACTTCCATACTTTCGCAAGCTGCAGGGGAAGAAAGTAATGATTGGAGGCAATCTGTCTTCCCATTTGAGCATAAAAGTTCTGGAGGAATGTGAGAAGAATGATATTCTTTTTGTTGCCCTGCCACCAAATACCACCCACATCACTCAGCCATTCGATGTGGCTTTCTTCAGACCATTTAAAGGGCAATGGAAGAAAATCCTAAACACGTTCAAAAACTGTGCCAACGGAAAAAAAACAACCACTATTCCGAAGGACCGTTTTCCGAGACTTTTGAAGAAACTCCTGGAAACGTTACATGCTGACAACAAGAAGAACATAGTATCAGGGTTCCGAAAAGCAGAAATTTATCCTGTGGATGAGACCCCTCCCCTTAACATGTTACCGGGCTATGAAATTAAACAGGACCCTAACATTAGAGAAGGGGTAGGGTCCACGTTCCTTAAACATACGGATACCTTTATGAAGGAGATGATTCCAGAAGCCAGACCTCGCACAAGAAAAAACCCAATTTCTCCTGGAAAGAACATTACCACTGATGACATTGAGCCAAAGAAAAAGAACAAAACATCACAACCAGTAAGGAAAGATTTATTTTCCGATGATTCAGTTTCTGATAGGGAAAGCATCCTCTTGGGTACCAACGATTTTTCACATCAAGAATCGCCCAAACATAATGTGACAGATTGCAAAGTTGGGGATTTCGTTGCTGTTATATACGAAGGTTCTGTTTTTCCTGGAAAGGTCTTAAGCAAAAGCAAATATGGAGCAGTTGTTTCAACAATGGTGCCAAGTTCAGGGAACTGGAAATGGTCAGAGAAGGTCGATGCAATTGAGTATAAAAAAGACAAAATTATCATGCTATTGCAGGGGCCAACTCCAATAAACAAACGGGGTGTATTTAAAATACCAGAAAGAGATCCATTTTAGGCCCAAACCCTATAGACTACTGACGGAAATTCAACAGTACAGATGCGTTTTATTCCAGTCACAACTTTTGTACCGTATTTTTGTGATAATTTCTACTACTACTGTGATATTTTTGATACTTCCATTGTTCATTTTACTGCCATATTTTGCGATTAAATACATGTTGTGATAATACACTCTGCAATATTCTTGTATGGCTATATATGTTGTGGAAATAGATTTCTCACAATGTTTACAAACAAACGCTGACATGACGTCACATTTATTGTGTGCGCGGGCATCCTGGTAGGCGAAACGATTGTTGCCTTTGCTGTTGTAGCCAGCTCATTTCGTTTTCCATTGCAACGTTTGTTTTTTTTATACAATGCCTTCAAGCTGTCTTTGAAGGCAGCAAAGTGGGTGTGCAAATAGACAAAATTTATGCCCCGGAATGCCTTTTTATAGAATTCCAAAAGGCCAAACTGCATTTGAAAAAAAAAGAAGAAAATTATGGTTGCAAGCGATTGATTGGATGCACTGGAGCCCATTGACCATAAGGGTATATCGCAGTTTATTACGAGAAAAGAGTGGGGAAGAAACATCAGTACGAATTTGAATGTCATAGACACTGTGCCACCTGTGTCAACCAGTGTAAAATATGGCAGAAAAATTGGTGATAGGCGGGCTCTTTCGTCACTATTGGAAAAATGGGACCAGTGCGCGAGCAGCAGCCGCCGAAACTTGCAGGGTAGAAGGTCAGTGTGTGACCAACGAACGGACAACACGGCGGTGGTTCTCCTGCTTTTCGTATGAAGACATGAACCTGGAAGATGTGCCAAGGAGCGGAAGATCCAAAGAAGTGGATGATGCAGTCCTACGGCAACAAGTAGAAGCCAACCCAGGCAGCACCACCCGTGGGCTAGCGGTGGACATCAGGACATCACAATCGAGTGTGGTTCGACATCTGCACGCCATGGGAAAGGTCAACAGGAGCTGCCGAGTTGTGCCTCACGAGCTGACGCCCGTGCAAACACAACAACGGGTGAAGGTGTGTCGTCAACTGCTAGAAAAAAATCGAGGTTCTGCCACATACAGCTTACAGCCCCGACCTGGCATCTTCCGACTACCATCTTTTCTGCTCTATGGCGCACTTCCTGCGTGGACGGCGCTTCGCCAATGTCAGTGAGGTTGACGACGCCGTGCGTGACTTTTTCGCCCAGAAACCGGAGGAATGGTTTCGCGAGGGCGTTCGCCAACTGGCTGATAGTTGGATGAAGACCATCGAGTATATTGGACTCTACTTTGAAGATTAGCAATGAGTGGTTCCTGTCTGGTGCCCATTTAAAAGTTTGCGCGGTGATCGGCCACTACTTTTGACTCAATCTCTGTAGTATAACTCCAAGTCTTCACTATTGTTTACTTATTTATTAACTGTTTGTAGATCCAACAATGTAAGTAAAAAAACTTAAAACTTACCCGGCCATGCAAGTGCAGTTTGCAGCCAAAATGTAACATTTTTCTTTATGAACGCAAACCCATGCTTCGTACATTTCCTTGGCCGATTGTCTTTGGCTTGGGAGCACCTGAGCTTTCAAAAAGCAGAACTCAGAGGTGTTATTAATTCCATGGAATTTCACTGCCCGGAATGTCCAGAAGAATAGTGGTTATAGGCATCTAATGATCTGTATGCCTTTAAGCTCTCTTGAGTAAAAGTGCTTGGAGTATCAATTAAGTATGTGTAAATATCAAGCCATTCGACTTGCGGGCAGCACGTATTATCTTCCTTCCATTCACCGTCGGGAATGCAATACGGATCAGGTAAAGTATATCCATTTTTTAACGTAAGTTTGTTTAGATAATTATTTTTTCTTCAGGAGGAAGAGCTGTAAAATAATTCATGACGTTCAGTGCGTCCACGAAACTTATTTTCAAAGTCATAGCCACGATTTAGCATGAACGCTATGGCACATTCCTATTACTTTGCCTCCCAAGATGCGTGCGCATCAGCGTATGACGTCACGCATGACGTCCATCGATAAGAGGTCTATAAAGTTTCTTTTTGCCAGAAAACACCCCATGTGGCAAGTATTTGTAGCAAACATTTTTAATGGTTACATAAACTCCAGTTGTGGTGAGAATGTGGCCTGATATGGAAAAACTATGGCTGGCCACCACTATTTTTTTTAATGTATTTAACGTAATTGCAGAAACAAAATTCTTCACATTCCTCAACCTCTAAGTAAGACCTACAAAATAGACACTAGTTGAAGTTTCAGTAATATACCATAATGAAATTATTTGAGGTTAATGGCCACATTTACCCCGGTTTACGGTAATTAGGTCTGACCACTGAATAGTTTATAGGAATACTTCCTTATACTAACCTCAGATGAGTACGCAATAGAATTTCTCTGTCGAATTCTTCAACAAGCATATCTAATTATAATGATTCGGTTTTTGCCTGACTTACCGCCGCTAGGTGCTCTAATCAATGTTGTGAATTTGGTCAATTTCCATATTATTATTCCAAAATTTTTACTATCAATAGGTAATATTAGTAATTAGTAATAATTATATAAGAGTAGGATTTGTAGTAATATTAAATTAATTAAAAATATATACTCCTTTTAATGGAAAATAGAAAAAAAATAAAAATAATAAAATCTTAATAAAAGTCTCCCAATGTGGAGAAACACAAATAATGAGGTGGGAGTCTTATGGAGACGGATGCGGACAAAAAACACAGGTGAAGAGAAGGTCTTGATGAGTAATTAGTAATATTACTAGAATTCCCTCCGTCGCATGACGGATGTCAACCGTAGAGGCTGAAGGGTAAAGAAATGAAAGTGGAGCATCAATGGTTTTCAAAACCAACACTGCTTTGCAACGAAATTGCCCCACCCAGAAGGAGTTATCCGAATGAACCAAAAGTAGGTATATAGCAAGGTGATCTAGAACAAGGTGGGGGTCAGTTTGCCGGAAGTGATAAAATTGCTTTACTGCGCAAGCGTATTTTGACGTCACTGGATGACATCGAAACCAACACCTCTAAATCGAAACCTCCACAGAAACCAAAACATGGCGGCAATGAAAACAGTCGTGCGATAGCGACACTTGACGACTCGTTCAATTCCTTAACAATTCTCATCCTTTATACTATCTATTTTAATTAAATAATGCCATTATAATAAGGGACTTATAATTATCGTAATATCACAGATTAGAAGTTCGTCGAGCATCATTGTGTCTAAAAGTAATAAAAAGGTCAAGAATGATACGGTAGAAAACATTTAATTTTGCCTAACGCGTTTGGGCATTACGCCATCGTCGGAGGCTGTTAAACTACAAGAATTTTAGGCTGGCCAGGCCGCTATTTATACAGGAGTGTGGGATAGATAGCCAATAATAGAATACAAAACATGGAAAAGTAATAAAACAAAATTATATAACGGATCACATCTGGATTGGTGGAGGATATTATGGGTAATGCGGACCTACTAGAGAACTAGTGGTCTTGTATCCGGTTGCTGCTTGGTTTGGATTTGGAGAAGTCCAGAAGGAGCTGGATTGTGTCACCTCGCTCAAATTTCGTTTGGCCATTCAAGAGGGTATTGGGAGCCGTGAGTTTTCTCTTGGTGATTTCAAATTCTTCCCTCAAAAGGATCTTGGGCCAATTATTGCTTGTCCACAGTATTTTCATGCACATAGACCAACAAGAGATACATCTGAACGCACCTTTATTACATTATGGAGCCAAGATGTGCACTCGTTTGTACAGGGTGTCCCAACGAAACGCAGCATCAGTAGGTTGTGGCACTACCTCTAGCGGCGATGCATTGTTCCAGCCACAGGTGGCGAATGTCATCTTGGGGTACGTCTGCTCTGGCCTGTTGAACCTACTGGTCAGTTCATGAGAATGCGGGGTGATCGTAAACGACGTCCCACCATGTCCCACAAGTGCTCAATTAGGGATAGATCTGGGGATCTCGCGGGCCATGGCTGGCAGTTGACATCACGCAAACATGCCATGCTTATGTTTGCGTGTGCGGTCTGGCGTTATCCTGCTGAAAGACTGCGCCGGGTAAGGTGTGAAGAAAGGGCAGTAATACGGGCTGCAGAATCTCTGTGACGTACCGTGCTGCTATCAGTGTGCCTTGGATGGTGACTAAAGGCATTCTGGTATCGTAGCCGATGGCATCCCAGACCATGATCCCGGGTGTTGGCCCATGATGGCGATACCGGATGCATTATTCATTGGTACGTTCCAATGGTCTGCGCCACACATGTCCGCGTCTGTCGTCGGTGTCCAAGCAAAGCGGGATTCTTCGCTGAAGACCACCGGGCGCCATTCCATTGGCCAGCCCACTCGTTCACGACACCATTGCAGTCATATCGCGCGGTGCTCAGGTGTCAAAGGAAGACACAACAATGGACGCCTGGCAGACATTGTCACGGTGTGTAACTGGCGTGCTATTGTCGCTATTGACACTAGAGCAGTACCGGGAATAGTGATATTGTCGCGCACTTGCCACAGGGTGATGGTTCTGTCCGCTAGCGCTGTTCGCAGCATCCGCCTATCGGTACGAGCTGACGTGCTCCTCCGGGCCCCAGATCTTGGTCTTCTGGCATGTGTGCCTTCCTCTCGCCATTGCCTCCAACATCGGCCTACCGTCCGTGCGTCCCACGACACATGGACAGCAATCTGTCTGGTTGACCAATCAGCCTCGGAGAGGCCAATTATCCGATTTCGTTCAAAGTCCGTTAATTGCGTGAACGGTTGTCGTTGTCGTCGTCGCGGCATTGAGACCGTTCTGCGGATTACAGTACTGTACGTTCACCAGGCAGTTGCTTCCTCCCTACTGCATGAAATGTCTCGTACAGGTGTCAACTGATGAGCCTATACAGGCACCCGGACACACTGTATCAACCCAAATGGTCATGTTCCGTGAGCATGCATCTAATCCTTTACTACTCGGAGGTAGACGAATCCCCCCCCCACTAAATATGGATAAGGTCGGATAACTCATTGTTGGTG
>JAHWFO010099079.1:1855-11890 GCA_023313115.1 Rhysida immarginata | reverse complement strand
CGCTACAGCCATTTTGCCGTTTCGGAGGAGTTGGCTGCACAAAATTGGTCACATACGTACAAACATACAAAAAATTAAATGAAGGAAAAGCCAAACAAATGCTATTTTACAGGAACGTTGGTCAATATGATTTTTTTCAAGCATATAATGCACATATGCTTAATACAAGAGTTTCAAACGCTTATTTCGATTTGAAAGAAACACTATTGGCCTACCGTTTCTGAAACTCAATTTTTTTTCTTTTCGAAATCGAATTAAAAACACATGAAACGAAAAGATATGTTGAAATAGAAACAATTATTATGAAACTTTGATCTTTTTCACATTGTAGAAAATAAAAAAACCACCAATACCTAAACTTTTGAGACGCACCTTATTGGTTCATTGATCCTAACCTTATAAAGACTCTATCTAATTAGTAGCTTATTATAATTGATACTGTGGTTACTTCCCAGATACTCTTCAACTCAATCTATCATAGATTCAAACTCTTACCTGAAGTAAAACAGAAAGGCCTGACTAATTAACCAGCTTCGTTGGAAGGAATCTAAAGTGAGACGAACAGAACAGCGTTCATTTCAGGCTTTTTTTTCTTTGTTTGGCCTTTGAGCACAGAAAACGTGACAGTTTGCAAAATAAGTTCCTTTGAATAATTATTTTTAAAGGATCGACTTCAATTCTCATAAACGTCAATGATCTCTGATGAATTTTGAGGAGTATAAGATCCGAGTAAGCACGAGAAAGGAATTTTGTTAAGATTACCACAGAAGAAAATCTGCCAGTATCTTCACCAAACTTTGTGGTGACATTGGTTAACTTACAAGGATCACATGATTAAGATAATTGCACTTTATTAAAAGATGATGCATCCATGAATTAGGAGAGGGAGAGGGGATGCAGTTTGTATCAGTTCTTGGCCTATCAAAGATCACAGGACATAGCTGTATTCATAATAGGGGAACACGTCAACTGGACGAGTGCAACTAGGCGCTGGTCAAGTGGACGATAGTCTACTGGACGAAAACCAAGTGGGCGACGGTAAAACTGGACGACGAAAATTTTATAACTTAAAGAAACAACAACTTTACCATCCTGTTTTTTTATGGACATTTGGACGACAGAAATATTTTAAAACTTCAAATTTAAAAAAAATTAATTTTACTATAACTTAATTCATTTATTTTATTATTATTACATATTAATATCTATGAACTAATACAACATGGCATTTTATTATATTTTTTTAATTAAATATGCTTATTTCAAGGAAATTTTTCCTCGTTTCTGACTTAAAATATAGGATTTATCTAAAATAAATATACAGAATTAAGTACCAAAATCGGAGGGAATCTCTTATCCACAAGGAGATTTGAAATATCGGATACGTATTTCGGCTACCAAGTAGCCATCTTCAGTGATGAGAGACAAAAGTCAAGTCTAATAAATATACTATGAGATCAGTAAAATAATACAATAAAAATACTTTCGAAAAAGAAAGTATGCAAAGTATGCAAAATGACTACTGCAAAATAAGTGTTATCGTTTCAGATAAGGTTCTAACCACAGAATCTTCGCATTTTTATCAACGGCAAATGCTGCGTGATGCAATTCGTATTTAGAACCATTTTTTATCCAATTAGCTTAGAAAGCTAATTATGATAACATTGTCCAATTATATTAACCCAGAAACGACTTATTAGTCATTTACCATTAGGAATTTTTTCATTGAAGAATTTATAAAGTTATAAAAATTACTTAAAAATTATTATGGCCCGATAAATAAATATATGAAAATTGATCGTTACAAAATTGTTTTAATGCACAATATTTCATTACATTGTTCAATTGTATTGATATTTTTTAATGCAAACAACTAAGAATTAAAATTAAAACGGACGGCAAAATAAAGTCGGTATTTTTAATTGGCTTTTTTTTTAAAAATTATAAAATTATCGTCGTCCACTTGGTTATCGTCCAGTTTTACCGTCGCCCACTTGGTTTTCTTCCAGTTGACATCGTCCAGTTGACTGTCGTCCAGCTGTGACGTACCCTCATAATAGTGACCTGTGACCATAATAGAGTTTTTGGACAAATGAGGCCACGTTCATCCGAGATGGAATTAATACATTCCACAATCAACACATTTGGGCTGATCACAATCCGACAACGACATTTCCAGCAACGTTTTAATGTAAATGTGTGGGCGGGCATTTTCAATGGCCAACTACTGGAGCTGGAGTTTCTGCAGGAACGTCTGAATGCCCAGAGATACACGTCTGAAAACAGACTCCATGAATTCTAGAAGATACACGATGGGGCCCCTCCTCATTTTGGTAGAGTCCCTACATATACTGAATGGCTTAATATGCACTTCTCTAACAAATTGATTGGGCGCATGGCCACCTCGCTCACCACTGGATTAGGCCTACTATCTGTGGGGACATTTGAAACAAAAGGTGTACAGTGTTCAGACAGACACTTAATTATTGCCTAATTCTTATGCTTCCTGTTTCTCCGGATCAATATAAGCGCGAACACTGTAGATCCGGAAACCTCAGTAATTCGGAAATCCACCGCCTCAAGGAACAGCTGCTGCCATCTAGTTTCGAAATTGAAGCCTAAAAGCCAGGGTTTATTTTGTAAAAGCACTGGAACTGGTGCTGCCATCTATTGAGAAGAATGTGCTAAAGTCGGATTCATTTATTGCACAGGAGGGGACGACGTTGTTATGCTTATGAAATCTAATCTCATTGTCGATTAACATGCAACCCGAGATGAGTTTAATAATGTATCGCTTTTGGTGTAAAACAGGATATAGCTAGGATCTGGATCGTTTCAAGTAAGGAATAAAGCTGGGAATCGCTTTACTAAACAATAAACACCGAATGCGCATTTGATTACTCGCCTAACCTTAAACCTGGTGCTTAATGTCAAAACACATTGTCAACGTTTTAGAAAAATTAAGTTTCAAATTTTTAAATTTAACTACTCACAAATCACAGATCGTGTTCCTAACAAATGCTCATTTCAACAAATAATCTAAAAAAAAACAAAACAATATGATATATTATGAAATAACCCCCCTTTAACTCTCCATCAGGTCATCTTTGACAGCGCACGTCCATTTAAATGTCTCGAGGACGCTGGTGGAAGGAAGTCCTACGAGTTATAGTTTATTCCTGTTTCGCTCATCCGCAAAGGATTGCAAGCATGGCGAAAGCATCGAGCAATTCTCCAGACGAGGAGCTGCCACCGCAATGCTTCAAACAGGTTTTGGGTTTCGATGAGCGAAAGAACGACATCATTTATTACAGGAAAGATCTTGGAAGCCCTGCGGCATCCAGAGTTGTTTATTTCGGAGGGGACATACAGGTAATGAGAAGCTTAACAGCGACATTAATTAGTTATGCTACCATATACAGTAGCGTTCAAAAAATAGTACACTTTTTACTTTTATTGCTGGAACACAAATGGGAAAAAATATGCAAATTGCCTTGCTCAAATTTTTTTCTGAGAGACTCAACCATTTTCAATGTAGGTGAGGTCAAAAAATAGTACACGGTCATTATTCATGAGAGTTTCAATGCGAAAAAGTAGTTTTCTGTATTTTCTGTCCATAATGTCTACTCAAGTCCATCTGTCATCCCCAATCGAGAAGACCACTGTTGATTTTGTTGCGAATCAAGGCAATTCATACAAAACAGTTGTGGTTCAATTTCACGTGCCCAAATCATCTGTTGCAAGAATTGTACAGCGTTTTCGGAAGCAGGGAGATTTAAACCGTAAGCAAGGGTCTGGCCGACCAAAAGCAACCACTCCACGTGAAGATAAACTTTCGTGTTCGTCTTTCTAAGACTGATCCTAAGAAAACCGCTGTGGATATCAGCCGCGAAATGAAAACCTACCACAACGTTGATGTTAGGGTTTCAACGACTAAAAGACGGAAGACGCCCGTATAACCTCTCATCTCAAAAAAGAACCGCATGGCTCGACTTCAATTTGCCAGAAACCATCTGAAGTGGACATTCAAGGAAGGTGCTCTTTAGTGATGAATCCAAGTTTCTATTATTTGGATCAGATGGCATTAGGTATGTACGCCGCCCACCAAATCACAAATTTGATCCACGATATCAACTGCCTACAGTTAAACATGGTGGAGGATCTACTATGGTGTGGGGCTGCTTCAGTCACCAAGGAGTGGGCCCTCTCATAAGAATCGATGGAACAATGGACAGGCACGTTTACAAAAACATCTTGGTTCAGCATATGCTTCCTAATATGCCTCGGGGATGGATTTACCAGAAGGATAACGACCCCAAGCATACAGCGGGGATCGTTAAAGACTGGTTTAAATCAAAGAAAGTACGATTACTTGAGTGGCCAAGCCAATCGCCAGACCTAAACCCCATTGAACACATGTGGGAAGAATTAGAACGTAGGAGCAGTAGGTACAAAGCCCGAAATTCAATAGTAAAGTTTGAGCAGCTGCGTCAGCAATGGAATCACATTCCATTAGATAAAATATCCAAACTGATTGATTCTATGCCATCCCGATGCCAAGCTGTCATCGCTGCAAATGGTCATGCAACAAAATATTAGACTATCGTGCCTTAGGAAATCCTAAGTCTTCATTTGTTTACTTTTTCTATGATGCTTTCATTCTTTTTGGTGACAGTGTACTATTTTTGAACTCCGCTTTTATCAGAGATCAGCAAGTTGCTGAATGATTTCAACAGGAATTGCTATTTAATTTTTACATTTCTCATTTCATTTATACAAAATTTCATTTCATTTGCTTGAATGTTAAACAAGTTACAACAATAAAAGTGAAAGTGTACTATTTTTTGAGCGCTACTATAAGTTGACAGCTCAAATTAAAAATTAAAATCTCCAAAACCAGAGGACACATTCCACAAGGACAGAGTTTGGATTTTGTATATTTTTTTCCTGAACTAGTGTTTATGCATATTTTGAGTTTTTTGTGTACTAAGGCATATTTAAAGTTTAACGAAGCGCAAAAATCAGGTTTAACGCCATTAACAGCGACACTTTTATTGACGTCGTTTATCAAAGGATTTAGATGCAGTCTTTCATTGATGTAAAATTTGATTTGCTGCCGTACTCAAGAGGTGCCCAGCATGGGAAACTTTAGAATTTTTGCTATGAAAGGTACTTACGAGAGTGAGAGATGGTTGACCTAAGACTGTATGACCAATAAAGTACCCCTCTCAAATCTGTAGTGTGCTAGAAGCTACTGACAAGCACCACAAATTACGACTCTTCTGGAGTTTTCTGATGCAGCTACATATTATTCGCGACAAAATGATTCTTAATTTCCACATTTGATCTTTTTATTGATCATGGATGCGCATTTCGATCGCCACGCGATCTTCTTCAGCATGCGTGTACACAAATGTAACAAAATTCCCACTACATTGCAGGTGTGAACTATGGGGGAAGGGGAAGGAGGGGGTTACAAAGCGAGGGGACTAATAGCAGTTTAAAAAAAAAACAGTTCCCTGACACAACGGGACATGACAAATCGGGACAAGACAGAACGGGACAGACAAAACGGGAAAGGACGGAACGGTGACAAAAAGGGACAATGACAAACCGGGACGGTGACAACAATGGACAATGACACAACGGGACATAGGCAAAACGGGACAGAATCATGATGTTTAAAATCATCGAATATTCATCGTCACACAAAATCATCGATGTTTCGTTACATCGATTCAGCGCCACACAGAAAGATTCCACGAAAGTTTATAAAATTTTCACTAAATGCTCACTTATACTGAATAAGATATCAGAGGACTCATGGCAAGGAAAGGACTTAGTCACACATAGCCGATGACTAGTATAAATGGATCCCCTGAGGTCACTATTTGGTTTCCGATAGCACAGAGGTCCCCTTAGCTTTTTTGGGACTCCTCCCAGAGTCCTATTGATCATATGACTAACATGATACGATGTGCCACCGGATGGCGTCAGCTCTCCCATATCGTATAGTTGGTGTAATTACATCTTTAAATATACAATTACAATCAAATCCAGGTCTTAATATTGTCAAATGTCAATTGATCTTACCGTCTTGTAAGTATTTACAAAATGAGTATACTCTTCTACATCCCGCATACTACGTGCATTTTGACCAGGATAAACGTTTAATATAAGTTGTTAATCATTCAAAATGAGATAATTTAATCAATATTGTAAAAATTATTTACATTCAAACTTTTATATATTGAAACTTTTGGAAAACAAAATGCCTGATTAAAGGATTATTTCGATAAAATAATTTATGTATTTTATATTCAGAGTCGAACTAATCCTCAAGATTCAAAATCTTGTGTGCCCCGTACACTATATCATACTAAGATAAGCTAACTTTTAAGCTATTGGGTTCATACCCCACTCATAGGTTCTACCTTCTCAAATACTTATTATATTAACATTCACTCTTACACTAATTGCAGTTACCTCCTCTATATGATTTACAATCTGAATAGGATTAGAGCTAAATTTAATATCAATAATTCCTATTATAGCTTTCAATTCTAACACAGGGTCTAGCATCATCTATGCTCCTGATTTGAAACATCATGATTCTGTCCCGTTTTGTCTCTGTCCCGTTTTGTCATTGTCAGTTTTTGTCACCGTCCCGTTTTGTCATTGTCCCTTTTTGTCATCGTCCCGTTCTTTCCCGTTTTGACTGTCCCGTTCTGTCTTGTCCCGTTTTGTCATGTCACGTTCTGTCTGGTCACCAAAAAAAACATTATGTCAGCCAGTCAGAAGTTACACTGAAATCATTTGCTATAAGTTCACGGTTATAACAATACAATAAGAAACCCCCAACTAAAATAGCCTGTCTCTTTGGTCTAGATGTAGCATACAAAAGCGGACACAGCATCAAAATACTTCTGGGCAGTATAAAAGATCGCCCACCACCCGAAACAAACTCGGGAATTTATGAACTGATATGTAGTCCGTGAGATCTCGGCTACTCAGATAGGTCAGAGTAGAAGAATGATTAAAACACGCCTAAAAGAACACTTTGCGTGTATCACAAACGGAAAACCCGAAAGCTCCAGTTTTGCACAGCATATCCTGCGCACAGGCCACAACGCTAAAATGGATGACTTTAAAATCTTACATAAAGTGAATGACCGTAGATTCCTGAATTTTCTAGAGTCCCATGAGATTGCAAAAAAGCCACCTAATGAGTTAATGAATACTGACAGAGGATGCCCAACAAACCTAACAAATTGACAAAAACTTTGTATTTTTATCAAATAACGTTTGACATCCTAGCCTCCTTTATATAAAAACAGTTTAAAGTTAACATCATCTCATTTACTAAAACAAAATAAGTATTTATGTGGATCGTACTAATGAACAGATTAAAAGCACAACACTCAAGATCGGAAGAGCGTCGTGTTCTACAGTTTTTAAAAGAATGAAAAAAACAATCCAACCTGTAAACGTCTTTCGAAAGCTTTGCTTTCATCTTCAGCAGACAAGGAGAACCTCAAGAGATTCTTGAGAGAATTGACTTGTTTATTGAATTAGCAAGGTATATACAGTAGCGCTCAAAAAATAGTAGACTGTCACCAAAAAGAATGAAAGCAGCATAGAAAAAGTAAACAAATGAAGACTTAGGATTTCCTAAGGCACAACAGTCTAATATTTTGTTCATGACCATTTGCAGCGATGACAGCTTGGCATCGGGATGGCATAGAATCAATCAGTTTGGATATTTTATCTAACGGAATGTGATTCCATTGCTGACGCAGCTGTTCAAACTTTTCTGTTGAATTTCGGGCTTTGTACCTACTGCACCTACGTTCTAATTCTTCCCACATGTGTTCGATGGGGTTTAGGTCTGGCGATTGGCTTGGCCACTCAAGTAATCGTACTTTCTTTGATTTAAACCAGTCTTTAATGATCCCCGCTGTATACTTGGGGTCGTTATCCTGCTGGTAAATCCATCCCCGAGGCATATTAGCCTTTGCAAAAGGAAGCGTATGCTGAACCAAGATGTTTTTGTAAACGTGCCTGTCCATTGTTCCATCGATTCTTATGAGAGGGCCCACCCCTTGATGACTGAAGCAGCCCCACACCATTAGTAGATCCTCCACCATGTTTAACTGTAGGCAGTTGATATCGTGGATCAAATTTGTGATTTGGTGGGCGGCGTACATACCAAATGCCATCTGATCCAAATAATAGAAACTTCGATTCATCACTAAAGAGCACCTTACTCCACTCCTTGAATGTCCACTTCAGATGGTTTCTGGCAAATTGAAGTCGAGCCTTGCGGTTCTTTTTTGAGATGAAAGGTTTTTTGGCTGGGCATCTTCCGAACAGTTCGGCATCCTTAAGACGTTGAAACACTAACATCATCATTGTGGAAGGTTTTCATTTCGCGGTTGATATCCACAGCGGTTTTCTTAGGATCAGTCTTAGAAAGACGTACAAGAAGTTTATCTTCCCGTGGAGTGGTTGCTTTTGGTCGGCCAGACCCTTGCTTACGGTTTACATCTCCCTGCTTCCGAAAACGCTGTACAATTCTTGCAACAGATGATTTGGGCACATGAAATTGACCTGCAACCGTTTTGTATGAATTGCCTTGATTAACAAAATCAACAATGGTCTTCTTGATTGGGGATGACAGATGGACTCGAGTAGACTTTGCAAATTACATATACTGTATTATGCACAGAAAATACAGAAAACTACTTTTTCGCATTGAAACTCTCATGAATAATGACCGTGTACTATTTTTAGACCTCACCTACATTGAAAATGGTTGAGTCTCTCAGAAAAAAATTTGAGCAATGCAATTTGCATATTTTTTCCCATTTGTGTTCCAATGAAAACTATACATTGTGAAAATTTCATTTCATTTGCTTGATTTTTAAAAACGTTACAGCAATAAAAGTAAAAGTGTACTATTTTTTGAGCGCTACTGTATAGTGAACAATAACCAATAGAAACAAAAAAAAACCCAAAAATGTGATCACCGTTTTGGTAACTGGGCCACCCATTGGATCAAACTAGATTCATCATTGGGGCCCCTGTCCGAATTTAACAGTAACTGCTTATCCATTTTATTTATAGCTAAGCTTTCGTAAGAATCTAACAAGTATTTTTTATTGACCGATTTTATTAATTTCACACTATTCATATGGAATTGGTGGCCCGTATCCAGGGAATGCTTTGCGACGGCTGACTGGTTGCTTCTGCCAAATTTTGTGTGGTTCAAATGCTCCTTAAATCTTGTTTCTATGCTTCAGAACGTCTGCCCTTTGTACATCACAGGGCATTGGTTACATTGAGCCTGGTAGATGCCTGATTTTTGCAGGGGTGGGATCTGGTCCTTATAAAAAATACTTGGCACCCGCCCCCTTCCTCCTTCCTTCAGGAATCCTAGTCCCTCGGATGCTCTCCTGCCACCCTCACTCTGTTTACAACTTCCCCTTTCCCTACCCTTCTCTGTGCCACATATGGCAAACCTTCCTTCCCCCCCCCTCCCACCCCACCCCTGTGTCTCTAATTTTGGATTATGTGATAACGCCACATTTGTAACTCACTGTATAATATGTTTTTAACAAGTTAAAATGTTATTTTATTTTATTATTTTTATTTATCATTTTTGTTCAACCTGTTATAACCGTGAACTTATAGCAAATGATTTGAGTGTAACTTCTGATTTTATTTATTTATTTATTTAGAATTGATTTACAGAGAGCCCTGACCGGAGCCTGTATGGCCAGCTGGCCGACGTGTGAGGTCTCCGGTGGGGTAATTGTATAACAGATCTTAAGTATTAATTTATAGTACAGGATTGGTATTATGGTAATTTATATGGTAGTTCGTGATGGAGTTAAGATGGATGAGGGGTCAGTAGTTAAGTATCGGTAGGAAAATGTATGGATATTTATAAGAGAAAAGGACGAGACACAAAAACCCTGGAATGAAATAAATAGTTAATAAATACAACTGAAAAATAAAATAATAATTAACAAA
>JAHWFO010099068.1:0-17140 GCA_023313115.1 Rhysida immarginata | reverse complement strand
GGTGCGCCCTTTTCAGGGCGCACCGTGAAATGAAAATAATGAAATGATACCTGAAAAGAGAGTAGAGTGATACCTTGAAGAGCTAGTCCGTTTTGATCGTCCTGATCGTCCTCACGATATATCCTCACGATAATGGTGATATATCCTCGGTGCAGAGCAGTAATTTGGTTAATCGCCACATGCTTTTGAATCTCGCCCAGGATTTGCTTGATTGGCTGACCGTGAGTACGTATTATGATTGGCGGAATATAGGAGCTGCTCTTGGTATTTGGCTTTTCAACATTTTTTCGCTGTTCGGACTTGCTTTCTCGAAAAGCAACAGCGATTGTATCATTTATATCAACAACATCCTTAATGTTGTCAATTTTCAACCCTTTTTTAGCCTTTTTAGATTTTGCAGGTATCCATTTATCCGTATCATTGTATAGCCGTTTGCGATTTGTACTAATCAGGTCTTTGCCATCGTTTTCATTACTCCCTAAGCCGGAGGGGATAATTTCCATAGGCTGAGGATTTCTTAGATAGTCAGATGTTTCACCTGTAGGCTGATTACCTTTCATTGACAGAGCAGAGAATTGATCTTTGAGGAACTGCTCCAACTTATTAAAGTTCTTGTTGGCTTCATTACGTGCTGCAGATATTTCAGCATTCATATTAGCAATTTTATCGTGGATTTCAGGTATGCTCCCTTTTAGTGACTTGACTTTTCCTTGTAAGTTATCATAGTGCACATTTCTTGGCGCAAAACCTCTAGCTTATCCTTAATTATAGCATCAAAAGCTTCGAATCTGTAATCTTTACAGGCATCTTTATATATCTCGCCATACGTATATTTACCATCACTTGTTTTTTGGCTTGCAATGCCACTTAACGCTTTGCCTGAGTCTGGCATTATTGTGACAACCATTAATTAATGGTTAGTCAACTAATTGTGAAGATGCAAAAATACTTACATTACAAGAACATAATCAAAATGTTCAAGCACCCAATGTTATGCTTAAAGGAAAGTTACTAAGTCAAAAAGACTACTTGTAACATTAAATAATGTTGAAGTTATGGGATCAAAACATTGAATAAGAAAAGGTTAAAGTTAGCTTTTTTTTTATAAGAAACCTTAAAGAAATGATATGTTTATGAAAACATTTTATTAAAAAAAATTACTTAAGATGCTCCGCTAGCATCAAGAAGATTAAATCTCTAAAGTGCCATATAGTGGATTTATGACTCAAACATCATTTGAATCTGACATTGCGTTGTGTTATTTTTTAATATTTACCAGAATCTTAAGTTATTTAGAAATTGGCTGGATAAAGTTTTAATGAGTGTGTATACAATTTAATTAGAAGCAGACACAAGGAGATAGAAAATATTCATATTTTAATGAGCATGAAAGTTATAGCATTTAATCCCAAATATCCTTTTCCCTTAAAAGAGGAAATATTAAAGTTCCCCAAAAAATATGAAGAATATTATATTCATATTATAGATAAGATACAACAAGAATTAATATTACCCCAATGCTTGAATCAAGCCAAGATATCTCAATGCTTAAAAGGCAGAAGCTATAGAATACACAAATATGTGCATAGGAAAACAGTTATAATCCAATTGTGTGGCCAACACAAATTCAGACATTGAAAAAATTCAATGGAAAAATAGGTAAGGTGAAATAACATAAGGTTATTCAGAGTTGTGCAAACGGATAAACCAATGAGTTTAAAATACCTCATGGATTGATTCAACCAATTACAAAAACTAAGAGAAGCAACATTCTCTTATAAAATTGAAAATTTCATATCATAAAGACATGAAAAGAAAATTATAATAGCGTATTAGCTAAACAAAAAAACATTAATAAATGGGACTACTCAGCAATTTACCACAAACAGGATGTGAATCAAGTAAATGGGACACAAGTTAACAAATTAAGCCCCCCCAAAAAATGGATAAAAAGATATTTTCTAATTACATATTGGCCTAGACTGAAGAAAGAAGAGAATAAAACAAAAACAAAAATTTACTGAATTTAGAAAGGTTAAATTGCCCTAATAAAAAAAAAATTAACTAAGTCCCACTCAGCATGATGCACTACAACAGTGTGGTGGCTACATGTTCAGAACTGGATGTAAATGGAATCCGGAGAAGAGGTTGTCTGGAAAACCAGAGCAATCTGTATCAAAGTTTATGATGAAGAATGTCCATCTCAACAGATTTAACAGGTGAGGGTGAAAGATTGAAAAAGTTGCTTACATCTCCTGACATACAATAAAGAAGCTATTACTTGAATCCATCTCTATATGCAATCAGGTTGGGATGTTCACACTGAAGTGGCAGAATGGTGCAGGTGGAGTCTTGCTGTTGGAACTGGAGCCGGTGTTATGGCTCCAGAGGGGCACCCTTTGATCGTAAAACAGGCAGGGTGCCCAGGCGCACATGCTATAGGAATACAGGCAGCCCTTTTTCAAGGGCTGCTCCTATGTAAACGCCTCAAGAGGAGGCCCGTCCGCCCACCGGTGGGTCATTGATGTTGAGGGGAAAGGTGAAGAGATACGAGATCTTGTTCGTATCCCCTCCAATGATCTTACAGAGACGCTGAGATGACGAATAGCGTCTCCGAAACGTAGCTGGGCCAAGCCGTGGCCACTCAAGCTGGAGGAAGGACCTAAGATGGATGGCGCCCATCCTCCAGATGACTGAGGCTGGCTGATGAACACCGTCAGATCGCTTCTGACGGGCCAACCAAAGCTCCCTGTTGAGAAAGGCGATGGAAATGGCTAGGTCCAGCTTGTACGCAGCACCGGTGGAACAGTCCATCAGAAATCGCACTGACTGGATGGAGAAGGCAGTCAGTCCAAAATGGGATGAAAGGCGATCCCAAATGGACCGTGCGAACGGGCACTCGAAAAACACATGGTCGATGGATTCAGGAGACCCACAAAACAGGCAACCAGCAGAACCGACTACTCCCCACTGATGTAACCGCTGGAGAGTATAAAAACCATGGTGCAGCAGGCGCCATTGGAAATTGAAGACAGTCCTCTCGAAGGCAAGGGACTTGATGGCCTTCAAGATGGCTGACCATGGATACTGGGGGTGCCAGCGCACGATGTCGGAAGACGCACCCCGGTCGGCCTGCTGGAAGAACCAAGATAGACCAAGGCTTCCCCAGTCTTGTGGGTCTACCTGACGCAGATCTTGAATGAAGGTCGCTAAGTCTCTCTGGATTCGGTTGTAGAACCCAGGAGATCGTAGGTTAATTGTCACTGGCAGCGAAGTGGGAACTGGTAGCCCATTCACCTTGAAGAAGAAACGCAGGTGCAGGAAGAGAAAATTGGCCCAGATGGGAGGGGGAAGGAGGAAGACCCGAATCAAGGCAGCCATTCTGGCCGCAATGAGGTAGCGCCGGATGTTAGGCAGGCCCAGGCCTCCTCCTTCAAAGGGGATAAACAGCAGTTCCCTGCGAACAGGGTGACAGACCGCTGCATACCCCCAAATACAGTCCACAACTGCACCATGCACTTTCCTCAAGAGCTGAGATGGCAAGGCGAATAGGCATTTAGATGTCAATATGGGCAAGATGTTGGTCTTGATGAATTTCGCCTTGACAAACATCGAGGTGGAATAACGAAAGTTCTTGCCAAGGCGAGACAAACACTTGTCGATAACCTGCTGCCAGTGACGAAAGTCCATATCAGGTAGAAAGGAGAAGACTTATCCCAGCACTGTGATTTGCTCACACCACGTTATTGGGAAGGTTTGAAGATAGTCCACTGTCCACTTCCCAATAGCGATGCCTTTAGACTTGACGAGATTGATGGAACTTCCCGTCGAAGTGCTAAAGAGATCGAAAGATTCCTTATAGATGCCCAGGGAATACGCATCAGATGCAAATAACACTACATCATCAGCGTATGCCAGCGTACGGATGTTGATGGAAGCAGCTGGCAAATCGTACCCCCGGACATCTGGGTGGCGATTAAGAAATTGTAATAATGGCTCCAAATAGAAAATATATAAGAGGGGAGAGATGGGACACCCCTGCCTAACGCCTTTGGACAGTTCGAAGAAAGGCGAATTGGAGCCATTAATCGCCACGCATGACGTGGCAGAAGCATACAGTGCTGAGATAATCGTAGCAAATTTCCGAAGATGAAGATGGTGAAACACTCGGAAAAGAAACACGTGATTCACCTTGTCAAAGGCCTTTTCCTGTTCAAGACTTAGGACGGCAAGAGTCTGATGGCGCACACACGCTTCCTCCATAACACATTTGATGGTGATGATGTTGTCGGACATCCTGCGAGATGGAATGGAGCAGGATTGTCCCGGATCGAAGAACTCGTCGGCGAAGCATTTTAGCCGTTGTTGGAGCACGCCAGTGAAGACCTTATAATCTGTGTTGAGTAGAGTAATAGGCCTCCACTGGGTGACGAGTTCAGGATTCGGTACTTTGGGGAGTAAGATGATTCTCCCCACGGTAAAGTCCGACGTGATGGAGGAAGGGTCCTTAAGAATGGAGTTGAAAACTTGCACCAGGAAAGGCCCAAGAAGTTTCCAAGTCGCATTGTAGAACGAATACGGGATGCCGTCTAATCCAGGGCTGGACTGATGACGGCCATCCATCGACAGAAACTTCTTGACTTCATCTTCGGAAAAGGGACGGGTAATTGACAGGTCAGCATCCGCAGTGAAAGGTCTAAGTGCCTCGATCCAATTCGTCTTGGCGTCGGATGGAAAGACTGGGTGGCCAAAAAATGATGAAAAATGGGAGTGAAAAGCCGACAAGATGTCAGCGTCGGTTTCCACTATCCCATTCTCCACCACCAAACGATGGCACCTCTTCTTGTTGGCGCGACGCCTCTCCTCAGCGAACACAGCTGACGACATATTCCGGACGTCAGACGCCCAGGACAGTTTGGCCCTGAGAGCTGCGCCGGCGGCCTTGCGGATCATTAGAGCATTGATCTCGCTCTTCACCTGGCGGATGTCATCAGCATATGCCCCCTTCGGGATGGAACAGCGGAGGAGGCGCAGGATTTCTTGGAGCATGAGGAGATGGCGCCGATTGCGTCTAGGAGCATCACACCCAATCTTTCTAAAGAAGCGACGGAGCTTAGATTTAAAAGAAAGCCACGAAGCTAGCGACGGAGGCAGGTTGTGAAGATGTCTTTCCACAAACCGAACGAACATTCCCTTGTATCTATCGATGTCAAGCAGAGAAACGTTCAGGAACCAATTGTTCGAAGTAGTGCCTGCAGAGGAGGCAGGGAATGGAGGGTTCCAGGACCACTTGATGGCACTGTGGTCTGAAAACGAGCACGGAATGACCTCCATGGAACCAGGGGCACCAGCGAAAGTGGCGTCTACTAGAAAAAGGTCCAACCTTGATGACACAGAGGGCCCTTGGTGAAAGGTGGCCCCCCCATTGGTTGGAATGGGAAGAAGACGCCCACAGATCGAATAGTGCATTCCACTGGCACAACTGGTAGACGTACCCAGATGAAAAGATGTTGTTCTCATCCGGATGGCAATTGAAGTCCCCAGCAACCACTGCAGGCAAGGACGAGCACAGGTAGAAGTTCAGGTCTTCAAAGAATGTCCGTTTCTCTGCTGATAAACACGGGGCGTACACATTAAGCAATCGGAATTTGAGACCAGATAGCAGGAGGTCCAAAGAAATTACCCTGCACTCACAGTCAAAGACGCAGTTCGACACCACAATGGAGGGGTTGAAGATGATGGTAGCAACCCCCTGTCCATTTGGCGAAGATGAGTTGATGAAGAACTGCGCAGATGGATATTGACTGCGAAGGCCAGGTAGGTTAGCAAGCTGTTGCGAAGCAGCAAGCTTAACCTCTTGAAGGAGTAGGATATCTGGCCTGTACAGGGCAACGAATGATGACAAAACCGATTGCTTGAAAGACGAACCAAGGGAACGAACGTTTAGGGAAAAGACCTTCACTGCGAATTTAGGCTGACGGGGGCTGACCTGTATCTGAAGGAGTCTTGAGCCTCACGGATGACGGAGGAGGCTCAGATGTCTTCCGTCTAGGGGAGCGAGCACGTCCCGAAGAGGAAGAGGGGCTGCGATGATGATGGTCTACGCAGCTGTCTCGTTCAGATGATGAGGACATAGGAATCCCGTCCCTCTTGCTACGATGTCGTCGGGCCTTTTTCTTGCGAGGGCTCTTAGGCGTCGCAAGAAGATCCCGCTGAGCAGACGCTGATGGCTTGGTAGTCCCAGCAGAAGATGAAATATTACCAGGCGTGGGCGCACAGGCGATTCGAAGAGGCTGCGAAGCCGATGAAAGAGCAGGTGGAGGAAGAGCTGGAAACTCCACCACATCAAACACCGACTCGGAGCACAACGAATCGTCTAAGATGACTTCAGCAGATTGACAGTCCTCCAACATTGGGGAAACATCAGGCGAAGGTGCACGAGAGGAAACAGTCTCTTGCACCACACTAGGCCGAGGAGGGGGAGTCGGCATCTCTTTCCCAGGAGTCGTAGGACGAGGCGACGATGGTGGGGTCGTCTTCGAAATCCTTGGTGAAGGAGGAGGCGACGGTGGTGGGGTCGCCTTCGACTTCCTCGGTGATGAAGAAGGCGTCGATGGTGGGGCCAACTTCGATTTCCCCGATGAAGGAGGAGGTGACGACAACGATGGGGTCGTCTTCGACGTCCTTGGTAGAGGACGAGGCGCTGTTGCTCTGCTCGGCTCAGTTGACTTGGCCGGTGAAGTCATCTTTCCTGGTTGCTGGGACGACATTGCTTGAGGCGATGGCGTTGGGGCTGCTGATAGGGCATCTGACCTCTCCTGGCACTGGTGGAACTTGTGCACGGTCTTGTGGCAGAAATCACATTTCCGAAGGAGAGGACAGTCTTTCCGAACATGAGAAGTCTTTTTGCAGTACCAGCAGCACTGCCTCTGGCCCATGTAAGACACGGATACGTTAATTCCGCGCATCACAAGGTTCGAAAGAATGTCTTTATGGAGCTCCATGAAGACTACGATGTCGCCCGTCATCTGAAGAGGAGAATCTGGGTGCAGGGGGTACGAAATCCTACGTACTATCCCATAGTCCGACATGTAGTCTCGGAGATACTTTTCAGCCATCAGTGGCGATGCGCCCCGGATAAGAACTGGAACGTATCCGGGTTCGGCGTAACTCAGGTGGACGGTGGTTTGTCCAACCTTGATGAAATCCGCATCGACAATTCGGTCTGCAATATTCTGTTGCCTGCAGAGCATCTTCGATTCTGTCGAAGAGAGCCTCTGCAGAACAGTCACAGCGGGGTGACCCGACGGAAGAACCGGAGGTATACGCGTTTTAGCGTATAGCTCTTTCATGAACATGCCGACGGCGAAGGGGCCGTCGGCAATCATATCAACCATGCGGTCCATGGTTGATATCAAGAAAGTTTTGGATTTTTTAAGGAGAAAGTAAACCTCCCCCAGGAGACACCAGGGGGAGGCGAACGCACTACACTCTTCCTCAGACTAAGGATGACCAGGTGGAGTCTTCATGCTGGCATCCAAGCTGATGGTTTGGTGAGAAGTGATGAAAATTTGCAGTGTTGCCCAATTTAAGCTTTAGGAGTAACAATCCAATGGCTCATGACTAGCACATGACAACAATGACAATGCACTCCTTGAAGCTTGAACATGTAAATTGTGGAATGACATCAGCTGCTGAATCAACAATTGATGGACCGCGGCAACATTGTTAGATAAGACTTGAATGTAAAAAAAATATTAAATACAAAGTCATGGAACATATAATAATATATCCACAGTATTTTGTTAAAACTGAATCCAATTCATTTTACCATATTTATTATCAGGATCCAAGTTCAAAAATACTTCACAAATAAAAAAAAACATGTGATGGTTAAAAAATCTATTTTTTACAACATCACATTATGATAAAATTTAAAATAATAGAATAGAACAAGCTGAGTATTTATAACGGACAGAAGCCAATCAAGACAAAAAGGTCCAAGTGAATTTATTGATTGGTTAAGTGCGTCGCCCATTTGATCAACGGTGACTCGCTAATAGGGCCCCTATCTAGTTGAGTAATAATTTTTTATCTGCTTTTTGAATGGCTAAGCTTTCGAAGGCGTCCAGAAGGTGGTTCTTGTTTATTGACTCTATAATTTTTACACTATTTTGTAGCGTCCCCCCACCCCCGCAATATGTTTGATAATGCCCTAGTGTTCGAAGAACAGCATTTGAGGTGGGCGAGAGCTAAGAGTTCGAGACCGAAAACTAGAAATGGCACCTGATATCACTGTAATTATATATGCACACATTAATTTATTAACCTAATTACATACCCATTCCATAATAAAAATACATTGTACTAATACATACTGTTCTCTCACTAAGGGGCCCCATCTATCAAGTTTCTGTATCAAAACTAAACTTACGGCTAAGGCCTTTCAATGTAATTAAATCATACAACCGGCACGCTCACCTTAATAACAGGGAATCTACAGCTACAATTAATTGTAGTTATGGTGGCTACGCTTGCTTGACACATAATATAGGGAACCTACACTTCCGAATCAAATATTCCGTTCTTTTGCGACTACCAGCGCAATGCCCCTCCTTTATTTACCTAAAAAGGGGGGAGGAACAGTGACCCCTCCTGGTAAGTGTAGATGCCCGTTAACTCAACTCAATGACGGAGTGCGCTACTAGTATTACAATTATAGTAATATGCGCTCTCGTGCATTACTGTTGCATCAGTCAAGCTTGCTAGTCGTATTAACCATAATCTCCATAACTAACTTCTTGCTGATTCCCATATAAGATGGCCAGGTGCTTAATAAAATAAAAAAATTAACAATTAAACTTCTATCTTAAGCAGTTGCTGATTAACACTAATTGATGAGTTTTGAACACAAAACAAGGTCCGCAAGTGTCTCCATATATCCAGTACAACGTAGCCGTAAATCCGAGAAAATTGTCAATAGTAGTATGCAAAGTTTGGTCGTGCATCCGTGGCCTTTATACAAAACATCATAACGCACTCACCCGGGAACTTCATATTACGCTGCCATCACTCTGCTTTACCATGCCTAACGCCTGTCGATTCCAATTACGCCATAGGGATCGAACACTCAGTTACTTCGAGGCTTGCCGTACTGCTCAGGTCCCATCATGAATTATGGTCCGCTTCTCATCTCGCTTGTACAACAGTGGCCGGATGAATAAGCATATTAAGAGAAATGCATAATCATTACGAACAATAACATAGTTTATACTTTCAAAGACTTTTACTTGTTTCTTGACTCTTTTATTACGTTACTCTCCTTGCCGGACTTGTGGAAGACATTGGACATCGAATTCCATAATTGTTGCAATCTTATTTCATAATCGAGCCATGGGATAAACTGTTACTTAAACAACAACAACAACGTCCGTTACATTTTTGTCGTTTCAATTCGAACGTCTTCAACACCAAAAAGACGACCGGCATCTCTCATTACGTATTAGTTTTTTTTTTTCTTAACGACGAACAACGAATATCTCTCATTCTCAACAAAACAAAACACACGCTCCTCAAATTCGCCGAAAACGATCGCAACAATCCTCCGCTGGAAGCTGAGCTATATTCTCGGAAGACACCTTAACAATGCAGCTCCAACAGAGGACTATTAACGATCGCTCACGTCATATACATCTCTCAACGACAAGATAAACAAACAACTTAACGCACTACAAACAATGCCACTCATACAACGAACACACTTACTGTAAGACACGCACTATTAATATAATAACTGCAACAAAAATCTATAATAACTTCTAATTTTCTATTATACAATTTAATATATAGTCCTGCCATCAGACACACGTGACTCCTACACTGTAACGTCACAATTTAATAAGAATTCATGTCCGGTATCTAAAGAGTGTTTGGCTATGGATGACTCATTTCCTCTACCATAGCTTGTGTGTCTCATGTGTTCTTGGAATCTTGTTTCAATATTACGGTAAGTTTGTCCTTTGTACATCATGGGGCATTGGGAACATCTGGCTTCGTATATCCCTGATTTCTGTAGTGGTGGAATCTGGCCCTTTATTACCCAACCCAAAGGAAGACCCTCGTTGCAACAAATGCGCAGAGGCCCACCAGTCAAGAGACTGCCCCAAGATTAAAGGACAAGACCCCCAGAAGTGCATAAGATGTGGAGGGCAGCACACTTCAAGCTATACAAAACGTCCAAAATATCCCCAGGTTAAAAGGATGCATAGTTCCAAGGTGACCGCAGGACAAATCCTTTGCAGCTGTAGTATCTAAGCCGGAAGAAAAAGTCTCCACATTAACGAACCTACAAGGTATGTATAATCAAATTGGACAAATATGTCATTTGTTTACAAGTCTAGGTAAACGTTACCCACAGTTGAGTGGGCTCCTTAAGACCAGCTAATTTCATCATGGCTACACGACATTATACTGAGATCAACAAAGGTGAACTTCGGTGCGTGATATGGAACGCTAGGGGGGTTCCCCGAAAGCATAGAGTTTCACAACTTTCTGTTGAAGCAGGAAATCGACGTTGCTTTCCTCTGTGAAACACACCTCAAGCCAAGCCGGTATTTCAAGCTACCTGGTTATTGTGTCTACCGTAACGATCGTATGACTCCAAACAATACAAGATGTGCCTCTGGTGGTGCTGCGATCATCATCAAGAATGAAATTAAACGTCATGAATTGGTCTCCAAATCTTACGCAGGTATGGAATCGGCGTCCATCATCATCAATGACGTCTCCTTGGTGAAGTGAAGTTCGTGGCGCTCTACAATTCACCTAAACATATCTCGACGTTAGTGATCTCGATGAACTCTTTGATGGTGACATTCCAATTATACTGGCTGGTGACCTTAATGCCAAATATCCAAGCTGGAACTCTAGAACACGGAACTTCAATGGTATGATTCTATACCGGTATATACAAAGTAAGGATGATATCATTGCTGCAGGGCCAGTGGAGGACACTTACTATTGTGACCATTCCCCCACAAGTGACGTGTTGGATATCTCACTGATGAAGGGTTTCTTCAAGCCATACAACATCTTCACGATTAATGACCTTTCTTCTGACCACAAGCCTGTGACGTTAAACTTTGACAATATCAATATCAATTTCAGAGAAGAAGTCAAGCATCAGCAAGATGGAAGCTCTTCAAAGAAATCCTCAAGGACCATGACGGCCAACTAGATAGAGCAACCAGTGCGGAATGCATCGATCAACGTGTTTGAAGACATCACCAGGCGAATAAATAGTGCCACTGAAGCTAGTGCCTATCCACTGGAAAATAAATCTCCTCATCGAATTGTGCTTACCCGAGGAATCCAACACTTGATCGCAGAAAGAAACGGGACCCGTAGGCTTTGGCAACGTTATCGTGTACCTTGGCTAAAAACCAAATATAACAGGTTAGTACGAAGAGTCCAGGAAGAAATAAGTGAGTTACGCGACGCTAGGCTCGCGACAATTCCATTTGGAGCATGGCTAGAGCTCTGCAGAAGAAGAAGAATGATACGCTTCCTCCACTTTGCACCCCTCAAAGTAATTACATCCAAACTAATCAGAATAAAGGACAACTAATTGCAGATTCCCTAGAGATGCAGTTTGTTACTCCTGATAAAAATAATCCCGAGAGACAAATCATGTCCCAGCATGTGGAAGATGGTCTTACATCTTTTAGCAATTGCAAACTATATTTTACCAATTGCAAAAAGCCGTGTTAAGCTTAATGAAGTCCTGCAATTTAAATAGAAGATTAACATCGAGACTGGCGAGATATCTACCATCATCAGAAATCTCAAACTCAAGAAGGCTCCAGGAAGAGACAAGGTAAGTAATAACGCCCTAAGGAATCTGCCGAACAACATTATTAATGAAATCTCAAATATCATAAGCGACTGCTGGAAGTTTTCCTACTTCCCGACACCTTGGAAGTAATCTATTGTGTTCAGTATCCCCAAGCAGGGGCAAAATCCAGCAATTCCTGCGAGCTACCGACCTATCAGTCTACTCCCGTCGATGTCCAAAGTTTTGGAGAAAACTATCCTCACCAGGTTCAAGGACCACTGTCTCACCAGAGATCTACTTCGAAAAGAGGAGCTCGGCTTTCGTGACGCCCACTCGTGTCAGATGCAGATATGGAGGCTTGTTGAAGATCTGAGCACCCCCATTGAACCTTTCAAGTTAGTGTGGCGTGGTCTTTCTTGATGTTAGTAAGGCTTTCGTTCAGGTGTGGCACGAAGGGCTAAATTACAAGATGATTAAAGACGAGTTTCCCCCTGACTTGATTTTGATGGTGAAATTCATTCTTAGTGACAGGTTCTATCAAGGTAAAGTTGGCGAAAACTTCTCCACTCCCCGAAAGGTAAAGGCCGGTGTCCCACAAGGCTGTGTCCTTGGGCCCGTTTTATTTAATTATTTTGTACATGATTTCCCAAAATCAGAAAAATGTAATTTATATTTCTATGCTGATGATACTGCCATCATGGCTTGGGCGCACCAGCCATCTCACGTTATCTCTCGTCTGCAGAACGCCTTGAAGAAATTTGAAGACTGGTTTAATTGCTAGAAACTGAACCTTAACGTCGGAAAATGCAAAGCTGTGTATTCCACAAAAAGCTTAAGCGTCCCCCGGATTCTCTTGTCTTATTCAATAAGGAACTCGAATGGGTCGACAATTACAGGTACCTTGGCGTTATAATCGACTCAAGACTCTCATGGAACTGTCACGTGACTTACATTATGAAGAAAGCAAAGACGGCTAAGTACAGCCTCATTGCTCTCCTGGGTCGAAACAGTGCCCTCAGCATCGACAATAAGCTGCTGTTGTACAAGACGATGATTCGGACCATCCTCCTCTATGGCATGCCTGCGTGGGCAACCATATGTAAAAGTAGATGGAGTGAACTCCAGTCGTTCCAGAATGTTACCCTGAGGACCATCGCTCAGCTTGGCAGAAACACTGTGAAAAACCGATCCATACACTCGGATCTGAACATGGCTCACCTTGACAAGAGTGTGCAAGGTCTCCTGATGAACATGGTGCAGACGATGAAAAGCCATGACAATAACCTGGTGGCTGGAATACTAACCAACCCGATGGTAATGAAGTGGCATACAAAGTATAGAAAACAGAGGCATATTTTTGATGTCAACTTCGAAGACATTGGCAACGTTTCCTTCCCGGATTATTGGAAGATGTTATACCACCCACCCCCGCCCCCTCTCCCAGTCTTCTGACAATCGTCAATATTATTATTTGTTCATAACGTGGAAGACCTCTTTGGGTTAGTCAGGCTTCTTGCCTATTTCAGTGTATTTCTTGTGCAATTTATTCTGGTAGGGTGAGCTTCGTGAAAGCACTGCTTTCGCCCCAACCGAGTGGAAACAGGTGGCTTTTTCTGATGAATCTCGGTTTATGCTCCATCGGACAGATGGGCGATGGCGTGTACGGCGTTCAGCGTCAGAAAACAAAACACTCTGCAACACGTGCCGCAAGGGTCCATGCCGGAGGAGGCAGCTTTATGGACTGGGGAATGTTTTCATGGCATTTCCTGGGTGCACTTATGATTGTGTACGGTACCATTGATCATTGGAAGTACGCATCTGTCCTTTCGGACTATTTACACCTCTACATGCAGATTGTTTCCTCAGCACGATGGCATCTTCCAGCACGACAATGCGACGCGCCATACGGCAGCTCGCTACAGAACCTTATTGACTATCTTTCTGCCCGTCTCGTAGCTGTCCGCGCCGCGAAAGGTAGTTATTCTGGTTATTGACAGGTGGTCACATTAATATGACTGGACTGTGTATTATCACTTCCCTTATCACATAGATCTTAACATCAGAGTTTGTGGAACGTTAATTCTCTGAAACTAGATTACGTATGAGGTGGAAGTAGATGCGCTTCCCTTTCTAAACGAGCCTGGCATTCTTCAAGAACAACGACCGCAACAGCATTTGCTAAACGCCGAAGGTAGAATGAGGTAGGCCTATCTGCCGTGTAGGGCACACGACGCCCTAATGTGTGCACGCCGACGCGGCAAGCAGAAGATCCCGTTTCACCATTTAATGCATGGGGCTGTATATCGCAGATGTTGCAGTAGTATTTAATTCTGCTAACGGCCCCTGTATATCGCTGTTACTGTTAACAAAATCGTAGTCGTCACTATCGGTCTTGTTTCTTATTCATAGTTCATTGCGACCAATGTGTGACGTCACGATTTCGAAACTCCTTCGCACTTCTCCGCAACTTGTGACGTAACAGTTGCCGAAACATGGCGCCAGTGTCGATCGCAGGGGGAGGGAAAAAATGAAAGTTTTTTTTATATATTTCATCATATTTTTGTTCGAATTGAAAATTTTTATACATGCTAGGTTGTTATTGAGACCTTCATCTATCATTTTAAACAAAGTTGTTTTGAATGTGGAGTTTACCTTTAATCCTTCCGTGAATCTGTGGGAACACCTAGATGGATACGTCAGCGAGACCCTTCACCCCAGAATCTTCATGAGTTACATGATGCTCTTCATAATTTCCTCTCTAATTCCGTAAAAAAAGAATACGGTATAACCCAATAAAAACAAGTTAACATAAAAAATAATAATAAACATATTTATTCAAAAAAATTCTTAAAAAACTCCCCTCCACTCATAAAAATATAAAACTCCAAAATTAGTACAAAATTTGTGTCTTCAAAATTGTGTCTTCAAAATTGTGTCTTCAAAATTTTACTGAAGTTCGCCTTCATCAGTTTCATCATATTCTTATTGGAAAAATTCTTCAAGCACCTACATACCTCCGCCTTCTTTTTATGCTCCAAAATGTTTTTATAAGTTGTAATTAGTCATTTGTGTCTCAGCAAATCAAATGTAAGAATACCTCAATTTGTATAATTAAGGTTTTTTTTTTATATTTGAGAATTTTATTCCTTTGAAGGATTTAAATTGGAGTTTTACATTTTTATGAGGGGAGGGGAGTTTTTTAAGAATTTTTTTTGAATAAAAATGTTTATTATTATTTTTTATGTTAACTTGTTTTTATTGGGTTATACCGTATTCTTTTTTTTACGGAATTACAGAGGAAATTATTAATTTATTGACATTTATACCCAATTTTCATTATATAAAATATGATGCTCTTCTGTTTGCACGGACACAGATTTCTGTTGCCACCTTCCAAGCACTCATTGAGTCCATACCCCGTCGCCTAGCTGCTGTTTTGGCTGCAAAGGGAAGCTATTCGGGTTATTAGGTAGATAGTGATAATTCAGTGACTCGATCCTGTAAGATCATAGATGTACAGAGCTTATTTCAACCATCAAGTAAAAATTTAATTTACGGTACCTGATGTTTATAGTTTTATTTTCTCAAGAGACATTGATCTAATTATAATGACGGAGCACAATTCTTCTATCTATGACGGAGCCCAATTACTACTGGGTGTGAGCAGACGCGGAACCCAGCGAGCGGCGGCCTTTGTCATGTTCAAAATGTCGTGCAAGATGTTGAAAACTCATCTATGACTTGCTTTCACTTTTTCCACTCTTTGGATTGTGATACGCGGTCTTCGAGCACCAGGATCTCTATTTCACTGCGATTCCCGGTTCTTCATGGAGGGATGGTCTGCCACTACGTTGTTGGCATTCTAACTTGTTTGCCCACACGGGAAGCGTCTGCTCCACCTAACCATTAAGTCATATGATGGTGCATTGTTGCCGTACAATTACACCAACTCAGCATGAATTGTTGCAGCGTTGTTCTTTTTGAAATGCAGAAAACGAATCGCCGCATGGTACTCCACTTTATGGGCTACCCATTTTGTTTTGTCCCTCTAGCGTCGTGTACGGTACGGTGGCGCGGGGATTTTAATGTGAACCAAGACTGGAAACATGTAATAGTCTAGTGCATAAAGGTTTAGATTTAAGTCATAGTTAAGCACGTGAATAGCACATCCCAAGCGTATAACTGCTACCCTATTTTCATTCAGAAGGGACATGTCCAATCTAATCTGCCTTGACTCTCAGTAAAAGTACCTGATTTTGCAACCGATCAACATCCGGTAAGCTCAGTTCCTACGGAGCAGGTAAAAACCTTTTCGCATTTTGCATACTGTACTCGCATACAAAAAAAAAACTTTAATACGTAAGTTTATTTTTTCGAGATAACATAAATGGCAGTCATAAAGTTTTAATTATTAACAAAAATAATTCCACTAAGTTTAATAATTAAAGGAATGCAGTGAGGAAATACTACGAGGCGCATCCAGAAAGTAAGTTTCCCTATTTAAAAAAAAACAAACTCACACTTACAGGAACATATTTATTGGCAACAAGTACAACAATGTTTCAGCTTTTTTTTAACATAGCCACCACCAGAATTGAGACACTTGTCGTATCGTGGGATCAACTTTTGTATCCCCGTGTCGTAGAACTCTGCCGCCTGTGAATGAAACCAGCGTGTGACAGACGTCTTCAGCTCTTCGTCGTTGCCAAAACGCTCACCAGAGGACAGGAATTTCTTGAGGTGCAAGAAAACGTGAAAATCGCTGGGAGCAAGATCAGGGCTGTAGGGTGGATGATCAAACAACTCCCAGCCAAATTCCGTCAAAACAGCTCCTGTGCGACGAGCCGTATGTGGACGAGCATTGTCATGGAGGAGCACAACACCTGCAGTAAGCATTCCACGCCTCTTGTTTTGAATGGCACGTCGCAATTTCCGCAGTGTTTCACAGTAACGGTCAGCGTTTACTGTTTCACCACGTGGAAGGATGTCAATGAGCAGAATGCCCTTCCTGTCCTAGAACACCGTGCACATCACTTTCCGTGCCGACAGCGTCTGTTTGAATTTCGTCTTGACCGGAGATCCACTTTGCCGCCAATGCATTGACTGCTGCTTGGTTTCCGGGGTGATGTGCGAAATCCAAGTCTCATCGCCCGTGACGATCCTGTCCAGGAACTCGTCGCCGTCATTGTGATACCGTTGCAGAAATGTCAGTGCTGCTCCTAAGCGTTGAATTTTGTGTTCGGGTGTCAGGTTTTTCGGCACCCACCTGGCACACAATTTTTTGAACAGCAGGTGCTTAGTGACAAT
>JAHWFO010099053.1:0-13215 GCA_023313115.1 Rhysida immarginata | reverse complement strand
GCGTGCTGTTCGAGAAGCAGGTGGTGGCCACACTAAATATTGATGTGCTAAAAGCAGAAATAAACGTACTTTTTGATTATCAACCGCAGAACATTCCACTTAGGTTTGTTTATTTTCCAGACCCCTAGCAAAAGGTTATGCACAACCCTGTATAATCACGAAAAATCTCGACCTCCAGATTTTCACCGATCTTGACGTTTTAGGGTCCCTAGATTACAAAAAAGTGATTTCTGGAAAATGTCTGTGTGTCCACGCTAGCGTCCAAATGGCTAAAGCTATCGAGACCAAACTTTAAACTTAAGATTATAATCTTCCTCTGGAGGTCTGATTAGTTTTCCAGTGGAATCGGTGAACCGGAGGTATCAGTTTACTCCGACATATAAATTTTGAAATATCTCGTTAGACATTGCGTTTACGAAAATTTTGTATAGGGTAAAAAGTGTTCCAATTTCAAAGGCAAACTAATGCATTTTATTTGGTAAGCAGCGCCAAAATTTTATTAGTGGTGACTTTTGGTACTAGTTTTTATGCATTTTTGTTTTGTGATTTGTCTTTTTGTCTTTGCTCTCGCGTTCTTATTTACTTTTCGGCAGCTATATTAGAAAATATTTCTGACTGTATTGGTTTTTCGTTTTTACAGGCGTTTAAAAGAATATGGAAAGTGATGATGACGGAGAACAGGAACCCCTATCCCTTACGGGATTCATGTTCGGTAACATTGACGAATCAGGACAATTGGAAGATGACATATTTGACCCGGTTAGTCTTGTGGAACGTTCATTGTCTGTAGCTTGTGCGGAGATAGATCGACGTTATTAATTATTGACTTTTGTCGCGTAGGAGTCAAAACGCCATCTCAGCCAATTAAATCGTCTCACTGGAATTGGATCCTTTCTCAAAGAAATCACAAAAACAGATGAACAAACCAAGGAATCTCGTAAGAGCCAGGAGAACAAAGAAGAAGACGATGACGAAGAGGAAGAAGAGGAAGAGGAGGAAGATAAAGGCGAAGGTATTTTGTCAGAATGTTATTACGAGGGGCATTTAAACTTTTATAAAATCAGGAAACTCCACTGGTAAGGAGTCCTAGTCGCTTTTTCCTTAGTGCCGGCTTCAGGGACGTCCTCAAAATGTCATAGTATTAAGGTGCATTTACGGTTCGACGTTCTTCCCGAAAATTGACATGAATGGTACCCTTAACGTCCCAGAATACAGTCGCCATCACTTTTGTTGCCGACGGTGTCATCTTGAATTTCACTTGTGGTTTTTTGATCTTCGGAGAGTTGATTAGCGACTCATCTGGCGCAGATCTTGTTGAATTTCAGTTGCTTATCGTGGATGATGGTCTCCTCACGGCCAATGCTGATGTTCGATATTGAAGCCAGTTCTCGGACATGAATCCGACTGTTGTCCGTTATCAGCTCATTTGTTTGTGCGATGATGTCATTATTGACAGCATTTGCTGGCCTCGCTTAACGAGGTGGATTCTCGCCCTCCTTCAAACTTTTGGCATCAAGCAAAGACGGAAGACCGAGACAAACATGACTCGGTGAACTGTCTTTGAAGTCTCTGATGAATATCAGATGCTTTCAAGCTTTCGTTGTGGAGAAGTTTGATGATTATTCGTTGTTCCACATCGAATGACACGTCACTGTCTGCCGTCTTGTTTAAACAAACGGTCGGTTGTCATGGCGACTGGATGAGTGATGCTGCATTTAGATTTTTACAACAAAAAATTTGAACGTCCCTCGGATGTCCATTAGTTTGCTGTAAGTATACACTGAGTTAGCAAAACTCATGGGATAGCAAGCACATTGATTGATGGGCATGGCTCATGAATTCACAGGGGTAACAGATTCTGGGAATGGACCATTAGACGTTGTGGGAAGAGCTTGGATAAGTGATTAATCAGAAATGGCACGTCGTCGCGAGTTGACGTCTTTTGAACGGGGTATGATAGTAGGTGTCCGACGCATGGGATGTTCCATTTATGCAATGGTGCAGGAATTTGGCTTTCCCCGCTCAACTGTCTCCAGGGTGTATCGGGAATGGCTGGACGAAGGCATCACAGTCCACAACAGGCACCATACCGGGCGTCCAGCTGCCCTGAATGATCGTGACCGGCGACACCTGGGACGAATGATTCAGAGAGACAGGAGCGCAACAGTGCAGCAAATCCCAGACCAGTTCAATACTGGCCGCACTAGAAACATCTCTCGGTGGACAATCCGTCGGAATCTGCATGCCCTCGGGTTTGGCAGCTGTCGCCCTACACGGGTGCCAATGCTTACCCAGCGTCGTCGGACACTCCGGCGTGCGTTTACCACCAACCATCTTGGCTGGACTCTGCAACAGTGGCGTAAAGTCATATGGTCAGATGAGTCACGATATCAACTGTACCACGCTGATGGGAGGCACCGTGTGTGGCGCAGACCTCACGAAACGATGGATCCTGCATGCCAACAGGTGGTGGGGCGTCAGTGATGGTCTGGGGTGCATTTTCCTGGTTTGGAATGGGCCCTCTGGTTATCCTGGACCAAACGTTGAATGGTCCACGGTATCGTCAACTCGTCGGAGACCATCTGCACCCATTTTTGACATTTCAACACCCTGACGACGTAGCAGTCTTTCAAGATGACAATGCTCCACCACATCGCTCCAATGTCGTCCGCGAATGATTCGAGGAGCATGCAGGAGAGGTCCAACGACTGAGCTGGCCAGCCCGGAGCCCTGACGTGAATCCCATCGATCATATCTGGGATGCTGTTGAGTTCCCATGAGTTTTGCTAACTCAGTGTAAAAGGTGAGATGCCCTGTAGTCTGCGCACACACACACACATCAGTTGTTATTGAAATTGGGTAAAACAAGCTTTTTATCACGCGGCAAAAGGGGGCGAAACAGTATTTCCAACTTTTTCTTTTTACTGTCAATTTAGGATGGATCCCAAAATCTCCTTCTGCCATCGACTATTCCGATATTAATGAGTTGGCAGATGAAGAGGAGCAGAATAAGTATCGAGCAGCATTATCGAAAATTCAGGCTCCAAAGACAGGTAAGAAAAGCGATCAGTGCTGCGGAATTAGATTGGTTGACTGGCATTCGATTAGTAAACTCAAATTATTTTCTTGCAGATGATAACGAAGATTATGATGCGGATGATGAAGACAAAACAAAAAGGGACAGCGAGTTGATGCCTCCACCTCCACCGCCAAACAAAAATGGATGCGATGACAATCACGACGAGGATGGAGATAGCGTGTCGAGCCGGGACGACGTAACAGATGGTCCGTGTCTGAAAAAGCAAGAACTGCATGACCCAGACTCACCCCACCAATCCTCTGACAATGTACCAAAGAAGTTAAACACTCCTCTGGCGGCCATGTTGCCTTCGAAATATGCTAATATGGATGTAACGGATATTTTTCCCGAATTTAGGCCAGGAAAAGTAAGTGAATTTTGATTACTCTTTTATAACGATCCAAAAGTCAGTTCACCCAAAGTTACATATACACTGAGTGAGCAAAGCTCATGGGATAGCAAGCACATTGATTGATGGGCATGGCTCACGAATCCACAGGGGTAACGGATTCTGGGAATGGACCATTAGACGTTGTGGGAAGAGCTTGGATAAGTGATTAATCAGAAATGGCACGTCGTCGCGAGTTGACGTCTTTTGAACGGTGCATGGGGATTTCCATTTCGGTAGTGGTGCAGAAATTTGGCTTTCCCCGCTCAACTGTCTCCAGGGTGTATCGGGAATGGCTGGATGAAGGCACCACAGTCCACAACAGGCACCATACCGATCGTTCAGCTGCCCTGAATGATCGTGACCGGCGACACCAGGGACGAATGATTCAGAGAGACAGGAGCACAACAGTGCAGCAAATGACAGACCAGTTCAATATTGGCCGCACTAGAAACGTCTCTCGGTGGAAAATCCGTTGGAATCTGCATGCCCTCGGGTTTGGCAGCCGTCGCCCTACACGGGTGCCAATGCTTACCCAGCGTCGTCGGACACTCTGGCGGGCATTTGCCACCAGCCATCTTGGCTGGACTCTGCAACAGTGGCGTAACGTCATATGGTCAGATGAGTCACGATATCAACTGTACAACACTGATGGGAGGCACGTGTGTGGCGCAGACCTCACGAAACGATGGATCCCGCATGCCAACAGGTGGTGGTGCAGGGTGGTGGGGCGTCAGTGATGGTCTGGGGTGCATTTTCCTGGTTTGGAATGGGCCCTCTGGTTATCCTGGACCAAACGTTGAATGGTCCACGGTATCGTCAACTCGTCGGAGACCATCTGCACCCGTTTTTGACATTTCAACACCCTGACGACGTAGCAGTCTTTCAAGATGACAGTGCTTCACTACATCGCTCCAATGTCCTCCACGAATGGTTCGAGGAGCATGCAGAAGAGGTCCAACGACTGAGCCGGCCAGCCTGGAGCCCTGACACGAATCCCATCGAGCATATCTGGGATGCTGTTGAAGTCAGGCTCCGGGCACTGGATCATTCGCCCACGAACGGGCAGCAACTATCTTCGGCTCTGCAGACTATCTGGTGTTAACCAGATATTAAGTAACTATCCCATGAGTTTTGCTAACTCAGTGTATACCAGAAAATAAGATTTACCATACCGCAGCTGTAGTGTTACTATTGACAGCACTAATAATGCTCATACATGGTTTATGTTTATTGTTGCGTAGGTTCTTCGGTTCTCCCGTCTTTTTGGGCCAGGCAAACCCTCAAGTCTTCCTCAGATCTGGCGTGGTGTTCGACGAAGGAAGAAGAAGAAATTGCACTCTGATGGTGATTCCCAACAGACAATTGAAAATAAGCCTAGCAAAGGATGGACTTTGAATTTTGGGCCAACACCTTCACCTGATCAGTGCCAGTCTGATGATGAGGTAAGTTTCGGTAAAAAAAAAGAAAAAAAATTTAATCTTTTTATGTTATTACAATGAAAATTACGATTAGAGTGGCTTTGTTTGCGACATGGCAACGAGCGTTGTCATGCAACACGATAGGGAGATTGTTGTCCATGCAATAAACGTGGACGTTTGCGCCGCATAGCCGGACGCATATGGCGCTGTAGAAATCGGCAATAGTAATCTGCGTTGACAGTTTGTCCTTCAGGTACAGCATGTGTATGAATCACATCGTCCCAGTTGTATGCCACAATCAGCATAACTTTCACCCGACTGGGTTCCTGTCGAAATTTCTGTGGACGTGGCGAACCTTGGTGACGCCATTCATTTGATTGACGCTTTAATTCAGGCTCATAGGCTCGTGCCCATGTCTCATCAGTGGCGACAATACGCTGCAGAAATGCGTCTCCTTCGTTGCGGTATCTCTCCAAGTGGGTGCCAGCCAGTGCATACCGGTGCCATTTCTATACTTCGGTTAGTCGATGTGGAACCCAGCGGGAAGCAATTTTCCTCATGTCGAGAGATTTCTTCATTATGCACCACACCCTTTGATGACTCAGACCAACCTCTAAGGATAATTCTCGGACAGTCCATCGGCGGTCTGTGGTAAGGAGACCGCTCAGGATGTCAATCTGCTCTTGAGGAATGGAGGGCCGACCTGTGTGTAGCAAATCTGCAGTCTCATTCCGACCCGAATGTTCCGTGTTGAGCAATCATGACAATAAAAGGCAAGGCTGAGCATTTCCCATCATTCACGAACGAATGGCCTGACGATGACGCTTACTCTGCCTGACCGGGCGTTATTAGTCGAGTTGTTTTATCAGAAGAGCGACAATGCAAGTGCTGCCCTTCGTGAATTCCGGCGATTGAAAATGTTACGAAGAGGACCGACGAGCAGAACTAACTCACGGAAATTGATTGAACGATTTGAATCTACCGGAACTCTAGGAGTGCAACCAGGCCGGGGACGCAAACGAATCGGGCAGCAACACGTCGAAGAAGTTGCAACTGCTGTTGTGGAACAGGAGATGACTGTTATGCAGGGTACCAGCAGCGCACACGCAATAGCACGCCAAACAGATATCCCATATTCGACGGTGAGGAAAATATTGCAGAAGATATTGACATTTTATCCCTATAAACTCACTCACACCTGTTCGACAATTGCTTCCTGGAGATGAACATACCCGAACTGACTCTTCGTTGAGATTTTTAGCACGTAGGAAGTGGATGATCATGATGATTTTTAGCATGGCCATGGCAAATTTTATGTAGTGATGAGGCACATTTTTATTTGAATGGTGATATCAATACCCACAACTGCCGTATTTGGGCTGCATCACCAACTCCTATGCATTCACCGAAACTAAGAGTATGGTGCGGCTTTACTGCTTCTTTCATCATCGGCCCGTACTTTTTTGAAGAAATCCGTCCCCGTGGACCGGTGACTTGTTCCGTCAATTCTGCCAGGTATGCCGATAGGCTTGAGAATTTTGTGATACCACGATTGCAGGAAAAGGGTTGTCTGGATGGTGCGCCACCGCACGTCGTACGTCAGGTGTAGCAGATCTTGCGAGAACGTTTTTCAGACAACAGAATAATTAGTCGTGCATTTCCCACGGTATGGCCACCCAGGTCGCCTGATCTCAACCCTTGTGATGTTTGGTTATGGGGATATTTGAAAAGCCTTGTGTATCAAGCACATGTTCCTGACCTCTCAACCTTAAAGGATCAAATTACGTTACATAGCAGACTAATTAATGCAGATATGCTGCGAGCTGCCGTAGAAAATGTCGTGTACTGCATGCAGCAGCTATTGGAACAGCACACTGGTGGTCATATTGAAAATCAAACATTGTTTATTGTTGTTACTAAAGTTGGTTTGTACGGTATTTGTTCATTTGACAATTAGGTATTCAATGTTTTCTTGAAATAAGCGCCCCTATGGCGACTTTTGGTACTATTATTTTTTTTTGCAGAAATCGAAACTGCATGTTCCACTAAGTATATACACCAAAATGTACTGCATTTGGCCTAATAGAATTCCCGCTAGCGAGCTCTGAACACCTCACATTATTTCTTGCCCACCCGGTATTTTATGGCAGATTGTTGCACACAAGATTTATGCAAGATGTTGAAAACTGATCCATGACTTATTTTCACTTTTTCCACTATCGTCTCGATTGTGAGATGTTGGTCTTCATGCACCAGGGCCTCCACGTTTCATATCTCGCTTTTCTTTGTGGTTTTAATTGTTTTTTTCCGTTTTTTACAGGTCCGACTTTATTATCGTTAAGTTATTTGTTTTTATAATGAGAAATTTGATAGACTGTTTTGAACGGTCAATTTTAGGAAAAATTGATGAAGCCCATTGAACCTAAACATACAGGAACCAAAGACGAAAATGGTTTGATTACTGACGATTCTCCCAAAGTAGCTGATTGGCGCTATGGTCCTGCTCAGTTATGGTATGATATGCTTGAAGTAGGTGAAACTGGAGAAGACTTCGACTACGGGTTTAAGTTGAAAGAGGTAAGATACAGGGTGGTCCGAAATGTTTTAGACAACTTTTGATCGTTATATATTTCAGATAGAGACAAATGGTTTTCAACGAATTGTATGTCAACTCAAAAACTTTTCAAGGTAGCCTTCGTCAGTCGACGAGATCAGCACAGATTCCTGGAACGACTGCTCACCATGTATTACACAAACAACTTGTGCATGCTTTGAAACCAAGTGTTAAACCACAATGCCGAGTGTACGCTGAAGAAATGTTACGACGAATTGACAATGATGAAGATTTTTTTGAAGTCTGTTGTGTTTTCACATGAGGCAACTTTTCACGTGTCTGGTAAGGTCAATCGTCACTGAGTTAGCAAAACTCATGGGATAGTTATTAATATCTGGTCGGGCCACCTCTGGCCCTGTGGAGTGCAGCAGTACGACGTGGTAGTGAGTCTGCAAGTCCCTGGTACACTTCTGGAGGCAGTTGACACCAGATAGTCTGCAGAGCTGAAGATAGTTGCTGCCCGTTTGTCGGCGGATGATCCAGTGCCCGGAGCCTGACTTCAACAGCATCCCAGATGTGCTCGATGGGATTCGTGTCAGGGCTCCAGGCTGGCTAGCTCAGTCGCTGGACCTCTCCTGCATGCTCCTCGAACCATTCGCGGACGACATTGGAGCGATGTGGTGGAGCATTGTCATCTTGAAAGACTGCTACGTCGTCAGGATGTTGAAATGTCAAAAACGGGTGCAGATGGTCTCCGATGAGTTGACGATACCGTGGACCATTCAACGTTTGGTCCAGGATAACCAGAGGGCCCATTCCAAACCAGGAAAATGCATCCTAGACCATCACCGACGCCCCACTACCCTGCACCACCAGCTGTTGGCATGCGGGATCCATCGTTTCGTGAGGTCTGCGCCACACACGGTGCCTCCCATCAGCGTGGTACAGTTGATATCGTGACTCATCTGACCATATGACGTTACGCCACTGTTGCAGAGTCCAGCCAAGATGGTTGGTGGCAAATGCACGCCGGAGTGTCCGACGACGCTGGGTAAGCATTGGCACCCGTGTAGGGCGACGGCTGCCAAACCCGAGGGCATGCAGATTCCGACGGATTGTCCACCGAGAGACGTTTCTAGTGCGGCCAGTATTGAACTGGCCTGTGATTTGCTGCATTGTTGCGCTCCTGTCTCTCTGAATCATTCGTCCCAGGTGTCGCCGGTCACGATCATTCAGGGCAGCTGGACGCCCGGTATGGTGCCTGTTGTGGACTGTGATGCCTTCATCCAGCCATTGCCGATACACCCTGGAGACAGTTGAGCGGGGAAAGCCAAATTCCTGCACCACTGCCGAAATGGAGCATCCCATGCGTCGGGCACCTACTATCATACCCCGTTCAAAAGACCTCAACTCGCGACGACGTGTCATTTCTGATTAATCACTTATCCAAGCTTTTCCCACAACGTCTAATGGTCCATTCCCAGAATCCGTTACCCCTGTGAATTCGTGAGCCATGCCCATCAATCAATGTGCTTGCTATCCCATGAGTTTTGCTAACTCAGTGTAGATCACAAAATCCCCATGAAGTTCTTGAAGTCGAGCGTGACAGTCCAAAGGTCAACGTGTGGTGTCGGCTTTTACACGATCGAGTTATTGGCCCATTTTTTTTTTCATCGAGCCAACTGTTAACTCCGTCAACTAGCTTGACATGCTTGAAGAACTTCGGGACGACCAACCAAATGTTTTCTTCCAACAAGATTGTGCCCCTAATCACTGGGTGTTGACAGTTCGAGATGCACTTAATGCTGAATTTTGTCAACAGTGGATTGGGTGAGTTTGGATTTGTTGTGGCCACCTTGTTCACCTGACCTGACACCTCTGGACAAAGTGTACAGCACAAAAGTGAAAATTGTGGCAGATTTGAAGTCCCGCATTGTTTCTGCAGTTAGTTTGGTAGATGAGTCGATGTTGGCAAGAACATGGGCAGAGGTTGAATATTGTTTGGATGTTGTCCATGTGTGCCACCCATGTGCCGGGGTGTGACCTCGATGAGGTCATAGGACTACTCCGAAGCTTCGATAGCATTTTCTTAAACTAATTAATTGCAATTCAGCCTAGTATACAGTACTAATGCTACAATCTAGTTTAAGTTCCAAATAATCAGTTCATTATCGCCGCTCACTATGAATCAGCAAGTTTCGCGCGATCTTTTCATGAAACAAAAGAGCGTCTACAATAAAACGCCTTCACTGCTTTCGTTAAATAGCGCTAACGTAATATACAGTAACAACAATGTCACAAAACGGGCTGACGGGTTCGATTGCCGAATAGCATATGTGATTCGAAATGTATTTTAATCACGAGCAAAGGGAATTTCCGCCGACGAAATAAAAGAAACGATCTCGCCGTATTTTGAGGGCAAGGTGATTTCTCAACTTAGAGGAACCTGGAAAACACCAGAACATCGACGTTGTTCTCGACTGTCCTTTGAATCGTACCATCCTATTTCATCTTTGTAGGTGCCAAAATTACTCAGCCGACATACACTATATGATCAAAAATATCCGGACACCCCTCACAGATCATCGATTGGCCCAATGTCACATGATAATGACTTGCACATCATTTAAATAGCTTCCCACACCTTCAGACACAACTCTGCTTGGACATTGGCAAGAATGGGCCGTTCAGCAGAGCTCAGTGAGTTCCAACGTGGAACCATCGTTGGATGTCACCTATGCGGCAAGTCCGTGCGTGACTTTTCCAGCCTTCTTCAGATACCCAAGTCAACAGTAGGCGATGTCATTATGAAATGGAAGACCCGGGGATCAACAAAGTTCAACAACGAACCGGTAGACCCAAGAAACTAATGGACAGAGACCGTCGAGTGCTTCGTCGTGTCACCCGCAGCAATCGGAAGTCCTCGGCGGAAAAAATTGCCACAGAGTTTCGGAACGCCTCTGCAAATGATGCCAGTACCATGACGATTCGTCGGGAACTGCACATGATGGGATTCCATGGCCGTGCTGCTGCCCACGAGCCCCACATCAGCACGTTCGACGCCAAGCGACGTCTGGAGTGGTGCAAAGCCCACAGAAACTGGACAATGGACCAATGGAAACATGTAATGTGGACAGACGAATCTCGCTACACACTCTGGCAATCCGACGGACGAGTTTGGGTTTGGTGCATACCTGGAGAATGCTTCTTACCTGAGTGCACAGAGCCCACAGTCAAGTTCGGAGGAGGAGGAGTCACGGTGTGGGGCTCATTTTCATGGTACGGACTGGGCCAGCTCGTTCCTGTGCAAGGAATCATGAACTCCGACCGTTATCTGAATGTTTTGGACAACTGTGCACTTCCAACGTTGTGGCAATTTTTCGGAAACGGGCCATTTCTCTACCGACACGACAATGCTCCGTGCCACAAAGCGAGGCGTGTACAGCAGTGGTTTGCGGACTCAGGGATCGAAGAAATGGGTTGGCCGGCACAAAGTCCCGACCTTAATCCTATAGAGAGTCTGTGGGATGAATTGGAAAGACGCTTGCGGGCCAGATCACGTCGGCCAACTTGTGTACCTGAACCGATTCTCGCTCTTCGGGAGGAATGGAGGAACATTCCGGAAAGTACCTACCAACATTTGGTGGAAAGTCTTCCTTGAAGGGTGGAAGCTGTGATTCGGGCAAAGGGATGTGCAACGCCCTATTGATTTCCATGAAATCGTGGCTAGAGCGCAAACGTGCATGTGTCCGGATATTTGTGATGATATAGTGTATACTGATGCTTTATATTCATCATAATGCTCTCTGTAAAATTGCAGCACCTTCTCCCTATTTAATCGCTTGCAGGCATTGGACTTCGGCATAAGCACCGTTTTGGAACGTGACTAAAAGTCGCTTACCCTCTCTCATCATCGGCATTTTTACACATCCGTCGCTTACCAAAAAAAAAAACTTAACAATACAAAAACTATCTTAGAAGACGCAGTTTTTCGGAGAATTTTTCCCCGCTACAACTAAGCCCAGCCCCTCTTGCCGAGACATTGTTGTTTTGATACACACTTTTACTACGACTACCACCTAACTCACGGAAAATAAACAACACGAACTAAACCAATTGTAACAAATTTATGGAGTGCACACCCACACATACACGAGAACACCTCCCCCACCAAACAAAACTCACACTGACTCACATGCAACAAACAGTGCCCATATTGAACTTTAGTACTATCCTAAAAAACGTTTTGAGTTGATAACGAAATTGTTGAAAACCATTTGTCTCTATCGACACTTTTGATTAAAAGTTGCCGAAAACATTTTGGAACACCTTGTAGATTGGAACAGACTTTGAGTTATCTAAATTTTGATTTTGATTTGATTTAGTTTACATTTTGACGCTAAATGGCGTGTTAACTTTTCCCCGTAAAGGCAGACGACGAGAAAGAAGAGAAGGAAGAGGAAGTATTGGACGGCGACTGCTATCCTGACGACGTTTATCATATGGTCACTCAGTTGCAATGGGAGGATGACATTGTCTGGAATGGAGAAGATATCAAACACAAAGTACAGTGAAATTCGATGTCGTTCATTTGTTAAGTAGAGATGGTCGGGAAATCAAATCTTTGTTGTTGTTGCGTCCTCTTAATAATCATAAGCTTTAAGTTTTTTATTTTTGCTTAAATGTTTACCAAAAGTTCATGGACTGGGATGTGTATAGCGATCTTCACACGGTATACATGCCAGTTCAGCATTTCATGAGCTTCTCAAACATGTTGCATACCATGTTCTGAGATAAGATAATAGTGCCACCCATTAACAAGAAGAAGGAAGCAGACGACACGTAACTTGTTCATAAGAGTTTTCTTTTTCTTCTTCCATGTATGCACATTTCAACTGCTATGCAGTCGTCATTCGTCACGAGCCATGTCCACTACGTTACGTTGGGTTTGAAGTTACCCAAATCCTCGGTAATTAACATTTAGTCAGCCAACATAATATGATTAAAACGCTCTTGTATCGTAAACTGACGATTGTACAAACTATTCTAGGGATGTACCTTACTTATAAAGTGGCCATTCAGTGTCGTATGAAGAAAATGCGTGAAATTAAATCAATGTGGAGATCATTGAAATAAAATTTCGTTTTTTCAAAACTCTATGGCAAACTTATAAATAACTGACCCCCCCGAAAAATTTAGCGTACAAGTTTCAGCAAAAATTCCATTCTTATAGGCTAATGCAGTAGAACCCTGTTTTTACGTTTCCCGTTCTGTACATTTTGTTTTTCATGCTTGGTTCCCGCGAAATTCCTACGTCAATAATGGTTAAAAAAAACGCTGTGGATACGGTCACGGCGCCGTGACCTGCCAGTGTTCACAATGGTCGAAAAAGGGAAGTGACGGGATGAAAGATAGAGCATGCGCTTCGCGCAGCGGATGATTAGTGATGGGCGAAACAGCACTTTGTTAAGCGAGAATCATTCAAAGGAATCGTTCGCGTATATGTACACGATTTACGCACAGATAGTGAAATCAAACAATTCACGAAATGTGCAACCTCCTATTGCTCATTCCATGAATTGTACAATGTCTTTTGGCAGCCGTGTGTGAAAACTGATACGAGAAGGGATGGGGTCCGTCTTTTGATTGCCGCAGTGCATCCCCAATTACGGCCGCCCGTGTGCGATTCACACAAGGCATCCCTGTTGGCGATGGCCATGGATAAATCTACAATACTCATTTCCAAAAAAGTTGGGACAGTGCAACATATAAG
>JAHWFO010099052.1:0-10951 GCA_023313115.1 Rhysida immarginata | reverse complement strand
CCTGGAACCGGGAGAATCGATTCTTTCAAATCGCGGCACTGGAGTCGAATCGCATGCGAGGAACCGGTTCCACGAACGTCATACTCAGCCACGTGGCGACGTTATCAGTAACTATTCAGGGTGTAAATGTAAATGTTCTTAGAAAGTTTGGAATGTAAATAGTATAGCAATTCTACCGTTCGTTTAAAATGGAAAGATTAAATTTTCACAAACTTGCCAGACCCTTAATCATTAAAATGTAAATGTACCTATTTAAGAAGCTAAAAAGTACAGTAGGCCTAAAAACTTTATTTGAAATGACCGAAAAAATTCTGAGAAACATTTTTAAATGTGGAAACTGAAAGAAATATCCAATTCAGAGTACATTTCAAGAATCCTCTTGTTTTTTACTAGATTCGTCATTCTTTTTATAGCTAAACTCCGCGTAACTTCCTTCTATCTGTAACTCCGCGTAATCAATTATGCCATATAAAGTTTTGTTATTTCGATGTGCCGAAATAATTAACATCATTTATACAGGGTGTTTCAAAATTATGTACAATAAATTTAGTGACATATTCTTCAGGTCAAAAGAAGACGAAAATCTTCTATAGCACTTTGTCTGGAAACGATTTATTTACGCGATACAGCCAACTAAACCCGTGGCTCCAAATTACAGGAATTGTTCAAAGTGCCCGCCACCAGCTCGCACGCACGCTTCGGCTCGTTGCATGAGCGACCGTCTGATGTCATGGAAGAGTTCGTCGCCAGCATTACGAACGGTTTGGCATGCATTTTCAATTCGTTGTCGCAGATCCATAATGTTAGGAACTTGTGTGCTGTAGACGATCGTTTTCACATGACCCCACAGAAAAAAGTCCAAGGGATTAAGGTCGGGTGATCTTGCAGGCCAGGCTACCGGTCCACCTCGACCTATCCACCGATTCGTGTATGCAGCATTAAGGTCTGCTCGCACAACATGGCTGAAATGTGCTGGAGCGCCATCATGCATGAACCGCATGTTAGATCTTATCAAAAGAGGAACATCTTCCAGTAATTCTGGCAATGCATTCTGCAGAAACAAAAGATACGTTCGCCCAGTCAATCGTGGCGGCAACACATAAGGGCCAATTAAGTTATTTCCGACAATTCCACACCAAATGTTCACGGAGAAACGCTCCTGAAGCGCTCGAGCTCTGGTAATATGCGGTTTAGCATCTGCCCAATGGTGCTGGTTGTGAGAATTTACGATTCCTGTCCGGGTGAAGGTTGCTTCGTCCGTGAAAAGTATCTGGCTGAGACAACTAGGGTCTGCAGCATGACGACGTTGTATCCATTGGTAAAATTGTTGTCGGTGTAGATAGTCCGTTGGGTTCAGTGCCTGAACCACTTGCAGCTGGTATGGATGCAAAAGCTGACGGTGAAGAATGCGCCAAACAGATGAGTGCGGAATGTGTACCATGGAAGAAATACGACGGGTGCTTGTCTGTGGTTCATCATGTATGTTGTCAATTATCACATCCTCCTCATCCGGAGAATGTGCTACAGGCCGCCCTTGTCCTGTATGACGGCCAAAGGAACCACGCTCCCTCAAATGTCTGTCGACAGATACAAATGTTCGGTTATTTGGCAAACGTCTATTCGGAAAGCGTTCTTGGTAGAGTCTTCTTGCTTCCACAGCATTTCTGTCCGCAAGACCATACATTAGGTGCATGTCAGTGTATTCTGTACTGGAATACGTGCACATGACTTTTTTTTTTTTACGTAAATCGTAATGCCTATGTCAAAGCACGCAAACGTTCTGAAATTGATATTCCTAGTGGATGTACAGTAGTGAAACTACAGTAATGGAAACAACCGTACACAACTAATGGAACAACCCTAAAGTAGGTTTAAATGGAACAAACCACTCAACCTAGTGTTGGGTCGAAACGCTGGAACTGCTAAAATATCGTCCGCTAACTACCGTGCTTCCCTACTGTATGATATTGGATTACTCGCAAACAATATTCGTCATCTTTTGACCTGAAGAATATGTCACTAAATTTATTGTACATAATTTTGAAACACCCTGTATAAAATCGGCGACGGTGGACGTTGTCACAACAAAAAAAAATCTAACAATGCGTTATCTAACAATGAGTTATTTTCCGATTATACAATCGGATGGGTTCGCTTCTAGTTTTCCATAAAAACATGGACGCTTACTAATATATTTAATTGAATATCCATAAGAATTGCATAAAAATGGTAAGTTCTTGCATAGGAACAAATGCTTCAATGAATAGATAATAGATGGTGCCACGGGTAAGAAGGGAACCGGTTCCAGAACCGGGTTACTCGATTCTCAGAGATCAGGAATCGATCTTACCCGATTCCTTCGCTAGCACATCCCTAACTAAAAGCGCTTCTTCCATAAATACAGCAATCCAATTGTTGACTACAACAAGGGAATTTGCGCGTGTGCAGAGACCAGGGGATAAAAAGACTATGGTAGAAGCATTAATATCTAATACTATGATAGTATTAGATATCAATGGGTAGAAGTTAGAGATTGGCCAGTTCCATTGTTGTTCATTGCTTAAAACGTAATTTGGGAAAACTACTCTCACCAGATGGCTTCGACGTCAAAGTAATCCATTGGCTGCCAAGGATTTAGCTTATTTTTTTAATGGAGATCTTCGCGCCGCCAAGATGAAATATAGCTTGATAATCATATTGTGGAAAATAGAATTTGCAAAAGTTAAGACGTTTACAAGTTATCGTGCAAACGGCAGACGGTCGGACGAATAAACGTAGAAACCAAGCGTAGATTCTTACAAGTAGCTTTTGGCTAAAGCCCCTAATACTTGCGATTTTCAATATCAGATATCCTTATAATCTATGATGCCGTCGAACACACGTCAAAAAAAAGAAAACTTTAGCGAATATCGAGACAAATAAGCGCCCAGATATACTTCCAATAAACTGGATTATCCTTGCAAAATCGGGACGTCTGGTTACCTTAGTAGTAGCCATAAGAAATATTTGTAAAAAAAAAATTAAAAATCACAATAAAAACAAATTCCTTACTCAATTAAAATGTTCTCCTGCTTAGTGGCTTGTTCTGCAGCTTTCTTGGATTGTGCCCATCTTGAGTTTTGATCACAACAACAGCATGATTTTTAAACATGGAATTCAAGAAAGCCTCATAATCGCTTTTTTTTTATTTTTTGAAGGTGCTCCTTTCCTTGAGAAGAAGCTGGTACTTTCATCCAGGAAGTTCCTTTTCGTAGTCTTCATGGGCATGATGAAAATGAGGAACAGCTGTCAGGGGTACGTCAATCCTCCTCGATCTTGTCAGTGTATCAATTGTATTATGAGGTTGGCGATTGAAATGGTTCACTGCATTAACTGTAGTATCCTTTTGATCCCATTGCTCTTATAAAGTAACCAGCAACCAGTGGTGGATTTAAGAGGAGGGGGGCTATATTTTTTTGTTGCCTGGAAAATATGCTTCATTATTACTACAGCTTCTATAAAAAAAATTCAAAATTAACTTTTTAATTCCAATAAATATTCTGAAAATAAAGTTTTGTTGTTACATTTCGATTTCATTGCTCTATAATATTTTTAATGACCACCTATTTCGCGTCTTGCAGGCGTTACAAGATCAAAGGTTTGATGCCACGGTCACTTATTCCGTTTTACGTTCTTTGCTTTATTATCTAAAAAGCCTTTTAGGTAGCCTTGCATGGACTTACGTACCTGCATTGCTGTGACCTCAATAATTTGTACAACTGTCAAAGTTTATTTACTTTGTCAACTTTGTCTACTATTTTAAGTACTTCCAAGGAAAAGATTCCCTGTTTCAAATGCATTAACGTCCAGTGTTAGAAAAATGTACAGTGTGGGTGAATAGTTTCAGAAAAAGTTTCAGAAAAAGTTGCAAGGTGAATACAAAAGTCTGAACCCCCCTTTTATTTTTTGAACCGAAGCAGATATGTCAATTTTGATGAATCCAATGAATAGGAAGTTGTGGGTGGCCTATCCCATGGTGCGCTTTTCATCATCCCAAATATGCAAATTAGGACACATTCAAAATTTATCTCAAAAACCTAAGGGATAGAGAACAAAACCCAATTGCAAACTTGTTCAGCATAAAAAAACAAACAAAACAAAAAAAATCATCCAAATCGGACCAACCAATCACGTGGTGAACTGTTTGTAGCTTACAAACAGTCACACTGCATAAGGAAAACTGAATATTGATATTTCCACCATGTAAAGCATGCAAATTAAAAAATTAACATAAATTACCATACTCATATTCACTTTCATGCGGAAAAGCAAATAAAAGGCATGTTTCAGCACACACAAGACAGAACAATTCTAGAATGGCAAGCTACACTGTTCCGGAAATGGTCAACATGATCTTCTGCTTCGGAAAGACAAGGAGAAACCTATATGCTGCAGTTAGGTTGTATCGAGACAGATACCCTAACGAACGCCATCCATCTCGGCAAACAATGCGTCACATTATTCAAAGATTCGAGGCTACAGGGAATGTTAATGCAGAACGAGGACGACCAAGGGCACAAGGCGACGAGGATACAACAACACTAGTTCTGGCTGCAGTTGCTGCAAATCCCCACACCAGCAGCAGAGCAATTGCTGCAGATGTTGGGTGCCATCAGAGAACTGTTCTCAACATTCTACACGCATATCATTTTCACCCATACCATATTTATTGTCACCAGGAGTTACTGCCATTGGATTATGTTGCTAGGGCCGCCTTCTGCAACTGGTTACTTACCTGCCTGGATGAAAATCCAAACTTCATTCATGAGGTGTTGTGGACAGATGAAGCCCAGTTCACCAGGGATGGAGTTTTCAACAGGCACAACCATCATCATTGGGCAGACGAAAACCCACGATGTCTGCGAGAAGCAACTCATCAAGTGAACTGGAGAATCAATGTATGGTGTGGATTGTACAATGACACTGTGGTTGGACCGTATATTTACGATGGAACACTGACTGCAGAACGCTGCCGAGCTGAAATTCTCAACGTGGTAGTCACAGACTTCATTGACAATTTGCCATTGGCCTCGTATCAGCGCACGTGGTTTCAGCATGATGGAGCTCCTCCACATTACGGGTTGGTCGTTTGCGAACGTCTAAGTGAGATGTTAGGACAACAATGGATTGGCCGAGGAGGACCAGTTCGTTGGCCACCCCGCTCCCCTGATTTTACACCACTTGACTTTTTCTTCTGGGGATACCTGAAGGACAAGGTTTATGCTACGCAGCCTGCCTCACTGGAGAATCTGGTTCAACGAATCCAGGAAGCGTGCCGATGTTTTGGCGTCAGTTAGGTTCCGTGCCCAATTGTGTCATCGTGCCCACGGTCGTCACATCGAGCATTTTGTTGATTAACTTTTTTTTAAAACTGTTTGAAGTAACTTGTATGTGCAGTGTGACTGCTTGTAAGCTACAAACAGTTCACCGCGCGATTGTGGGTGATTGGTTGGTCCGATTTGGATGATTTTTTTTTGTTTTGTTTGTTTTTTTATGCTGAACAAGTTTGCAATTGGTTTTTTTTTCTCTATCTCTTACGGTTTTTGAGATAAATTTTGAATGTGTCCTAATTTGCATATTTGGGATGATGAAAAGTGCACCATGGGATAGGCCACCCACAACTTCCTATTCATTGGATTCATCAAAATTGACATATCTGCTTCGGTTCAAAAAATAAAAGGGGGGGGTTCAGACTTTTGTATTCACCCTGGAGATTGTAAACTGAACTCCAATGAGCCTGTTTGGTATTAAAGGGATGGCAAGCTTAGGGTAAATTTACAAGTTGTTATTGCATTAATGATATAAGAGATCAAATACAATATATGGAGATTAAAAATTTTTAAAATAATAACAAAATTTCTTCGAGTACCGAGTTATTGAGTAGGAATTCTATACTTTTAACATCTTGATCAATTTACGGGAGATGAAATTGTTGTAGTAAGTACGGAACTATAATTTTAACTACTTAAATATTAACTTGTATTAAGAAACTAAAACTATATGATTCCATGTTTACCATTTTTGTTGCAGCCTTGTGACATACCTTTTCATTTGCTTTTTATTACTTTCACATACGCTCAGTTATTCCACTTTCGAACTGGCGAGGCGCTATAAACGTGTAGTTTCTAAACAAATTTTTACTATCTTATGTTTCGTATTGCAAGTGCAACTTTCGTAAGATGTTTTTATAAATTCGTTTTTCATTACAAAATATTACTTTAGTTTAACAAATATTTCGTGTTGTTTATTGAATTACTAAGAAAAACTTACTTTAGTCCGAGGTGTACACCTTCACAAATCTTGAATACCAAATAAAGTTTCATTAGAGTAGTTCTGCATGGCATCTTTGCAATAATTAGCATTGGCTGCTGTTTTTAGTTAAACTGTCTTAAGCGTCATGCATTCTACAAACCTTTTTATGTTATATAAATGATGGTTCATTCCATAATTTGCGTAATTGAATTGTTTTCTCAATTAGTGTCTCCTTATAATCTGTGTGCCATGGCTGATCGCGTAATCATTTTCGACTATGGGATCATCTGTACCTTTCTGAAAAATTTGGACATCGGGGTGTACGACTCGTATATTCATCATGAAAAAACAGAATAAATTGCGCAAATATGGATAAATTCGGTTCCATATAAGAGGTTGTTTCAAAAGTGATCATTAAATAGTTACCGCAATAGGCTATCTTATTTTTTACATTGCGAAAATTTAATGGCCTATATGTAATTTTGAAATCGGAAGAGATCTTCAGAGTGATCCATAAAAGTTGTAAATTTGCTATATATTCCTCGGAAAATTCAAAGCTCTTTATGTCGTGAATTAAACGAACAAGATGCTTGCGAATTTCTTCTTCTTGTCTTTAATTCAATTTGCAGAAGCCTCTTCAAACTATGATATCATTTTTAATGGTAACGATGCCGCAGCAATATACAACGATGTACGATTGCCAGATAAAACTGAGCAATGTACTATTTGTTACCGCATCAAACAAAATAAAATGAAGAACTGTGTGAATTACCTTACTTACACCACACGAGAGAGCTTTGTTTTCAACATTCGCCTGTGCAATATCACCCACGATTGCACTATGGAAATCAGTGGAGAATTCATGGAGAAAACTTTACCGTTGAGAATATCTGATGTTGGTAGAGCGAGTAAAGCTTTCATTCATTATTGTTTTGTCTGGGATACCGCTGCCTCTAATGGTTCGTTAAATCTTTATCAAGACGGGCGGAATATCTTGACTGAGCCCATGATTGATGGCTACGGCAAAATCAAAGGAAGGGGACAGCTCGTTCTTGGCCAATTGCCGGTATACTATTTAAAAAAATTTAATACTCAACATCCCTTTGAAGGAAGAATGACTGATGTTGAAATCTGGAACAAAGCTCTGAACAAGCATGAAGGTAAGATTAAATTTTTAAAAAAACAAAACAAGACAAGCCGGAACAATTCTGTTAAAATTCTTATAAGCTCACTATTTTTGTTACGTTCTTTATATCAATTATTTTAGGCACCAAATAACATAATTTTTTTGTTGTTAGTACTCATACAGTGGCGGCCAAAAGTTTAGGGCCATTTGTGTAAATTTCACATTTCTTTTATTTATATTGTAGGGTAGATGTACCAGTAATTGACAGTTTAAGACATTACTGTGAAACAAAATTGTGTACGTAATACAAATTGTATTTTGAAGCTTTTTTAATTATACCATTAAATTGTAAATAGAATGCAGAATGCGCCAATCTCTATACAATTATTATACCTTTAAATGCTATTAAGTTATTAAATTTTTTCCTAACTAATGCATGAATCGCCAGTAGTTGACAGTTAATGCACCAGAAGTTGACAGGCAGTTTCACCAATAATTGACAACACTTTAATTACACATTTTTATTATATATTTATACAAAAAAATTGATAACATTCAAAAGTAGCTAAAGAAATCTAGCATTTTTAAGAATATGTAAAGTACTTAAAATAACTAAAATTGTACTTTTTAAAACTTAAGTTGTTCATATTGATCATTTATCTTTTTTCCCCTTTGAAATAATAAATAAAATCAGTCTATTCCCATGTAGAGTGCAAAGACCATAAAAAATGAAGGTGTTTTCCAGTAGTGCAGTATCATCAGATCTTGGCCAACAATTTGTTCATAGAAAAACTTCATTTTTGATAACTGTTCTCCAACTTTGCAAAATTCATCCAATTCATCCTATGCTACGTCTTATCATAGTAAACAGAATAGTAGTTTTTTTCTTGGAAGATAACTTGTCCTAGGAAGAAGATATCTGTTGATCATCTCTGTGACAAGATTCAGGACCAACAAAAAGAATCGGCGAATAGGGCGTAGAAGATTTATGTCAAAGTGGGTGATCTAGAAATTGACAGTCAAGTTCCTATAATTGACAAAGTTAGGTTAAATACTGGAAATTCAGAAGTTACACTTAAAACCATCATGTTTCCTTATTATTACCTACATTCTAAACCACATTAGTATATTTTGTGGTCGTTTTTTTTTAAACACAGAAATTATCAAGAACTGACAGGTTATGTCAATTACTAGTGACACTACATATCTGGGTTCTAGTAATTGACGGTGGATTAAAACAGTTAAAAAATTAGTCATCAGAAATTCTGTTACTACTAGAAGTATTGTCCACTGATCACACAAAAAGGTTCACGTAAGATTAATAACAAATATTGCATAACATTCATGAAATAAATTCAAGTACTCAAACCCTCGCGGAGTGGTTCATTACAAGTTTTTTTCGACTCGATAAGGCATTGAACAATCGACACGTGTTTGCGGCCATAATAGGGAGCAAAGTTCCTAGTTTTTTACTTTTCTGGGAAGCCTAATACGTTGTTTAATAAGAGGTGGCAATCCCAGTCCCTTTTCTTGCTTTAATACTTTATTAAAAGCCTTTAAATCGTGGATTGTCAATTACTGGTACATCTACCCTACATTGTAACATGAGAGAGATTACATGTTGAAGAAATCATTCATATACTGCATTTGCATCAAAAATAATTTTATTTACTTAAAAATATTTTTATTTCAAGGTAGGCCTTTTATTACCTGGCCATATGTTTAGGACCAATGAGAAAATTTTAAAGAAACTCATGATTTTGTGAGACAGCCAAAACTTTTTCTTACAGCTGCCCACCCCTTTTTCATAGAGTCAGCCAAAGCAACTCAACGTTCGCTTGGAATTCCATTCCATACTTCTTTCGCAGCTTCATATAACTGAATTCTATTTTTGAACTGTTTGAGTTTTAATTTTAGTTTTAAATTATTCCATAACATTGCAATACGAATCAAATCAGAGACTACTGAGAAGGCCACTTCATAATATTAATGTGCTTTTTCTGAAACGACTTATTAACGATGTTGCTGGTATGTTTCGGATCATTATCCTGTTGAACTGTTTATTTCAAAGGCTAATTGTTATATACACAAGGCAACATAGTATTTTCGAAAATGAATTTATACATGTAGCGATCCATGTTTCTATCAATCAATTACAAAGATTCTATTCGTTGCCGCACACCATTATGTTACCACTTTGCAATTTGACGTAGGTTGGGTCATATTCGGCGCCTCGTGTATATTCTTCTATCATTGTCAAACAATTTAGTCTTTCTTTCATCCGAAACTAGCACATTTTGCCATTGCTGATTTCCCCAGTTCAAATGACCACGAGCGAATTCCAAACTGGCATTTCTGTTCCGGAGAGAGATGAATGGTTCTCTCCTTGGTACTCTGCCGAGCAAACCAAACTGGTTCATTCGGCATCTGGTGGTCCTATTGCTTACAGATGCCATTACCAAACTCTGTATACTCGTGTTTATGTCTCTTGCAGTCTGATGACGGTCAGTTCTTTGATCCGCTTTTCGAGGCGTACTACTTTTTGGTCCGTCTTTGAAATCCTTTGTTACGTTCTACAGTTAATGGCACGTATGCTTGATGTTTTACTTAAGTTCAACTGTTTTGCAATTGTCTAATAACTTTGTTCTTCATCTCTTAACAGTTTTACCTGTAATCTAGATTATGCAATAATATTCTTTGCTTTTCCCATCTTTAAAGGACATCAAATTACGAGATATAAGATTTAAGATACATTGAAAAGCATAAACGATATTCAACCCGTAATCTGGCAGTACGATTCAAAGAACACGTTGATTCGTATAAAAAACGGGATCGTAATTCCCACTATGCAAACCATCTCGCAGACTCCGGACACTCGTTGAAAACACAAGAAGAGGTTGTGTCTGTCTTGCATGTCTGTAATAAACCAAAAAAAACTGCTACCCTTGAAGCGATCGAAATATTCAAGGCAAGAAGTCTACCCCCCACCTGCTTCTCAATTGCCAAACAGACTTTATCAATACGTGTATGCAATACTTAGTTCTTTATCTGATCTATTATGATTTCTTTCTCTCGTTTTCTGTATTATTTTATGCCTTTTTGCTTTTTGTATATTTCTTAGCCAGTTCTTGTTGTTTTATTCAATTCTGTAAATCTTCTTGTCTCTTTTCGGTCCGCGTTGAATACGCACCGTCTCTGTGTAACTTCTGTATATTTTCTTTCCTTTGTATAATTCAAAGTTGTGTTTTTCTATCTTATTCTATTGGCCATTATTTCCTTTATGGACCTATTGGCTCCCTAATTTTATTTCCTATTGGTTCATATATTTTAATAACGCTCATTGTATAATTTGTTGGTTTGGTTTGGTTTGTTTGGTATTAACGTCCTTTTCAACTGCTATGGTCATTTCAGGACGGCGTTATAGGGGCCGTAAATTTTGCCTCGCAAGGGTTCTTTAACGTGCAGCCGGCAAACGACTACACGGGACCAACGGCTTTACTTCCCTTCCGAAGGAAGTGCGTGATCTCAGGATTT
>JAHWFO010099051.1:0-10123 GCA_023313115.1 Rhysida immarginata | reverse complement strand
TTATTATTTTATAACATAAAGGACCATCAACTAACTCTAATTCGACTTGTAAATTTTTTGTAATTTAAGTAGTTTTTTAAATACATGTATAATTTTTCAAACATCAGTTTTCAAAACTCATTTCGTTTTGAGCTTCGCCTCAATTCACCGCTAGGGTCGCGCACGCATGACGTCACACTGAAAAATCGTCTTCGTCAGAGATTACTTATTACACAGATGAGACAAATGTTGACGTCCTTATGGAGAAAATGGAAACAGGTCACGTAATTATGCCCCACTGTATCGCCAGGTACGCAGCAATCTGTGACTATACTACATTGTAAGATTTAAGAAAACCCATGAGTAATGTACTTTCCATCATGTAAAAAAGTACATATCATATCATTTAGGAAATTTTTTATAGAGAATTCTTTATTAAACATCAAAATACACGTGAAAGACAATGTTTCGAAACAGCGCGCCCGACGGTACAGAGGGACTTTGCAACAATCGATGACATCAAAACAATGAGCCCTGCTGTTTCCACTTCCTTTCCATTGATTGTCCCATCTGTGTAATAAGTAATTTGTGTCTTAGCTATCTAACATAGAATAACACATCAGCATTTTTCTTTAACGATCATTTTCTATCCTTAATTTTGTAAAATCCAAATAAAAAAATGAGATCCACTTATATTGAAATGTTCCTTGTTGCACTAGCGTTATTCGGGTTCAAATTTGCAAAAAAATTGAATTTTAGTTTATTTTTCATTATTTGATTAATATATGTGATGGTTTCAAATGTTCAAGTAAAAGTTACAAGATTTAAAAAAGCGAGCAATTTGCACATGAACTGTGGCCTTGGCTTCGCATCTTGTTTCTCACTTTTACTTTTGTTTATATTGTATATATTTCCCAAAATGTGACAATTATACAGGGTATATCAGGTTCGATGGTCATAAAGTAGTTAGCGTTATTTTCCGAAAAATTATAAGCATAATTTTCCTTACCCATTTTTTAAAATTCTCAAAAAAAAACGTTTGGCTATTATGACGTAATTCATCCATGCCATAATGACATATTTTTTTCCTGGCTCCTGTCATAATAGCCAGGAGCCACTTTGGATAGACCTCTGACGTCATAATAAGCTATGAGAATAGTTATAATAGCCTTCTGACATCATAATTCATCCATTCCTATAGCCTTCTGACGTCATAATAGCCAAACTTTGGATAACGATTTCAAGCATTTTATTTTAGATTTTTGGAAAATGGATAAGGAAAATTAATTTTGCTTAGAATTTTGCGGAGAACAACGCTAGGTACGTTATGATTATCGAACCTGATACACCCTGTCTATAAGGGGCACATATATAGATATCGTTAAATCAATTCGTATTTACATATTTAATCAATTGTTGATTGGTTTGGTTACATGCGTTATTATTGATTGATTACAATTAGACTCGTCAGTCTTATGTATTTACTTGGTTGTAATGATTTCGCTCTCCACCCGTATATGCTTTCTCACACTCGTGTTAATTTCTATTATGATCGAGATGAACCAGTGCCCATAAATACTGGGTGTATCAGGTTCGATGGTAATATAGTACCTAGCGTTGTTCTCCGCAAAATTCTAAGCATAATTTTCCTTGTTCATTTTTTAAAATTCTAAAAAAAAATGCTTGAAATCGTTATCTAAAATTTGGCTTTTATGACATTTCTTTTTTTTACGAAATTTCCTAACAACATTGAGTCAGTTTAGCAGCTATGATAATTTTTAGCTATGAATTTTAGTTAATTTAAAATATCAAATCATTCAGAGCTCATTAAAGTAGAGCAAATCTTGTTTATTTTCGAAATACGCGAGTCTCTTGACTCTGTCTTCTACCCTTTTAGGAATGAACTTGCCTTCAGCGGGAGGGTGCCAGAAAAAAATTGTCATTACGGCATAAATGAATTACGTCAGAAGGCTTAGAATTACGTCATAATATCCAAACTTTGGATAACGATTTCAAGCATTTTTTTGAGAATTTTGAAAAATGGATAAGGAAAATTATGCTTAGAATTTTGCGGAGAAAAACGCTAGGTACTTTACGATCATCAAACCTGATACACCCTGTATATCTAATTATAAATATTGGTTAATGTTCACTTCTGAACATAGCGCGATGACTGATCATACGACCAACGAAAGTGAATTTATTTTTTTAAGACTGAGGTTCTCTCCACTTCATCCGATAAATGCTCGATCGGGTTGAGATCGGGCGACCGAGCTGGCCACTGAAGCAGGTGGAAGTCCGCGTCATGTTCCTCGAACTGGTTCAAGATCATTCGAGCACGGTGACATGGAGCATTGTCCTGCTGAAATTGTCCGTCACCACCAGGAGGGGTGGTGACGTCATAATAGTCATCACCAACGGGTGCACCTGTGATCATCATCGGGACGATCATACACAGTCATCATCAACGGATGCACCTGATCGGCAACAATGTTTAGATAGTGTGTTGCATTCAGGGATCTGTCTACAAATATCAGAGGACCCAGTGTGCCCCAAGAGAAGACACCCCTGACTAGCACTCTTCCTCCACCCGCCTGTACAGTTGTCTGCTGCAGGATGGGTCCATGGCCTCGTGCTGTCTGCCACAGATGCGCAGTCTGCCATCTGCATGGTGAAGTAAAAACCACGATTCGTCGGATCAGGCGACCTTCTTCAACTTATTCAGTGTCCGATGCCTGTGTGCCCATAGCAGGCGCGCTTTCCTATTTTGAGGTGACAGCACCAATACCCGTACTGGCTAGCTGTTGTTAAACCCTGATCAATGCAAGGTACCCCACACCGTGTGCTCTGAAATGTGTTAGGATGCTCCCTCATTGAACTGCGTGCAATTTGTTGGGCTGTTCCCGTCCTGTTGCTGTGCTTGATTCATGCCAGTCGCCGTTGGCCTCGTTCATTCACGGCCCTGTTTCGTCCGGAGTTGTTTGTTGGAGGTTGTTTTTTGGCATTGCTTTAAAATTTTTATTTTATATATTTTATTCTTTTTAACCTTTATTTAAAAAAATAAGCTGTTATAAGATAACTACAAAACCGAAAAAAAAAACCCTGGAACTGCCCAGTCGGCTACGTTTGTATCTCGGGAAAGCGTTTACAAAGTGAATCACGTTTTTCTCTTCGATGTGTTTTGTCATCTTCATGGTGGTGGCGAGGTACTGCTAAAAGAACGGTTGCAACTTCTTCGGGTGGAGAAAAACGCTAAGGTGAATGGAAATTATTACCAGGAGAACATAATATTGTCAGGGGAACATTGTTTTTAAAATTTTTGATATTTGTTAAAAGTGCACAGTATTAATTTTACAGTTGAATAAATTAATTAAAAGGTAAAGTCATAAAATAGAAAAAAATCTAATCGAATAAAATCAAAAAGCAAACGACAATACAGGGTGAATACAAAAGTCTGAACCCAATTGCCATTCACGGAATCCCCTTGACACTGTTACAACCAGAGGAGGTTCGTGGTTTTCGAAATGCTCAACTGCGTCCGTCGAGTTTAAACGATCATGCCTCGTTCAAAGTCGGTCAAAACCTTGGATTTACTCATATTCAGTCCACTTCTGCTGCGACTGTAACTTGTGATCCAGTGCATCCCTTTTATACACTGCTTCGGCCTGCTCCATTGTTTGGTTGACGCAATGAGGCCGATCCATTTTCCATAAAAGATGGCTCTAATAAATTGGTCGTTCACTGTATATTGCGTTATGATTGGTACTTATGGGCATAACTCATCGAGTTTGATGAAGTCAATTAGCGTCAACGGTACAGGGATTAGCTTGCAGGAATATCGTACCGAGTAGACTGATACGACATTAGAGAGTGTGAGCGGTTGCGCCTGTTATGCTAGCGATCCTAGTGAAAAAGAGGGGAACTATGTTTCTTTGTCATGGAAATGCTACGCGAACTACATTTCGTCTGCTTTCCCTTTTTTTGTGAAAATTTTTATTTTTTTCGCTTGCACATCTCTCAATAGTTTTAAATATAATATATTTTCTCTATATTTATTTTTTTCTCTGTATTCTATCAATGAAATATGAATGAAATGTGAATGATGGTTGGTTTGGTTTGTTTGGTATTAACGTCTTTTACAACTGCCATGGTCATTTCAGCACGGCGTTTTAGGGGCCGCAAAATTTGCCTCGCAAGGGTTCTTTAACGAGCAGCCGACAAACGACTACATTGGACCAACGGCTTTACTTCCCTTCCGAAGGGAGTGCGTGATCTCAAGATTTTCCCCCTGAATAAATCCTCGTTGTCCTCGGCCAGTTCGAACCCGCGTCCTCGGACATCAGAGGCGATCACGCAACCACTGAGCCACCGAGGCCGATATATATGAAGAATATATTTTAAGTCAATATTTAAGAAATGTGAATGAAATATTAAGTCAAGATTGATTAAAATACATGGCAAAGGTTTAAAATACATTGTACTTATCGTTGTTTTTTTGTTTTTTTTTACTTTCATTTCGTTTTTACCAATTAATTTTGGAACTCAAATACACTGTTGTTCCATTGCAGAGCACACATTATCAAGTAGGCCTGAATCCCCTCTTTTTCACTTGAGGGCGCGACCGTCAAAGCGCACCCAATCATCCATTGTTAAAAAGGGCTTATGTAGTATCTGTCTACTTGGCACCTGTGATGGTACTGTAAGTATTTACCGTAGTAGAGGTTACAGTGTTTCTCCTCTGGGAACTAAAAAAAAGAAACACATGACGCTTTCTGTGCGTTAATTTGTTAAGTGGAGTATCACCTGGGAGCAAGGGGCACCAAGTTAAGTAGTGATTTTACTGATTTTGTAAGTTGTCAGACTTGAACAGGGAGTGACACTCCTTTGGAAGTGATCAAACTGGTTAACACACTTGTGAAAATGCAAGATGCCAGTAAAGTGTTCTTCCCAATAGTTTAGGTTTGCCATGGGATATGAATAGGTGTTAAGTACATTTATTGAATTTTTAAGAATCTACGTTTACTATTTTAATTTGGATTGGGACTCTTGGACCATCAGGTCATGAGATTTAAAGCATCCGTTATAAAAGACATATATTAAGATCGACAGTGGTTGATTAAACGTCTCACCTTAAAGTCTGAGGAAAAAATATATAAGGTGCATTAAAAGAGAAGAAAAGAATAAAAAAACGAATCATAAAAAATTCATGCGAATGAAAAATGGGATTTTCATATTAGAAGAGCTATCACTAACTTGAGTAGATATCTTCCATGAAACCGAGACCCTGTTCTCAGGAAGTGTTGATCGTGGGGAAAGCAGTAAAGGGAGTTTCTGACGGGTATCCTCGCCGCTACTAATATGCCCAATTCCGACCTGTATGAAAGGCTTGATCACGAATGAGATAATCCCGAGTATGTGATAGTCCTTCTGATCCCTCAAGTTTTCCTTTCGGAAACCCGACCTGTTTACATTTGGATTTACAGTTTCGTGCACACTTATTGGCAAACGTTCATGATTTTCACCGAAAGTCACCCAAATAGGTGGATTTACAGTTTCTTGCACGTTTTTGCCAAACGTTTATGATTTTCACCACCTCTTCTTGAATGGTTTTGATCATGATAGGACTAAGATACGCCGATAGCCATTAATTTACAGACCAAAAAAACTGTTACTGTAAAATACAGGAAAAACAGGGAAACTTAGTATACAGTGTGATTCAGAATTCATTCTACAAACTTTTTGGGGTGATAGGTAATGCTAACAGAAACAATGTTTTCCTATGCCATTTTTGCCGTTAAGCTCTCCCGTGGGAGATAAACGCCACTAAAGGTGGAGTTGCTGCCTCTAGAGGGTAGCTATCTGAAGATCACAAGCTTCTTTATACTAAAGGATAATTGCGTGTTGTACATTAAAATTTAAGGGGGAATACAGTATTAGAATTATGTTTACAATACTAGACAAACAAAAGCACATTGGTCTCCAATATTTTGTAATTCACATAATTTTATTGCACCCAAATATCATTGCTGAGAAATGGCAATCTTAAGCATTTACAATACAGTCTTGTGCACTCTGTACCATACACATAACATAGCACAGTGGACAATATGGTGCTGCACATTTCATCGGAAATTGGCTTACAGCAAGTGTTTAAAGTGTTGACCCTGTTGTTCCACGCACATACGACAGTATAGAAGCATTGATCTCCGAACATTTGCAAGCACATTAGGGTCATCGCTTGTGACTCCTGCAGCAACTGTGGTCCTTAATTCTAATTGTTACGAACTAATTTTTTTATTCAATTTCTCTCAATGAGTTTAATGTCATTCTGATGTTGAGAAAAACCTATTCTATACGTAATTTTTCGTGGTGCTCCAATTTTATGATTATTTTCTGATTATTGTAATTTGATATTCACCTAACAGGTTTTTTTTTTTCCTTTTCATTGGCCTCAGGGTGAGAACGAACTAGAAGGCTTGCTGACATCTGCTCTTAATGAAAGCATACCGCTCGCCAATCTTAAGAGGGTCCAGTTCATATCAGCGTGACTCATTTCGCTACCCTGAGTCTGTTAAGTGCAATTTGATAAGTTTAAAATAGAAATTCGTGGTGTTCTTATGTAGTCAGTTGCGTCTCCAACCGATAGGGTCGCACCAAGTATTTTTTCTTCTACTCCACTTCAAATAAATCGATTGCTACAAATCCCTCTCCACTAAACAAGGACAAAATTATCGACTTTTAGATAGACTAGGCTGGAGATTGTCATTTACATACGGGACAATTCCGGCGAATGACTGCTAATTTGTCACATATGTATCACAGGAACTTATCATTTTCGGCGCAGGCAGTCTCACAGGTTTTCTTATAAGTAGGCCATTCTCTTTTAGAAAATTCTCTACTCTCGTCTTGATCATCCCCTCCCATTCTCTTGTTAGCTCCTCCAAACGGTTGAAGTCTGCGAATTCCGGCCTTTTTATTTTGTTTTTAATTTTATTCTTAGATTATCGATGAAAACTTCAATAGCTCATGATTCTGTAATGAGTGACTTAATTGTCGGTTGACTCGATGCATCTCGAATATACAATGACTGACTGTCTCGGAAGTTTGTTGTCTTTGATTCAAATGTTTCCTTTTTTTCTCTTTAGTATCTCTATTCCCTTTACCGAATCAGGTTTAAGAATCCTTTAATGGTTTCCCAGCCGGGTAATTCCCGTATTTTTGTTGCCTCACATGGGCCAATTCTTCCGGCAGTAATAATATGAATACTCTTGGGTGAATCTCACGATGGATTTCCGCCATCACGTCTTCGTTTCCAAATACATTTGGTAGCAATTTATGTCTTCAGGTGGTTCGCATCTGCGCAAGTCTGACATGTCCTAATCGGTCGATTTAGTTGTGTCAATACCTGATGTTGCTGTTCTAGAGTGCTATTCACCCCAACAATCAACATATGATTCATTCCTAATAAGAATTTTACGACGGGACACTCTAGAAAATTGCCCAGGTAAAAAGTCCTTCAAATCTGTATTTCAGGGGTGATCACCAGAGTTATCTTTATGGATTTGCTTCGTCGCGGAGACGTATTGACCGGTACACATGGTCTCCGCCGCGTTTCTATTGCAATCTGTTTCCTCTTCCAAAAATAACAGCTTCTTCACTCAAGAGCATAATCGGGACTCGCTGTTGAATTATGGCTGCGATACTTTTATCTAGTTCGTCAGTAATAGGTACGTTCTCCATGGTGAATAGGATGAAGAAAATTCTAATAAATATTCGTTGGGACATGGACTTTCTCAGCCAGCTGACGAAAACAAAACTGGGATATTTATTTTGTTTCTTTGACAACAATGTTTCCTTCAAAACAATCATATCTATATATATAAATGGATGTAAGTATATATATATTTATGTCTTATAAAAATTTATAGTTGTATTTTGATCTTTGATGAAATTATGCACACTTGACACTGTCTACCTGACATTTATCGAAAAAAAATTTTTCGAAATTATTCAATGAAAATCTATATTCAGACGGCAGTGCTATCCTATGAGAGCATTTTAAAACGATTTTTCGTGTATGGTTTTAGTTTCAATTTTGTGTCGCCATCTATTAGTAGCATTTTAAAAATAGTGTTTTCGATTTTTAAACATGAATTTTTACTATTATTAAGTACTGAAAGGTGCTTTATGATAGAATATATAAATGAAAATAATGTCTCATGAATGAATATAACGTTAAATTAATGGTAATCTAAATTATTTTAAATACACCTGGTTTAGCAGAAACATTATGGTTCATTGGAACTTTGAATGCTAAGATATGGCATGTTATATATCAAACAATTTGGAGGGACGACTTATGAATGTATATAACGTAACACTAATGATACTCCAAATTGTAATAAAGGCACCTGGTTTAGCGAAACCATTATGGTTCATTGGAACTATCAATGCTTAGATTTGGCATGTTATATATAAAAAAATGTGGGCTAACGTCTCATGAATGAATATAACGTGAAATTAATGGTAATCGTAATTGTTTTAAAGGCAGTTGGTTCAGTGGAACCGTTATGGTTCTTTGGAACTTTCAATGCTAAGATATGGTATGTTATATATCAAACAACTTGCAGTGACGTCTCATGAGTGAATATAACGTCAAATTATTGATAGCCCGAGGACGCGTGTTCGGCCCCGGCCGAGGACGACGAGGATTTTTTAAGGGGGAAAATCCTGAGATCACGCACTTCCTTCGGAAGGGAAGTAAAGCCGTTGGTTCCGTGTAGTCGTTTGCCGGCTGCACGTTAAAGAACCCTTGCGAGGCAAAATTTGCGGCCCCTATAACGCCGTCCTGAAATGACCATGGCAGTTGAAAAGGACGTTAATACCAAACAAACCAAACCAAACGAAAGTATTGATAGTCGAAATAATACCAATGGTACCTGGTTTCGTGGAACCTTAATTTTTATTGGAACTTTTAATGCTTAGATTTGACATTTGATATATCTAACAACTTGGAATGATATGTAATGAATGATATAACATAAAATTAATGATAGTCAAAATTGGTTCAAAGGCACCTGGTTTAATGGAACCATTATGGTTCATTGGATTTTTCAGAGCTAGGATATTGCATGTAATATATCAAGTAACTTGGAATGACGTGTCATGAATGAATATAACATAAAATTAATGACAGTCGAAATTGTTTCAAAGGCACCTGGTTTAGTGGAACCACGATGACTCATTGGAACTTTCTATGCTAATAAAATATGCTACACGTATATTTAACAACTTTCAATGATGTGTAATTATGAATACGACGTAAAGTTAATGATAATTCAAAATGGTTCCAAGGTACGTGGTTTAATGGTGTCATTATGGTCTATTAGAAACTTTCAGTGTTAACATAGGCCAGTTGAAAAATATAATTGAATTGTCTACTTTAGCCATTCCGTATTTAGTTATGTCATTCCTTAATGGTTTATTAATTCTAAACTTTGTTGATGTGTTAATTTTAGCTGTACATTCACATTCAGATGAATCAAAATTTTTTCGAATTTGACCTCGAGGAACGAAAAAAGCTTTCAATTTAAATAGAAAAAATCCATGTTCAAAATTCAAAAACATTTCTTTTAAAAAGTACCCAATGGATGGCGTCTCCAAATACGGTCCTTTGACAAAATATAAAAATGAATTCTTTCTTAAAAATTCTAATCTTTCTTCATGTGTTCTTTTTCTGGATATTAACTCACAGAAATTGCGACATTTCATCAAAAAAGAGCCCGATCAACGCCGGGTAAAACAGCTAGTTCAAAATAAAACTTGTTGCCACCTTATGGGTTGGAGACCCAACAAACCGCATAAGAACACCACGAGCTTCTTCTATACACTTTCCCAAATTAAACTTTACAGGTTCAGTGTAGTGACGTGAATCACACAGAGTTACGAGCATCTTATTGTAAAAATCAGAAAATAAAGATTTTCTGGATTAGATGTTTTCGAATGAGATCCATAGAGGGCGCTGATCAAGGAAATAAAAAGAGAGCAAGAGCGGGAAAGAAAAAAAAATCATACATTTTGTCTTTCGTGAGAAGGGCTGGAGGAGATGGAAATGTAAAGAAACTGATTATGAAGAAGGTTTAGG
>JAHWFO010099038.1:0-29219 GCA_023313115.1 Rhysida immarginata | reverse complement strand
TAATTGAGATCGCAATGCCTATTCCTCAATTAAATCGTATTGTATAGAACATTCTTTTGTACAGAATTTTTTGTATTTTATAAATAAATATCGCAATTTTTAAACCAAAATAAAAGTCTTTTAACGATCCACGTTTACTCTGAAGTTTGGGGATTCTTTTCTTTTAAAGTACCACCCATTAAATTCTATTTATTTTGCTTCCCCCCTCTAACACAGCGTAATAGAAAAAAACTCTAAACAGGTCAAGATAAAGAAAAGGGTAGGAGGGGGGTGAAGCGTTTTTCAAAACAACCCCTTTTGAAAGGTAAATATAATAAACACAAGTTCACTCGAAAGTCAAAATTCCTTTTATCAATTGATACTTTTTTTAACCACATGAGTTTGTCATGAGGAAACGTAGAAGCACAGCTGGAGGAGGGAATTATTAACCGAGGACAATCAAGCGATGATAACCAGAAAGAACATACCCCGGTGAGTAAGCGGAATTTCTGGAACTAGGAAATCACAACGTCGTGGCGATAGGCTAAAACGAGTTCTACTCCGACAGATGCGCTAGTCTCTGGAAAATAACAGTCAGGCAGGAATATTTCGCAAACAGCAACTAATCTGGATGGAGAAAGGCAATCGGTTCACAGCAGACTTTACCAAATTCAGACATACGGCACGACTGCATTTAACCAAGAGGAGAATTCCTGCTCCATTGGTGGATTCAACATCAATTTGATAGTAAGTAGATATGGCTTCGGTCATTGGAGAAAAAAAAATCCAATACATTCTCGGGTAGGGGTTAGATCGAACCAACGTCCCTTGCAGACTTCTTACCCAATCTCATATTAGGTACTAACGAGTAAGACTTGGACGAAGGGCAGCTAAGTCCGACTGTCTACCGCTTGCTTCCCCAGAAGCCAAAAAAAAAAAAATTTACCATCCTCTAACTTAAAAAAAGAAATTTTATTCTTCTAAAAACTAAAGAAAATCACATGACTAAAACGACTCGCACAAAGCAAAAATTTAACGGCGGGAGCCACTCTAAATGAAAAGCTTCACAAAACAAAACAAAGGCGCGATAAAACAATATGATAAGCTTTCAAAAAAAACTCTTATTATAACAATGCAGATGAAAATGTAATTACCGTAAGTATCATCGGGAATAGAAACATTTTCAAATATTATAAATTACGAGAAAGATTTAAAAATAAATTTTAAAGGGCAAGACTAAATTCAACTAAAGTGATTTCAATTAATACTACATACTACATAATAAACCTCCACAATCCGTAATAGGGGGGGATCGGACAAGATTCTCAGCTGACCTGGACTTGCTCTTAAACCAAGAAATTTAAAAAAACTGAGCTATGACGTTTTGTGACATAATCACTTTGTAGTTTGTTTTAATAATCATTTTATGTATTGGGTTACAGTATTCCTCCCATATAAAAGGGCTACATGACACTTGCGAGTGTCGATCTTTATTCACCATAATTAACCCTAGTCTTTGTTAAGACGAAAATTCCATGACCGGACATTTACCTCTGTTTTGGTGTCCCAGATAAAAACCCCTAGGTGGGAGAATTTCAGCTCTTGTATCTCTTAACCTTGAGAAAATGTTGGGATTCATTTGATTCTCTATTAATTTGTAAATCATTATTATAATTATGTGCCTCCAAGGTTAGAGGAGGTTTTTCCTTTCTTTGTAAAGTTTTGTAATCGTTTATCTATATAGAACATCGCCTACGCTTCGAATCTAGCGTGCTGGCGATGACGTCACCTTATGTCAGAGGCTAGAAGTGGCATGTTTGAAATCCGGATGTGGAGTGAGAGCTTCACCCACGCCACCACCAGAGGGCAGCCCGATGCTTGCCTTGGATATAAAAGGGGGTCGGCAGCGGCATTCAAAAGGCATTCAAGATCCAGAGTCGTGACAGAAAGGACTGAGACGAGATGGAAGCTCTTGGAGATGACGAAGACGAAGCAGATGCCTTTGGACCGGGAACAATCGTGTTCCACTCGGATTGGGTTCGTGTTGCGATGCTAAATTAGACGATGGTTAGGCCTAACCTTCTCTTGTTACGGAAAGAGAGACCTCATGGTAACTTTGTACTGATCAGTTTTATTTAGTTTAATTGTATAACCTTATTTGTAGTATTGTTGAGTTTAGATTATTGGATTCTTTGTAATGGGATTTAGTGTAATGCTTAAATGAAATTTTGTAATAATTCTTTAAATTCGGATTATGGATTTTGATTGTAGCGGGAATGGATTTAGCGGAGCTTTATTTCTATTGTTAGCGGATTTAGTATGATAGTGAACTTTGATTATAGAGACGCCAATTAGGGTTAGGAATTATTATGCTAGCTTTGGATTATGTTTGAAAATTTATGTATGTATTTAGCAAAGGATGGATCTGTTAATCTTTTACCTAATTGCTTTTCTATTGGGGGAACTTTGATTTAGTTGTATAATTATTAGTCAGTCGGATTTGTTGACTTGAAGTTTGAAGTTATTTGAAGTAAGTCATTTACTGGATTATTAATTTTATTTGTGGGATTAGATTAGATGGGAGTCTTTTGCCTTTATTGTAGGCCTTTAGTTTAGAACTTTGTTTGATAAAGATTGTAGGAAGATTATCTGTTTTGTGACGGGACGTGCACGATATTAATTTATCGTACACGGCCCGACACTACAGATATGCTAAATAGGCATATCTGTGTTAGCTGGTTTTACGAAGGTATGGGCTTTGAAAATAAAAACGAACAAGTATAGATCGTATAGGGGTAGCGCTAAGAAATATCAAGGAATGGAAAGGGAATTGGGAGTTTCGGTGGAATAAGATACTTACTTACTTACTTTTCCAACCCGCTTATCCGTTAGGGTCGCGGGGGCAGCAGCCCTATGGAGGATCTCCAGCGATCGCGATCTTCCGCCATCAGGCGCATGTCCTCCCTGGTAATATCCAAGCGACTCGAACCCAGATTCTCCATGTAGTCTAGCCACCTGGTTCTAGGCCGACCCCTTGGTCTCTTACCCACCGGCTTGGAAAATAACAACTGCCTAGGAAGACTAGTTTGCGGCATCCGTATCACGTGGCCATACCAGCGCAACTGGGGTCTCTCAATGCGGAGAAGTAGCGGCTCAACACCTAAAGATTCCCTTATTGTGCTGCTGTACACTCTATCTAGTAGGGTAACACCTGCCACACCTCTCAGGAATCTCATTTCGGCCGCTTGTACCCGCGATCGCACTCTTTCGGTCATTACCCAAGCCTCAGATAATTTAACTAATAAGATAGATTAACTAATTTTAGAGGTAAGAAGGCCTACGGGAGAATAAAGCTCAATCAAACCCAAGGGTGAATGATGGATCTCTGTCTCGACTTAACAAAAAAAAAAGAAAAATTGGTATTAGTAAATCAGTAAAAAAGAAATTTATTTTTTATTCATAAATTTTGTGTGGATCGAGCCAAGTTAGGAAAAGTAGGGATTAAGGAACGAAAAAGGTGAACAATGAGCAAGAGGGGGAAGGTGGGGTGATACCCAGACAACAGGAGAAGGAGGAGGAAATTCCTGGAAGTGAAATGAGAACAATAAGAAATCAAGGTCAAGGAGGAGAGGAAATGACTGAAAAAAAGTGAGAAAAGACACACAGTTGTGATAGTGGTCTCGGAGCGTAGAGTCGACAGCGAGTAGCCTAAGAAATTCAGCGATCAACATTCCGAAATAGGCGGACATAATTTTGTCTTGTGATATACATTTAACTGGCCTTATTAAGATATACGGGGAGAGAAGGAAAGAGAACTACCACTATACGATCATACTAAATAGGAATAGGGACAATTCGACAATTAGTAATAAGAAAATGTTTAGTTAAGTTAATAAAGTAGTCTCTAGCTACTAAAATAAGTGCGGAGCGAGGGTGTTGTTGCGTCATCAAAACAACATTGAGACGCGTCAGCACAACGTTCTGTCACAGTTTGAAAGAGGATTGTAAAACTTTAAGATTATTGATTTTATGGATTGTGAATTTTATTGACTGTAGAATATCTAACTTTGTTTCTTTGAGGGTTTGCTTTATAGTAATTTTGTTTGGGAATTGATTGAAGGAAGTCAAGTTTATTAATGTAAAAGGATTATTGTTATAGCTGTATTCAGATATGTTATGGAATTAAGGAAGCTAGATTTTATATATTTATATGGATTGGATTGTTATTAGGCCATTTAGTGTGATAGCAATACTAGCGCATAGGGTAGCTAAGCAGCCATTTTTACTTTGGGATTGTTTGGGGTTTTACGATTTAGTACATTCTTGGTACTGGTGTTGTGTAGGGGCTTTGGTTCTGTGGTTCGTTGGCAGTGGATGCTTTGACCCTCTTTCTGTATAGCTAGTCCCTTTGGTACGGACTGGAGTTTGGGTTCTGTGGTTGCCCGCTGGTGTATGAACCGGTAAGTTGGCTTTGGTTTCCCACTGCAGCGACCATCCCCTTGTGTCTTTATGTTACATGGCGGGAGTTTCATGTCTGTGACCAGTTTGCACGTTGAGGTTATTTGGTCCCTTGTTTAGGTTTGACTTTACTTGTGTGAATAGTAATTGGGAGGATTTTGCTTAGTTATGTGCTAGTTTGCTTTGTCATTGAATTTTGCCTCTTTTATTGATCTTGCTTTGATTTGTATTTCGATTGCCGTTATTTATTGGATGTTTTTGTAAGGCATTTATATGTGAGTGTATTCTTAGCACAGTGGGTAACTAAACTATTATCTTGTTTTGGGTAGGTTTGGTGTTTCTTATTGTGTGCATGCTGGGTACTTGTGTTTTAGGTTGCCTGGGTGGTGGGCGGTTCAGTTGTAGAGGTGGATTTGTCCCGTTTTGGTTCGGGTTTTTGGTAGCCCGCTGGTGTAGGATCCGGTGTGTTGGCTTTGGTATCCCTTGCACTAACCAACCCCTTTGAGGCTTTATGGAACACGACTTTAGGTTCGTGTTTGTAACCTGTATGCACACAGGGTTTTCTTAGTCCCTTGTTAAGGTTTGACTTGGTAGTTAATTGGGAGTTCTTTGTTTAGACTGGTGCTAAGTAATACAGGATCATACATTTGTCGCTTAATTGATTTAGTTTAAAGCAATAATTGTCATTCCCTGCTGTTTTGTATTTGCCTTTTGTATTTTTGTACTTATCTTGATTTTACTTTGTAAATAAACCTACTTTATGCATATCAATTCGATCCCACCCTTTCTTAATTTATGTTCGCACCCTTCTTCGGAAGGACTGCTGACGAAGTGATATCAGATTGCAAAATCACTTCACCACAGTTTCATAGAAATATCCAACCCGGAAAAGCTTATTCTAATAACTCCTACCAAAAACCGCTTGGTCTTTTGTATAGTCGTCTGAAAACTTATTGAGTGATATTATTTTCTATTACAACGGAATTATAACAATTTGTATAGTAACCTGGCCAGGTATAAAATAGTCGGAAACTTAACAGTTCCCTAATTATAAGTGAACACTTATAAGCCAGGACAAACTCCATATCGACACAAGCCCAATTTCATAATCCAACAACGTGACACGAGCACGCCATGTGTACCCTTTAATATTTTTAAAGGAGGGGGCACACAGTAACCTCAAAATAATGTAGGAGAAATTGAGGAAAACCGGGGATGATCTGGAAATCAATTTGATTCCAACCACCCTTAAGGGGGAATAGCGTTACAGAAGGTAGCGCCGAAAAGAAAATGATAACATAGCTCAAAGAAATAAAAAAAATCTTTGTTGTTACCAATCGTAGATTAAAAAAGGAAAGGCGTGAACAATGTAAAGGCCAGGACAACCGCACGGGAATGAGAACAAATACATTAGAAGACCCCCAGAAAATCTTCCCTCCATAATACGCAAAGGCAAATAATCACAATAAGTTGACCGCAACTCGGAAAAAAAAAATTGTCATAAAGTTGAAAGGCGTGGAGCCAAAAAGGCATGCAACACCACTTACATAATAAACTTTAAAAATTTTAATAGGTTATACAGAAAGTTTATTGGTTTAATTACATTTTTAAGCTCTGGAATCTCTGTAGCATGATTTCACTATGCAGGTTTCCATGGTTTTTTTATTTTATTAGAAAAGGCAAACACATGGGATTGAAAAGTACATGCATTTCAATATTATTATTGGATCTTCTAGATATCAAGTTTTTATGTATCTCTGTATCATCAAAATTATATAGTGCCTTCTCACTGTTATTATAGCACCTTACAGAAGACTGGAATCTTAAACTTTATCTGAAAATATTAAATGCTTGAAAAATCATTCAAGTAGTTTTCTATCCTAGGAATTTGCCTCTTTGTCCGTAAAAAAAACCAACGGGGGGGGGGGTTGGAGAAGAAAGGATATTTCTTACTTTTCCTGACTCACAATGTCAGTCTTTTCCTGTCAGTGAATATTTGCAGGGGAGGGGTGGAGATAAGTATTCAAGCAATTGAGTATAATTAAAAAAAAAAAAAATAGCGTATATTTGCAGGCCTATGATATTACAAATTACTTGTGCAATTTTTTATCAATATGTGCAAGCATATTTTTTTGGCTTCCGTATTTTTTTATTATATAAGATAATAACAACACAGTGGAATAAAAAATATCAAATTATCCAGTAACATAAACTTGTTTTATTCATTTTATTCAATTATAATTTTATTATTATTAAAATAAAAACATAAAAGACATAATAGATTACAGTTTTTATGCCATGCAATTCATCACTTAACGATGAACTTGTGTTAGAAAATACGAAAAGCTAATTTAGAATAAGTCCCGTTTTGCATAAAAATGTATATTCGAAATTATTTACGTACTATAACGCCCCGGCCTAATTTTTTTTCGCTATATAGTGATCGTGATTCATCCTTTGGAAAACTATCTGTTACGAATATATTATTGCTATGAAAATTATTCGCCAATAAATACAAGTAGAAGAGACATTTATTAGTTAATCTCTTAAATGTGATGATTTGAATTGTTGTGGAACACGCTTGCCAACAATGAGAAATAATGACAAAAATGTAAAAGTGCGAGAGAGCGTTTTCGTTTTTTTTTTATTTTTTTTTTCTCCGCGTGAGGGGGAAGAAAAAATCAGTGTTAAGCTTGGAACGACGAGGCTTGGGAGAAAAACTTTTGCCTTCCGTTAGGGAAGAAGTCCTTTTTGCAAAATGAAAAGCGATTCTAGTCGATGAAGTCGGACTTGACGCTACCAGTAGAAGGAGTGCAAATTGGTGGAAACGACGCCTCACTCCGTACTCTTGAATTTCACCTGGGAAGCCTTTTCGGCGAGATAATCCAGGAATTGTTGCAGAACGCCGGCGGCGCTCTGAAATCGAAGTTTGTTCGCCTCGAGAATAGATGAGTATCATTACCGAAATATGTTATTATCAATTATAAAAAATAGCACATGGTTTACGCTATTTGGAGTTTGTTTTTTTGTTGTTCTATTTTTGTCAATATAGAATCACTGCTCAACCATTGGGCCAGCAACAATTGGCAACCTGTATAGCTGTTTGGAAGTTCGGACGTTGTCGCAGCTCCAGTGAACGTCCTCAGCGAATGATCATTGTGGTTAAGCTGAATTGTCGGCAGGTAATGGGTGGGTTTTCCCGATACTAACATTCCCTTCGTCCTATCCTTTCCTCCTTTCTTTGCTCCTCCCCCCCCCCCTTGCTGAGAAGTCCAACACGAATGAATACGATAGATATCAATCAGTGGGATGCCGAATGTTGAAGCGGAACATGAGAACTCTATGCCAATTCAAGATCAAGTTGATAGACACCTTCGAGCATATGTGACTCTTTTATGATTAATTTAAAAATAGAACTTGGTTATTGTTAATTTTGTTATTGGGAGAGATTTCACTCTTCCATTCTAGACCTAATTGAATAGCCCAATTTTAAGCTCTATTGAGAACCCTTTTGAAAGTGACAACAATTATAATGGATCAATTTAAAAATGAATTTCAATGAGTGCCAGGGAATCGTTTAAACATTCAATAGGATATGTAATGATTGATATTTTTGAAGGCACTGTAATAGTTAATTTTGATTGTTAAATGGAAGAAATAAATGGGCATTCAATTTTCGTTTACTCGATAGTTAATTGATTTTTACCACCTACACTGCTGAACCCTCACCCTATCATCCTAATTAGTTGGCTCGCCCGAGGGCGCGCTACAGTACGTACGTATTATTTTAACTGATTATAAATATTAGCGTATTATTTATTTGGTGATAACCCGTCCCTATTTCTTCACTTCTGGATAGATTAAGTGTTTAGTCATATGAGACGTGATTACGGGGAAATAGTCCTCGGAAACCAAACTCGACGGACGGCCCGCCGCTGCTTTACTAGTCCTTCCTCGAGCTTGTATCTAATTCAGGAAACATGCACAATCACTAAAATTAAATCTAAAATTAAATAAAACCTTGTGTGTATACTATGTGCTTTCAGACGACTATTTAATACATGTTTTCTGTAATCAGTCCTCCAAAATTTCAGTTTATCCTCGCGATGCAAGCTGATTGGAGGATATGGTGGCGGGGACTAGATCAACACCCCGAGAAAGAGATGCTGTTTGAAAATTGGAAATAAGAGGAGGATTCTTTGGAGGAAATGCTGGAAAATATAAACATTTATCTTTTTGGGTCAACCAGTTATTTCTTATGCACTTTAAGAGATGTACAGTGTCAACCATGTAAAATAATGGACGCTCAGGGTTTACTGGATGATGATATGCAGTACATAGTTGTGGTGGTGATGCGAAGTATGACATGCTTTTTCTGTTTATGGCATTGTTATCCGTTATTACACAAAATACATGAAAGCCAATTTCTTCTAGTCCTAAAATAACTCTTTTTATACTTGAATGAAGCATATCGGCTTTAAAAGTTTTCACTGGTTGTATGTAAACAACATCCTTGTATGTATCATGTACACTTGGGCACTAGTTGCAGCATCTTCATTATCATATGCCAATCCCAATATACTTCCACCTTTTTAGTCTAGAAACGGCTTATTATGTATTTCATCAACTAGTAATAAAACATTTTTGTCATCATTCTGTAAAAATGAAATTTTTTGTTTAATGTAAGCTAAAAAACTTTCCCCATTTTCATATTTTGGGTTGGCATCATATTTGTCACAGATTTTCAATAATGTTGAAGGATGTGGTATTGTCTTTTCACCACTGCTTCTCAAAAATCTGTAACAATGAGGAGAAATAGAATTTAATAAGCAACATAAAATAATAAAATTATAGTCATACTTCCTATGATTTTTAAGATACTGTAATAATTCTAGTTGCTGGACTATAAACAATAACACTTTTTTTTTTTGGTGATCATCACCTGAGTCAGACAATTCTAAAAGAGACTGACTTAAAATTTTCAATTCCTCTTCAAATATCTCTACATCTTTCTGTTCAAATGTTAATTTTTCCAAAATTTCAAATAATTTTTGAATAGAATTAATTGTTGGAGGAAGATTAACACCATTGACACTTTTTAAAATGACACTTTTCTTAACCACTGTGAAACCTAAATCAAGATCAACTTTCACAGAGAATAAAATTTTTGGAAAACAAGCATTATCAACGTCAAGGTATAAAAAGTAAACTGCCATTTCCTTTTGTATTAGTGACCAACCAGATGGCATTGGCCTTTCCTGTAGCTGCAATAAAAGTTCTGGAATAGAATTAAAACAGAACTTTTTATTATAATCCTCCATAGTTCTCATACTTTCAGCTATTGCAGTCTGGAGTTGTTCATTTTCTATCCGATTTCTCTTATTAGAAGGGCTTTCTCGAGTAATGTTTTCATTTGTCAAATATGCAACAACTTTTTCATTATTAATATTTTCATTTGTCTGGACAACTTGGAAATATAGTTGGGACTGCATCTGTTACAAGTCTTGGCTTTTCTAAGGTGACAACAATTTTTTTCCAGACTTTGGATCATATGCTTTACTAGTTCTGCGAATGTCAACTTCTCGAAAATGTTTCTCACAAACCTAAATACATGTAAAATATAAATCACACTAGAGTCTACTAATATGAAAAAATGAGTTACTTATATGATCATTACTGTCCTTCACTTTTAACTTTTATTTTATTGATGGTTATTTATTTTACTCTCTGAGTGATAATTCTGAAACTTAATTTATATAATATATATAATATCGACTAAGATTTGTTATATTTATCTACAAATATGCAGATAAGTGAATGCAATTTTGATCTCATTAGCATTAAGAAATTATACATTAGTATCTGAACTCTTGCACAGGTGCAGAACATTTTAGACATCAATTTTAATGCTTAATGACAGATAAGTGAATGCAGTTCTGAACACATGAGCATTAAGGAATTATATACACTACTGTTTATAAAAATTGCAACACCCTGATGGAATAGCCCAATCTGCATTAAATTTGGAGCATTTGCATATCATGGGTCAGAAAAGAAACCATTAGATTTTCAGGTCAATACAATGCATTTTATTGTCACATTAGTATCGGGTGAAACCACCATGGGATGCATTTACAGCCTCTAAACGTCGTGGCATTGAGTCAAACAAGCTCTGAATAAGGGCCTGGGGAATGTCCTGCCATGCTCTGTCTACACGGGTATACAGTTCATCCACAGTTGCTGCTGCAGGAGTCTGACGAGCCAATCGATGAGCAACCCTGTCCCACACATGTTCGATTGGGGACATGTCTGGTGAACGAGCAGGCCAGGGGAACAAGGGCGTCTGATGTGCTTGGAAAAAGGCGAGGACATTTCTGGCCACATGCGGTCGGGCATTGTCCTGTTGGAATACAGCGCCTGGAAGGTTCTGCAGGAAGGGGATGACCTCGGGTTGAACAACTTCCCTGATGTACCGGTCACTGTTCAGATTGCCATGGATTCTGATCAGACGGGAACGGCCATGGTAACTGATTGCACCCCACACCATGTCTGACTGACGATGCAGGATGCATTCTGGAAGGTCGCGCTCGCCACGATGTCTTCTGACTCGTATCCTGCCGTCATGGTGCTGCAAGTTAAACCTTGACTCATCCGAAAACACAACTTGTTGCCATTCAACTTGCCACTGTTGGTGTTGATGGGCCCATTGCAACCTGAGGCGCCGGCGGTTTTGAGTCAAAGGAATCCGCAACAATGGTACTCGTGCCATCAATCCTCTGGAAATCAAACGGCGTCGTACAGTGCTAGCAGACATTGTCCTGCCTACTGTAGCACCCCACTGTTGTGCTAACACTGTGGAAGTGGCTGTACGATCTGCTACACACATGCGATAGAGGTGTCTGTCATCTCGCGGTGTCGTCGTGCTGGGTCTTCCTGAGCCTGGTCTTCGGTGTACCCTGTTCTCTTCGCTCCACTGCCTCCATGCACGCATAATTGTCGTTGTATTACGTCCTACACGAGCAGCAATGTCACGATACGACCATCCCGCTTCACGCAGACCAATTATGCGTCCTCTTTCAAAGTCTGTCAGCTGTTGATATGGTACCCTTCGTCGTCGTCGAGGCATGGTGTTCTTTCAAGCAATTACTCTGAAAATCTAATCATTTATACTCTGACCCATTGTATGCAAATATTGCAAATTGCATATGGATTAGACCATTCCATCAGGGTGTTGCGATTTTTATAAACAGTAGTGTAGATTATAAGTTTTCGAGGGAAAAGATCTTTTGTTCTTTCGTTCATTTTCGTCATGCTTAGATATTATCCATTAAGCTGTTCTGCCAAAATCATCATTACTCCGAAAAATAGCATTACAATTTTTTTTCGGGAGATTATTTTCTTAGTTGTATTTGTCTCTAAGATTTATTTTTGCCGATGGCACCACATATTTGCGTGTATATGTAAAATTTGATTGTTCAGTTTTATTACGTTTGTGCATGTACAGGTCTTATTTAGAAAAAGTGATTTTTCAGGCTACAAAAGAAAATTAGAAACTAATATAGTCATCCGCTTCTGTGTCATTAAAGCGGAAGAACTCTATCAAAATTTCTCCGTTAAAAATTATTTGCTTCATCGAACTAGTTTTTCGATAGTCCTCTTAAGAGCAAAATGATATTAACTGAAATTGGCTTCCACTTTAAGGTCTATTTTTATAGCGGCAGATTAAATTTATGTTGCAAACACGTCACTTGTTATTAAGTGTAAAGAAAAGACGCACCTGGCGATATCAAGAATCTGATGGGTTTTCTTCTTCCCTCCATATATCACGATAAAAATAACGTCTTTCCTAATATGAAGTAAATTATTTTTAAAAAATCGCTAAAGGAATGATCAAAAAAGTTTCATCTATAAAAATTAAGCGTGCGAGTAAAATAAGAAAATAAAAAGCATTAATGCAAACGTTTCTAACTTTAATGTTGAAACCCTAACTGTATTATTACATGCTTTAATGCACTCGGCAGCTGGGATGATTTTAATTAACCCTTTGATCTCTGAATATCCAAAGAGGGTTTAAGGTGGACTTTCAGCAGCGTCCGTCCGTGATGAGTAGATTTCATCCGTTGTTCGGTGGGCGAGAGAGTGAGAGACAAAGCGAGAGAGAGATGCAGAGACCGGGAGAACAATGGAAAACACTCAGTGATTGCGTTCCGAGTGCTTTCGTTGAAATAATTAAATGAACTTTTTTTTTTGGATGACATGAAGAAAACTCTTATAAACTTTCGAGAGTTTATCGAATTTCAATAGATATATCTATATACTCATAAGTGAGCAAATTTTCTTAAAAGTCTATTAACACAACAGCCTCATCGAATCAAACTTAATAGACAATTTCAAGAGGCAGTATTGTTTGTTTTGAGTTTATGATTATGTGCATAACAGACTTGTCATCCTGAGTTATCTAGTATCTAGTACAGAGGGTAGATTATCGCTTCGCGAAGCGATAATCTGCGGCACCTACTCCTACGAGGGAGTTTTGCGCCATCCCGGTAAATATCGACTGCTACGAGATGACAGCAGCAGTCGGGACCGACGGCTTAACGTGCCCTCCGAAGCACAGGGGGTTTCATGATGGAAGAGCCGCTGGCGGACAAACAAACCAGTGGCTGTACCAACTGCTGAAAAACCACCAGCTATGGTCACTTGGCAAATGGGTCAGACTAAAGTCCTCCAACAGCCGTGCCCCAAATAGCTGTCCCGCCAGCAGTGGCCCTCAAGCCCTGGCCGTCACCCAGCCAGCAGCTGGCCGCGCCTGAAGTTGCTGAACTCCATCGATTGGCAAGCCAACCGACGAGACAACCAGGCCACGGCCACCCCCTGTCATCCTGAGTTGGTGCTTACTTTCGTTGGCTGGCTCCATACAGGCAACTGGAACAGAATGTAGCTATAACATGATCTTTCTTATACCTCGTAACCAATTGCAGAAGGCGTCCCTAGCAACATAATCCAATGGCAGTAACTCCTGGTGACAATGAATATGGTATGGGTGAAAATGATGTAGAATGTTGAGAACAGTTCTCTGATAGCACCCAACATCTGCAGCAATTGCTCTTCTGCTTGTATGGGGATTTGCAGCAACTGCAGCCAGAACTAGTAGTGTTGGTGTATCCTCGTCGCCTTGTGCCCTTGGTCGTCTTCGCTCTGCATTAACATTCCCTGTAGCATCGAATCTATGAATAATGTGACGCATTGTTTGACGAGATGGATGGCGTTCGTTAGGGTATCTGTCTGCAGCATGTTGGCTTCTGCTTGCCTCTCCGAAGCAGAAGGTCTTGTTGACTATTTCCGGAACAGTGTAGCTTGCCATCCTGGAATTGTTCTGTCTTGTGTGTGCTGAAACATGCCTTTTATTTGCTTTTCCGCATGAAAGTGAATGTGAGTATGGTAATTTATGTTAATTTTTTGATTTGCATGCTTTACATGGTGGAAATATAAACATTCAGTTTTCTTTGTGCTGTGTGACTGTTTGTGGGTGATTGGTTGGTCCGATTTGGATGATTCTTTTTTTGTTTTGTTTGTTTTTTTATGGTGAACAAGTTTGCAATTGGGTTTTTTTTCTATCCCTTACGGTTTTTGAGATAAATTTTGAATGTGTCCTGATTTGTATATTTGGGATGATGAAAAGTGCACCATGGGATAGGCCACCCACAACTTCCTATTGATTGGATTCATCAAAATTGACATATCTGCTTCGGTTCAAAAAATAAAAGGGGGTTCAGACTTTAGTATTCACCCTGTATACATCAATCTGGGACACCCTGTTTTTATCTTACGCGTTTCGATTCTTATATTCTTATGATTTTTATATACAAGGTGTGGCAATTAAATATCCGGACTAATACAAATACTCACAAACGGGAAGTCCAAATGAAAATTCTATTTAATATGATTCAACGTAATCTCGACCGGACACAATACACTTTTGAGCGCATTTATTAAAATTTGTAAAACAGCTTTTAAAGTCCTCTGACGGAGTGCAATCGTTTTTGTGACGTCGGAAATCAGGAAAATGTCTGGTGGGGGGGGGGGGGACAAATCCGGAGAACAGGGCGAGTGGTTGAGCTCTGTGAAGCTGTGTTTGGCCAGAAATCGCTTCATTCCTGGATTGTTCATCTACTTGATTCGCCATTATGCTCCAAACCAAAGATCTCAGAAAGAGAAGTAAATTCGACTCACTTATGGTGGTAAGCGGCCGGGCATTATCGTAAAGAAGAACCCAACTTTCTGTTTCATGAAATTTAGGCCTCACTCTTGGCACTAGACGACCCAAAACAGTTTCACGCAGTTCCTTACTCACAGTTTCGACAGGGAAACAAATTCATGATGAATGATGCCGTTAGTGTAAAAAAAAAGCGACCAACAATACCTTCTCGACGGGTTATATCTGGTTACGAGAGCCTGAAATTTCCGTATGACTTCAGGAGTACGGCTGGTGGATGGTCTCGGGTTGGCCTGCTTTTTACCCTCGGGAATGGCACCGCATTGGTTTGCCAATGTTATTTAGTACATTTGATATCTCTTTCTTGGAAACTACGCAGACTCGCTTCTTGCATGCTTTCATAATTTCGCAATAGCTGAATTAGACGTCGGAAAAGGCTGTTATGTAGCCCTCCCAACACCTGTCAGTTTTCGGTGCCATAACTCAATGCTTTAGCTCGCTGATCAATTAATAGCTGTTTAATATCTTCCTTAACAATACTCCACGTGATAGCTCACGTGAAATGAACGCGCACTCCACATATAAATATACTAATTTTTACCACAGTTTCCTAACAACCCTCTGTCACTATGTGTCCTGATAAGTTTCGATTTTATTAATATTGGTGAAATACAACCATTATTCAACCAGCTGTAAAATGCTCCTGTTAGAGCACAAAAAAGGCATATATGTCCTTAAGGTAAAAGATCTTGATCGAAAAGAGGAGTACCAGCTCCCTCATTCCACCTTCCTCAGCACCTTCAAAAATTTTCCCAAAACGTTTTGTGATGCGAACAAATTCGCGCTTTTTTAACATGCATCGCTGTAAATGTCGCTGTCATTATCTTCCTTGTTCACTGGCACTCCCTCCATTGCTCTATCCCACTACTGTTGTCTCCTTATTTCTTCCTGCCACTCTCTCTCTCTCAACTTCTATTCAATGAATTCGCCATCAGCTTCTATAACTGCTTCAATGCGAGATCGAAACCGTCGACATGCGCGAATCAAATGGTCATCGTTCATATTGGTCATTACTCGAACAATGGCAGCTTTCAATTCATCTTTGGTCTTATGGGGGTGTTCATTGACTTCTCTCTCTCCACAGCGCTCCATACGCAGTAGGCCGGCCAGGTGGCCGAGAGGGCTAGGACGTAGGCTTTCTAGTTCTCGAGTCCGCTTGGCCGTGGGTTCGAATCCCGCCGTGGGCATGGATGTTTGTGTTTGTCCCAGGCTGCGTACTGTTATAACTTGTGATAAAGGGGCAAAATGACCTTAGTAGTCGACGCCAAAATTTCAATGAACCAACCGATGGGCATACAAAGGGTCGCTGGCCCAAGGCCTATCCAAAACACTTGATCCCTTATTTTTACTGGCAATAGAATCCAAGATATGAGCTCCTAAAAAATCGGAATTTGCCGCGCGCCATTTTGAAACGTATTGGAGGGGCACGCGAAAGCGTTCCCCTCTGATAGAATTATAGTTGGTTAAAGTTTATTGTACCGTGTCTCAAAAGTCGCGTGCCAAATGGATTGATTGGTTGCTTTGATTTTGTAGTGAAATAGTGAACTAGAGGAACAATGCTGACACTGGAACAACGTGTAGAGCTGATACTTCTTTCTGGAGATCACCATAGAACATCTCGAGAAGCTGCAGACGAATAACATCGCCGGCACCCTGATATCCCAAGCCCACCAGCTACTATCTTGTGTCAGTCAAACCAAATTGCAATTTTACCCGTAATTATTCGAAATTGTCAATTTTCCACCCAGAGGTTATTGACCGTGACAGGAAGTGGAAAGAGGAACGAAACGTTTGATCTTAATGCAAAAATTTAATTCACATCAAAAATAGAGATACAAACTAATTTCGAATTTTGAAGTGTCTATAAAGTTACATTTAAACATTAGCAATACGAAAAAGTTGTAGCAGAGTTGCTCAATCTAATATGGGAATAGTCCGTCCAGGTAAAAGAATTATTCCGGGTGAACGTCTGAATCAATGTCCGAGTAAAGGTCCGGCTTCGGCCTAAGGATGTGGGCCACCGTATCACAGGAGAACGGCGACCGTAAACGGTTTGTCGACGAGGAGACCAGAACTAGGTAGGAAGAGACGGTGACAGAATTAATCTTACGTTATTAACCTCTCATATGCAGGTGAGAACATTAATCAGTCACTTTATCAGATAACAAAATTTAAGCCAATATTTCTTCTAAAAATTTACACTTAACCTAAGAATCAATAAAAAGGCAGTACCCAGCGGGACACTGTCTAAAGCCAAGCGCGGCCCGCCGCGTGAGATCTCACTTTGCCGGCGCTTGCTTGCTACGATGACGTTCCTCTCGCTGGCCCGGTTGGGCACCCCTCGGAATACTGGAATTTGTCTTAGGTTGGATGGCGACGTGCCCGCCAACGCCTGGGCTGGGTCGACGATGTCGTCGAGGCTCTCAGTCCAGTAGACCTCTGCTTCCGAAATTACAATCGGATTCGTAACACCTCGGTCATGGGCTTTAACCTCCGGGACATCCGTCACGGCTTGCAGGAGATTGGAGACCTCCAGACGTGGACCTTTGGATGGTTCCTTGTCGCTTTGCTCCTCGATAGGTATGGTAAGCGGGCTCCCTTGCTCGCAATTATTGATCTCGGCTGCATCGACCTCAACCGTCTCGATGCTGGTCGCTCGTGCTCCTTCGCCCGAGTGGGAATGATTAACGTGGAAACGGTTACAATTTGAATTATAAAGTCCCTTGACCTTGCCTTAAATAGTCTTTTGGTCCTAGGCGAAAAAGGTCCTCTTTCCGTACGACACAGTCGGGCGTTCGCTTTCTCCTTGGGCGATCTGCAATAGTCTGCCCGGCAAGGGCTCGTCTCGGTTCCTCGCTTTTCTGAAGGCGTATCTCGTGTCGTGCGTGTAATGGGACGCCGGGGTTTTCTCATATAGCGCCTATTCCCTTTATCACTACAGGAAATTTTTACGGAAACAGACTCACGTTCTGAACCCATCCTTGTCCTTTGCACAAGCTAAGTCGGCTGGGCAATATTCGGCTCCGTCGTCCTTTCCTAGCGGGTATGGCTGGCGAACTCTCTCTAAAAACTTCCCTCTCCTTCTTGCTTTTAAACGCGTTTTTAATTGCCCGATTGGCTATGCAATTATGCAGCACCAATCGGGATTAAGCTCGTGGCTTCGCTTCTTGAAAGGAGATTCTACTTTGCCGGGGAGTCCGGGGCTTCAACGCCGCTTTTTTTGCTCGCGTGCTCCGACTTCCCCTTTTTCTCGTTTTCCTTGTCATATCGCCGTTTTTAATTTTCTTATCGCTCCGGCGGAAATGACAGCTACACTTTTAAGCGTGACAGAAGAAAATTGTGGCAGCACATCGTGTGAGACATTGTCTTCGAGTGCATGGTGCACGTTTTAAACATGAACGATAAGCTTGCGAAACCGTGTGAACATAAAGCCAACATTCATAAACTTGTCATATGGCACGCGACTTTTGAGACATACGGTATTTTGTGGAGTAGTCAGTTTGTAGTTATTTTCTTTATCCGCTTTTCTATTAATTTTGGCGAGTATTCATTTACTGTAGCTATGTATTTTATTATATTAATTCTATTTGTCTCTCTGCAGCTTCATTGGGATTTTTAGAGCTCTAGTTATTATTAATGATATAAAGACTGCCAATTTATGTTGTTAAGAGTGAGCTGATTGGTTCTGTATTGTGTTGTAAATTGTTGTTTTTTAATTGCCTTGCGCGTTTTGATTCTTAAATCATCATCAGAGATTTACATGTATGGGAATTGGAGATAATTGTGAAAATAACAATGAAGAGAAAATGATAGGTAAAAATGTATATAAGTATGAAAATAAATAGTAGAATTTAAAATTTTTTCTAAGTTTAGCGTGTTGTAAAAAATTAAAAACTATGAATATTAAAGAAGGAGCTTGTTACTATCATCATTTTCAGATTAGAAAAATATTTCATTGATTTCTTAGATTTCGCCAACATTTGAATGTTCTTTCTTTATTGATCTAAGGAGTTTAAATTGTGACATATGCTGATTGATGCGTGATTCATGGCGCAAATTTACCCCTAATTTGGTAAAGTCATTTTCTATACCCGAAAACTACCGCCTCGCCATGTCGCGCACTACTCTATGCATGTCATTACTCCTTCTAAAAAAATTAATGCTAAAACCTAACCGATCGTATAGTGGTATATTTGATTAACAAAATCTTACTACAAGTAACCTACCTTGTGGCCGGAAAATTTAACAAAAACCCTTAACCTATAAATCAAGAGGCCAACCCCCCATTTTGAATGGCATTAAATCCAAAGATAACCCGAATAAAACCCGTTATGCGGAATTGATTAAATGGCAGCATGGAAGATTGGGTAAAACAATAACAAACAGTTTTATTTATCAATGATGTAAATTAATTTGATGAAACAATGCGTACATAAGCTAATAATAAGTAAAGAAAAGAAATGAGTGGTATAAAAAAAAATCCGTAACTACCACACCAAAACTACATTAATTCGTTACATTTTAAGAAATTAAAGAATAACGTAAGAAACAAATTAAATCCCTACCCCCTTAGATTGATACCCGGTTATGCATAGCCCTACTTCACTCAGTTGCAAATGCAAGTTATTTCGTTCGACAAATACACAATAGTTCTGAATTACACTGTCACTTGACTGAATCCATACCAGAGTTCCGTTCAACACTTCGTTGGGTTGTCGATGCACTGCAACCTCCAAAGGGGTCCATGTTCCCCACCGCTGCCGCCGTTGTCCGCTCCACGTTGCTTGGCTCGCCTGGCTACCAATTCGCTACGCCGCTATACCGCCACGGCGTGCCCACGAATTCCACCGCCAGCGCGGCCTCCCTCCGATTCCCTTCTATCTGGTGGACAGCCGGTGGTTCCCACTTACGGCCTCGGGAGCCGCAGATGCCATCTCCGCCGTCGCTAGGTGCCTCACGGACTCTGCTGCCTCGTAGTCGCTGTGTTCTCCGCACATAGCCGTCGCACGCCTTCTGTTTGACGCCACACCTGTCCGGCCTCCACGCCTATAAATGTTTAATCCAATTGATGATGAGAAATATTCTCGAAAACGTTTTTTTATATAAATTTTATCCCAAATATTTGGATCACCCTTCAAAATTTCATCTGTATTTCAAAACCAACACTTCCTTCAAGATTATCGTTTTCCGCTATCAACATTATCTTCACAAGACTTCATCTACATCCTCAATAGACTGGGTTTATTTCTACTACCAACAACATCTTCAATAAACTACATCCTTTGAGTTTTCTTCCATCTCACAAGTTTCTTCATCTTTTTTCAAGATTGGTCGCTTTATTTATTATTTATTTTTTTTTGTTCTTTCTTTATTTTTGAACAGCTAAAATGATCCTTGTAACGATGGCTCACGCGAATTGCAATCCGAAAACGGAAATTAAACATACAGGGTGATTTACATCGAATGTAAAATACTTAAAGGGGGTATTATAGAGGTTAAGATAAACACCTCGATGATATGAACAGAAATAAAAATGCCGCCGCCAAGATCAACAAGTTAATAACTCAGGTTCTGTAAAGCCTAGATTAATGCAATTTGGGGGAATAACAAGGTACATAAGACTGTGTATACCGTTAAAATTTGATTGAATTCCAACGAGAAGTTTCCGAGTTACACAGTCAAAATTGTGACAAGTGCTAGTTAGTACTCACAAGTGAACACGTACGTATTATGATGTTGAATGAGTAACTTGGAAACTTCTTGTTAGAATTAGATCAAATTTTAAAGGTATACACAGTCATATGTACTCTGTTATTCCTCCAAATTTCATTAATCTAGGCTTTACAGAATCTGAGTTATTATAACTTGTTGATCTTGGTGGCGGTATTTTTATTTCTGTTCATATCTCAGTTATTGTTCATATTTGAACCCATGTTCATAGGACGTTTTGTGTTTATCTTAACCTCTATAATACCCCCTTTAAGTATTTTACATTCGATGTAAATCACCCTGTATATCTTTATCGAAATTCAATTCTCATTAATGTTTCAGATGAAGCTGATAAGAAGGGAAGTTCAGTGCAAGCACCGGATGCAAGAGGCTGTTAACGCGCTTTGTCACCTCATTGATAACGGGTTAGTCATCTGTTTCTGCTGGAATAATTTAAATCATCTTTATCTTTTGTTAATTATATAAAAGTTTCTGTATAAGTTACAATAGTGCTTTATAAATTGAACCACTGAAGTGCCAAACAACCCAAGTCCATAGGACCCCAATTTTTGAAAAGTGAAATAAACTGTTTACTTACTGAATTTTCAGAAGAACTAAATAAAACAATGCTAATGTAGATATCATTACAAGGGCATGTGCTTTTGGAACACCATATTTCTTTTTTCTATTGCTCTCAAGTCTTAGCAATTCCATGCAAATTCTTGGGATTTGGGTTATTTGGCATCTTCAACCCCAATAAACAACTTATTAAAAACGACCCATAATAACTATCAATAGGAGACATAAACCAATTGGAAAGGTAGTCATGCTGAAAGAAGGCCGCGTAGCGACCGAAATGTACATACATGTCCATTAAATTTCTTTGTGGAAAAGCGATTGGTTTATGTCTCCTATTGATAGTCTTCACATCCACAGTCAATAAGGTATTTACTCTTTTTTAAGACCCATAATAAGTTATTTTAGTTACTCATTTTTTCTGCTTCATTTAATGACCATAAGTCTTGTGCCACATTCAGGAATAAGATAACTTTCAAAATTTGAATCTGAATTAGTTCATCCGATCTTGAAACCAATCTGTCCATGAAGGCGATGCTGCTGTCTTTGTCCAGAGAGGTTTCAACTTTACAACATCGGCTAAATTTTTGCTTTTGACAAACTCCTCACCAATTGCACGAAGTTTCTTAGCCTTCTTTCAAGGACATTCACTTTCAATTTTCATTTTTCTACGTCTAATTTCAGAACCCTCACCCGCGTCTGAATGTTGCGTGTTGGACGCCATTTTTAAGAATAATATATGGTTATATATTGATAGTAGCGTCGTTACATGATTATCCTCAGGTTCGCTACAAGCGTCATTGAAATTTAACTGCCATATGACCCAAACATGATTGAAATTTAATTGCCATATAACCCAAGTCCTGGGGTTGGGGATTTTGTCGATTCAATGATACTTTACAATAATATATCTACCTCTTGTCACATTGGAATTGGGTTGGCTTTTCAGTTCAACAGACAGAGCTTCACTCAAGCTACAATTTGGTGCCAAAATCTCAAAATTGAAAATTTTGGACTTGGGTTGTTTGGCAATTCAGTGGTTCAATTTCATAAGGACTAAATACCCTTTTTTGATTAACCCATTCTACTATGTTCGACCAGAATAGTTCCAGACTACGTTTCTCAGATTCTTTGAAATTCCTATATCAAGATGTTTAGCATTTTAAGTCATACATATAAGTGAAGTCTTGTTCTTCCATTCAAAACATAGTCAATATGTTTAAGCATTATTTAAAGTCATTATGCCTGTCAATATTTTTCTTTTCCACTTAAAAATAAAATATATTCCATAAAATAACTCTGAAGACTCAGCACTGGATCGTGTATTTTATAAAGAATCTAATTTATAAATCAGAATCAATATTAATTTATCAAAAATCCCACAATTCATTCTTCGATTATAAAATGCATATATCAAGTTAAATATAGCAAATTGTAAATGAATATTTCTTTTTCTTAATGTAAAAACTTAAAAAAAATAGCGCCTGACTATTTTTTTCATCTAACATAAATACACTCCTCAAAGAATTAAGATGTCACAAGTTGTAGATTTGTAAATAGCACAACGAAACTCACAGAATGAAGTCAGTTGAACTTAATTAACACAAGTAATGTACAATTACAGTGATGCCACTTCCAAATCTAGAAACAAGAATGTTTATTACTAGAATGTTCGAGATCTCCGAACTAAATATCATATTTTGCATTTGTAAACTATAAATTGTGATTTTGATCTTATTGTGTTCACTGAATCTTGGCTCTCTGCAAATATTAAATCTTCATCTGTTTTTTCGGATACATTCCAGGTCTTCCGTAATGATAGCTGTACACTTCGAGCTGACGGCTAAGGTGGAGGGACTAGTTAAATTGAAGTAGATTCACTAGTTAAATTGAACAGATCATAGGACGTCTGGGCTTATCGGAACGCTGACTATTTAACGCTCTACAAAATCGTGAGGCTGATTGGTAAGCGATTTCTGGGAGTCCGATATTGATAAGATGTTAAAGTAATCATTGAGCTTTTCCTTGAAGCTAGGTAGATTTTCGTTCCAAACTTTAAGCTCTCTAACGGGCGGCGGACTTATCCTAAGAGGTTTGCTACTGCCACCATTCAACTTATTAGGAAGAAAAGAAAATACCATACGTTATGGAAGAAATCACGCTAAGAGAAATATTATCGTAAATTTTCAGAATTAAGAACTGATTCAAAATTAAAGTTCAAAAGGATTATGCTGTTTATCCGAGTCAACTTGAAATGGATCTTAGACGTAATGTAAATGGATTCTGGGATTACCTTTCCTTCGACAGAATGTTAAGAACTCAAATAATTTTGTGCTGCGTAGCGGTGATTTTTGTCTCTTTGATCCGGAGGATATTGCTAAGGAATTTTGTCCTCATTTCTCATCTGTTCAATCAAGTATTACGCTTGTGTCTGATAATTTTGATATCATGTCTTACGGTTATCCTTTTCACCTTAATAAAATTGTTTTTCAGGTCGACGAATTCAGGCGTACGATCAAATGTATGAAATTGACGTGTTCGTATGGCAGTGATACTTTGTTTCTTTTTCTTACAAAGGGGTGTTCTGAAATTATTGCTATCCCTCTGTTATATTTTTAATAAAAGTCTTGACAAAGATATTTTTCCCGTTTTCAAATCTGAGGATCCATCAGTATGTTCTAATTATAGACCTGTGTCTTTATTAACTCATTTCTCCAAGATTTTTGACCATATTTATTTTTATTTTAAACAAATGATTGATGTTGAACAGCAGATGCGAAGGCGATCTACCCTGACTAACCTTGTCCCATTTTTCACTAAAATTAGAGAATGCTTCGATAGGCACGAGCAATTTGATGCCATTTATTTCGATTTATCAAAAGATTTTGATATGGTGCCCTATGTCAAATTAATCTCTTAGTTAAGATAACATGGGGTTGGGGGTTCATTGCTTGCTTCTTATTTATCTTATCACTCAGCGTGTATTATGATGGGAAATTTTATTTCTCGTTCTTCTTTTCGCATTTTAAGGGTGATTCATCAGGACAGCTGGCTGGACCCAATATTGAGTTTGGCTCACCTCATCAATTTATCACTGAGCTGTCATGGAACCATGTCCGTTCTACCATCGAGTGAAACACTATTCAATACCGTAACAGAGCCGCCACTGAAGACTGTATTTCCTGGAAGAAACTTGGATGAAATCGTCCCCGTATACATTGCCACATAGGCACACATCATCATATCCGTCTTTTGCAAATGGGGTCTCGTCTGTATATAAAACGTTTCGCCAGTGGCGGAGTTGCCAATGTCAATGTTGTCAGGCAAACAGACATCATGAACGACAGTGATTCCTTGTTAGCTGAGGCACTCTTGCAGGTTGTCTCCACGTAAGATTTCCCTCAGGGTTTGATCAGAAATTTACCGTCCCGTACTTCGAAAAAGTTCATTTCGCATGGACCTAGCAAAAGCTGTGCGATTTATCAAGGCTTTCGCAGAAAGTGATCGTCTCTAGCGATGGTGGCCCTAGGCCTAATTTGGCCAGGGCATCTGTGGACGGTTCCTGTCACTTCGTGCTGATTGTGAGACACTAAGCTGTTATGCAACATGACTTTGCGTGTAATTTCTTGAAGCAGCACAATATCCATTGGGTCACTGTCTCACTCAAATGCCTTTCTCATTCCTGGAAGTTATTTGTAGGTTACAATAAGAGCTACAATTCGTGTATATCTCCACATCTGCACTTAATTCAGAGTTTAAAAGCTTTACATATGGGATAGAATCTTTACCATTAGGCGCCTAATCCTCCTTTAAATGGCGAATGTAATTTATTCCCATACCCATTGAGAAATCTAATATGTTATATTAAAAAATGAAGTATTCTCATAATCCTTGTAAAGCTGGTATGGATAGAAATGTTGACACCTTAATTCTTTTGAGGTATGTAGGTCTGAAGTGCCTCACCATATTATTCGATTAATAAGCAAAATCCTTTAATGTAGAAAATAGAGTGTCTATTCTTAGATTTTTTCACCTTCGATCTTCAGATAATAGCATTAATTTTATTGAATAATGCTACTGCTTTTTTTTAATATTGCTTTTTATAGAATCTCTTATGCAGTAACGGTTGAAAATTTCTGCAGAGCTTGAATCCAATTAAGAAATCCCAGGATTATGAGGGAGGCAGATATTAAATCTATTATTCTCAATAATTCTAGAGTTGGTAAATAATTCTAAATTAAAAATATGATTGGGAAATATTGATTTCGATCATGAAAACGATAGCGCATTGCATTTTTAACAAATTTCTTAATATTCTCAAAGATTTATTCAATAAGCCCACCAGCTAAAGCCTATTTAGGCGCGTGGTTTAAACGATTTATTCTATAAAATATACCCTTAAAATAAATTTCACACACCACTGCTCCTCTATCACCATTGTAGTAATGAAATTATCGAGTCCCATCGTCTCCACGTGGCTTATCGTTTTCTCCTCTTCATAATCGATTGGCCGTTGCGCTCCCCAGTAGAGTCGATTTCAATTTTGGGATTCCTTGCTCTAAAACGCTTTGTTACATTGTTCTGAACCTTTTAAATTGTCATTTAGTAAATGAAGTGAAAAATTGTCATCCTTGTCAAATTTTTCTTACAGATATCTCTAAAATAGTGAAAATCTCTTTGGGGAAGAGAAAAGCGCCCTGTATTTTATTCCCTGTAAAAATAACTGCTTTTATTCTAAGTTTTTTCATATTAGGTAAGGCCGTTATTTCTCTGATAGTATAAATTACCATTCTAACTTTCATCATTTTTACTTACAGGGAGAACGGGGCTGTGCTTTGAAATTTGAGGCCCTGAAAGTATATGGAGTGGGGCCGCCAGTAAAAGAGAATTTTCTCATTTTATAAAGAGCGAATATAACAAAGCTTGGTGAGGGGCCTCTACTAGCGCGCGGGGCCTCCGCATACTCCCGTTGTACGACCTTAGGGACACTACTGAGGAAGTATTTAAATGACTGCTGACTACCGCTTGACATTCAAACCGAAATTTTTAAAATGCTATCTATTTAGCACTTAGTGAATTAAGTAACCTTGAATGAAATAAAAATGCAAAATAAACTAGTACAGAGCACGCGAACTTACCTTACCAAATCCACGAATTCAAAAATTTTGGTAATAAATGTATGTTTTTGTGTCCAATAAAAAAAAGTCCACTCAAAAAAAATTTGGACTTTTGAAAATATGATCTCGGATTCTTAAAGATCATCAAAAAGTACAATAAGAATGTCTGTAAAAACCGACCCTCTATTTCTTTGGCTTCAACGATAAAATTAAGTTGAAAATCTGAAGATATGAATTTTGTACCGAAGTCCCCCATCTCCTTTTCAGGATATAAGATTTTGAAATTAATTTTGTCGATGAAGAAAAAGAAATAGAGGGTTCGTCTTTCAGATATTCCTACTCTACTTTTTAATGATCTTTAAGAATCCGAAGTCAGAATTTCCAAAATCTGAACTTTTATTTTGCGGACACAAGCACAGAATCATAGATTTCAATAACGAACTTTTAAATTCGTTAAAAACAAAAATAACAGAAAATAAAATGGACAAAAATGAAAAACGAAAAGGCAAGTATTCCCATTCAAATTATCTAATATACTAATTCTCTTATCTATCCGTCCGTCCGCCTGTCCGAATCCAACAAAGAAAGTTACAATAATCCGTCCGAAGCCAGGGATTTTTATTTAATTAAATAAATAAACTGAAAGAAAAATAATGATTCTCTTGGTCTGTCCAAAGCCAGGGATTGTTGTGTGGTAAGATAATACTCTTAAGGACAGTAACTTTTGAACGGGAATAGGTAGCCAGTTGAAATTTTCACAGAGTATGTGTTATTATGGCGGATAGCGGATTGTCTAACAAATAATAAAAAATGTAAAACGCTTTTTTTTTCTTTTTTCTTTTTTAGTTCTATCGTATAAACGGTTATACATACAAGCGTCAAACTTGATTTTACAACAAATAATGAAAAACTGGCCAAGTGTTGCGAGTTGGATTTGCGCAACGCCAAACATAAAATATTTTTTCAGGTAATCTGTTAATTTAATATTTGAAAACTTTTTTTGTTCAAAGCCCTTATTTTATGAATTTCGACACTTAAACTATTATAGACTAGCAAACCCGCGCCCGGCGTTGCCTGGGCTTTTTAAATCATGAAATAAAAACACAGTATAGGTAAATTTTAAAAAACATTTATTTAACGTCAAAAAATTAATGGAAGTTTTTGGACTACACCTACGTCTTGAGTACTTCCTTATAAACGACATTTAATGTTGTTGCATCTTTACTGCAAATGTATAAATTTCTAGGATCGCTAACTCTAGAACAGGCAACATACAGTTGGCCATGTGAGAAACAATCTTCTTGCAAATTTACTCCAGCTACTTTCAATGTTTGGCCTTGAGATTTGTTAATTGTTATGGCAAAGCAAAGTTTAACTGGAAATTGAATGCGTTTGAACTGAAAAGGTAAGTCTGTAGGTATTAAAGGGACTCTTGGAATTAAAATTGTTTCACCAAGACCACTTCCAGTAATAATTGAACCTTCTATCACATTATCTTTTAGTGATTTCACAATTAACCTTGTTCCATTACAAAGTGTTGGAGGATTTATATTTCTAAGTAACATTATAGGAACACCAATTTTAAGTTGTAATAAATGAAGTGGAAAACCAGAAGGTTGTAATGAGTTTAAAAATTCCACAGGGTAATGTACTGCATTTTCAGTTTGTAAAACTGTGTTGATGGAACAATACTGTTTTACATTTCCTTCAACTTTGCTCATTATTTTTAAGTTTATTAGGTTAGCAGAATCGTTACGTGGAGTTAATATAGTCCTCTCTTGGAACCATCCTAAAGACTTGGACTGAATATTAGAAATATCGGGGTAAATTTTTTCAATCAAAGAATCTAGTGATTCGACATAATTGCACAATGAAAAATCAAGTTTTATCCTACCATTTACTTCTGGTTCACCGGCACAACCAATTTTCAACAATTTTGTAGAAAATACATCTGCCTGTTGATCATTATTTAAAAGGATCCTCATGTTTTTAGTGAGTGAAAGGTGAATAACATGCTCCCAAATAAAAGACTTTTTTAAGCAAGCATTTACTTCGTCAGCAGCTGTACCTTTTGTTATAACTGGTAGAGTTTGACGAAAGTCACCTGTGAATAAAAATGTCAAGCCACCCATTATTTGATTGGAGTTTCTAAGATCTTTCAGAGTGCGATGCAAAGCTTCAACAACAACCTTATTTGCCATAGTTGCTTCATCCCAAACTATCAAGGAAGATTGACGAAGTAATTTTGCAGTAGCACTTTGTTTTTTTATTTGGCAGAAAGGAGTGTCCCCTGGTATAATTGTGAGCGGAAGTTTAAAAGTGGAGTGTGCAGTTCGTCCCCCCAGTAACATTGTTGCTGCTATTCCTGAAGATGCAACGGCAATAGCTATCTTATTGAAACTTCTAATTTTGCATAGTATTAAGTTTGTTAAAAAAGTTTTTCCTGTGCCTCCAGGAGCATCTAAAAAGAATAGCTTTCCTTCACCATTTTGTACACTTGTAATAACCTTATCGTATGCTAGTTTCTGCTCATCTGTAAGATTAGGTTCTGTTGTGGAAATAATAGAAAATAAATCATTTGTTTTAATCGTTATCATTAAACAATGATTAAAAGTAATTTTTATATTATGTAGTAAGTTTTTCTGATCATTGCTTAAATTTTATGATGTTTATGTAATAATAGTGGACTTTAATTTAATCATTTTTAAACATCGTTTTGTGATATTCTGGAGAAATGTCACAATAAATTGATCACAGGACTAACGGCTTTACTTCCCTTCCGAAGAAAGTGCGTGATCTCAGAAGTTCCCCCCTAAAAATCTTCGTCATCCTCAGCCGGGATCGAACCTGCGTCCTCGGGCATCAGAGGCGATCAGGTAACCATTGAGCTACCGATGCCGATGACAATAAATTGATAATAATTTATGCAAACGGATTTAATTATACCGTTATCCAACAAATCGACATTTTAAATTATTATATAGATAATTCTAGTTCTCTATTATTATTATTTTTCATCTTAAAATACTTGAAGAAAAGTTTAGTCTGTAAGTATAAAACTTATATTAATCCATAATGAGCGATTGAATTTCTCCCCACTGCAG
>JAHWFO010099012.1:0-11019 GCA_023313115.1 Rhysida immarginata | reverse complement strand
GGATTATTACACTTGGGATGTAAACAGAACAATCTCAAAAATTAAAATAAATTTTGCAATATCTTAAAAATAAACACATGAAAATGCTTAGAATTAATACAGTAAAAATTCTTAATGAAAATTCGAAAAAAATCTTTTTAAAGGCTCACAATGGATGGACTGATCCAATAATTTCTTACTCAGATAATCTTATTTCACATCTACACTTGATGTTGTTGCAATTTCCACTCTTCTCTCGCTGTGTTGAAGCAAAATTTGGCCTTTCATCACTTTGGGTAGTCTAGCGGTCGCCAATTCTTCTATTTACTTGCTTCCCATTTGCTCAATACAGCACGGAGCTAAAGGCTTGCTTTCTCTGTCGTCTTTCCACTCTTTCTCAATAGTCTGCTAACTCTTCATTATCTCCAGCTACTGATCATTTTTAAAGATTTTCAAGAAATTGTTAAGTACTAAGAACTCTCTTTTCTAAGAAAAACCTGAATAACAGGAATTCTATGCATTGTTACAAATTGAAACTTATCCATATTGCATCATCATTTTATGTTCATTGTTATAATTCTTGGAAAGGATTGCTTTATCATTGCATCATCATTTTGAGCTCATTGTTATTGGTGAATTGCGTGTTGAAACCATTGTTGATACCTATTGTTGCACAAACTTTGCCTTGCATTGTTGGTCATGCGATATTTCTCATTAATATGCCCTGCCATAACCATGAATATCGATTTTATATCAATAATTATTATTTTTTCGAAATCTGAAGTAGACAGTGACCTTCCTCATGCTTTGAAGGTCATGTATGCGAAATTTCATCAAGATCGGAATAAAACTGTAGATTTGTATAAAAAACGTACACACAGACCCACAGACCCACAGACAAACATCCTTCTTTATATATATAGAAGATTATGATGGCTTCGTCCAAATTAACCACGTTGGAGTCAGCTAATGTGCCATTGCTAGTGGCAGATGGTAAAACTGTGTATTGCGAAAAGGCCTACCGGGATGCCTGCTTGGATGCTAGGCTTGCTGCTTTTGACCTAGTGTTCAACGAAATGTTAGAAGCTCTCCGGGCTGAAATAAATGCTAAGTATAGGGCACTGGAAAAAAAAGTCGAATCCCTACATACAAGTTTTGAAGAGAAGTTCGAAAGTATCAACAAGGAAATCAAGGACTCTCGTAGAGATGTCATTGAAAAGATAAGCGAACTTAAGGAAGCCTTTGGGAAATGCTCCGAGACTCCGAAGGCAGGTAACTCCAAGGAAGATACACCTGTTGATAACAGCAAGGCAAGTAATGTTTTTAATAATATTGCCGGTGCTAAAAGTTTAGAGTCTATGGATATAATTGAAAATAGTGACTGCTCGACAAACGGTGGCTATAAGAGAAGTCACTCTGATGGAACCGATGAAGAAGCGAATAGCAGTCCGTGGATTGGTGTTGCTAATAAAAAATTCAGAAAAAGCACGAGGGTCAATAACCTAAAGACCGTCTCCAAAATAAACGAAGAAGTCGTCAGCGCGACTAGTATGAGGAATCCGAAGAATGTACAAGGTCGCTCGGCTAATAAAGACCATAAGATCACGAAGAGGTATGTACCGCCAATTATCGTGCGGACTCATGGCGTCCCGTTTATAACGATTTTAACTTAGCTCAAGAAGCATGTTCCAGTGGAAAAAGATCACCGTTCATACGGGCAGAGCTGAAACCGTCAAAGTTAAATGTGAAGACGAAGAAATCTACAACAGGTTAGTCTCTGGAATTAAGTCTGATAATATTTTAAAAATTAAGCATCATCAACTGAAGTCGGAGAAGGTCTTGAAATACATAATTCGTAATGTGGATGTTACGTATGACCTCGATGACCTCCAAGAAAACCTAAAAAGAGCCAACTACTTCCCGGAAAAAGTTATTCGATTGAGGAAAGCCAAAGGATCCATTGATATGCCGATGGTTTTGGTTCTACTCCCGAACACCGAACACAACCAGTCATTGAAAAGCATAACACGTATTGGGCCGCTGGCAGTTTCAGTGGAGGCCTTTCGAGGGAACAAGAAGCCACTACAGTAGTACAAATGCCTGCGCTTCGGACACGTATCCATGGGCTGCACGGAAGATCCTCGTTGTAATAAATTTGCTGATGGGCACCAGTCAAGAGATTGCCCCATGATCAAAGGACAAGACCCCCCCAAAGTGCATCAAGCTACCCGAAATGTCCGAAATACCCCCAGGTTCAAAGGATGTTTAGTTCTATAGTGACAGCAGGCAAATCCTATGCTGCCGCTGTGTCTACGCCGGAAGATAAAGGCCTCAACATCAACGACCTACCAGGTATGTATAAACAATTAGGACGTATCTTTCATCTGTTTTCTAATCTAGGCAAACGTTACTCACAGTTGAGTGGGCTCCTTACGACCAACTAATTTTAATATGGCTGCACAACGTTATACTGTAATCAACAAAGGTGAACTTTGGTGCGTGATATGGAAGGCTAGGGGCATTCTCCGAAAGCGTATCGAGTTTCACAACTTTCTGATAGAGCAAGAAATCGACGTTGCTTTCCTCTGTGAAACTCACCTCAAACCAAGCCAAGACTTCAAGCTACCTGGTTATTGTGTGTACCGTAAGGATCGAATGGCTTCAAATGCTGCAAGATGTGCGTCTTGGGGCGCTGCGATCATCATTAAGAAGGGAATTCAACACTAAGAATTAGTATCCAAGTCTTATGCAGGTATGGAATCGGCCTCTATCATTATCATTGACGTCTCCTGTGGTTAAGTGAAGTTCGTGGCGCTCTACAATTCATGTAAACATTATCTTGACATTTGCGAGCTTGATGAACTCTTCAGTGGTGACACTCGAGTCGTCCTGGCTGGTGACCTAAATGCCAAACACCCAATCTGGAACTCCAGAACGCAGAATTACAACGGCATGATTCTCTATAGGTACATACAAGGTAGAGATGATGTCATCGCTGCTGGACCTGTGGAGGACACCTACTGCTGTGACCACTCCCCTAGTAGTGAGGTTTTGGACATCTCAGTCTTAAAGGGTTTCTTCAAACCGTACAATATCTTCACGATTGATGACCTTTCTTCTGACCACAAGCCTGTGGCGTTGAACTTTGACAATGTTGACATAAATTTCCAAGAGGAACTCATACATCAACAAGACTGGAAGCTCTACAAAGATATTCTTAAGGACTATGGCTGCCATCCCGACGTTGCTTACTGTACAGAGGACATCGATCAACTTGTTGATGACATCACCAGATGTATTAACAGTGCCATAGAAGCTAGTAAGTATCCATCAGAGAATAAACTTTCTCATCGAATCCAACTCACTCCTGGAATCCAACGCCTAATTGCTGAAAGAAACAAGGCCCGTAGACTATGGCAACGCTCAAAACCAAGAACAACAGGTTAGTGCGAAGAGTTCAAGAGGAGGTAAAGGAGCTTCGCGACGCTAGATGGAATGAAAAACTCAAAAGCTTGTCGGCTCGCGACAATTCCATTTGGAGTATGGTCAGAGCTTTACAGAAGAAGAAGAATGTTACGCTTCTTCCACTCCGTACACCACAAGGTGACTATGTGCAAACTGATCAGGACAAGGCCCAAGTCATTGCAGATTCACTGGAAATGCAGTTTGTTACTCCTACCAACGATAAGCCCGAGAGCCAAATCATGTCTCAGCGTGTGGAAGAAGGTATTATCAACTTTGATGAAGTCCCACAGCATTTAACGAAGAACAGCATCGAGGCTGGAGAGGTCACCACCACCATAAGTAAACTGAAAAAGAAGAAGGCTCGAGGAAGAGACAAGGGGAGTAACAACGCCCTTTTAAATCTCCCGAAGAACTTTATCGACTATCTCACTAATATCGTTAACGTCTGCTGGAAATTTTCTTACTTCCCTGTGGCTTGGAAGCAATCTATTGTGTTGAGTATCCCCAAGCAGGGGCAAAATCCTGCAATTCCGGCGAGTTACCGACCTATTAGCCTGCTACCTACGATATCCAAAGTGTTGGAGAAAACGATTCTCGTCAGATTCCAAGACCACTGTTTAGCAAATGACCTTTTTTCGGTAAAAGCAGTTTGGCTTTCGTGCTGCCCACTCTTGTCCGATGCAGATATGGAGGCTCGTTGAAGACCTGAGCACCCCCCTGAACATATCCAGGTACTGTGGGGTGGTATTTCTCGATGTCAGTAAAGCTTTTGACCAAGTGTGGCATGAGGGCCTTGTCTACAAAATGATCAGAGACTGGTTCCCTGCCGATTTGATTTTGTTGGTGAAATCCTTTCTTGACGGCAGATCCTATCAAGCCAAAGTTGGAGAAAATCTTTCTATGCCCCGTATTGTAAAGGCCCGTGTCCCTCAGGGTTCTGTCCTCGGGCCTGTGCTATTTAATTACTTTGTACATGATTTCCCGAAATCCGATAATTGTAATCTGTATTTTTTTGCAGATGATACTGCCATTATGACATGGACACACCAGCCGGCTCACGTTATCACTCGGCTGCAGTGCGAGTTGAACCTTAGCTTCGGAAAGTGCAAGGCTTTGTACCTCAATAGGAAGTTCAAGCGTCCCCCACATTCTCTTGTTCTGTTCAATAAGAAACTGGACTGGGTGGACAACTACAAGTATCTGGGAGTTATCATTGACTCGAGACTCTCATAGAACCGGCATATGTTCTATGCTCTGAACAAAGCGAAGAGGGCTAAGTACAGTATCATAGCTCTCATGGGTCGCAACAGTGCCCTCAGCATTGACAACAAGCTACTTCTCTACAAATCGATTATCCGGACCGTACTCCTGTATGGCATGCCTGCGTAGGCGACTATCTGTAAAACCAAATGGAGTGAACTACAGTCATTCCAGAGTGTTACCCTGAAGACCACTGCTCAGCTGGACAGAAGGACGGTGAAAAACCAATCCATCCACATGGATTTAAACATGGCCCATATCGGAAAGTTTATACAGGATCTCCTTTTGATTATGATACAGAAGATGAAGACTCACGACAATAAACTTGTGAATGGAATACTGAAGAACTCATTGAATATGAACTGGCATACGAATTATCGTAAACCGAGGCACGTTCTTGACGTCAATTTTGAAGATATTAGCAACGTCTTATTCCCAGACTACTGGAAGATGTGATAATCTTCTTTCTCCTTGTTTTTTATTTCGTTTGTATTTTGTTTTTTGTTTCTGACAATCGTCAATTTTATTTTCTTTTTTGTATAACATGGAAGACCGCTTGGGTTGATTAGTCTTCTTGACTACCTCCGTGTATTTCATTTGGAATTTATTCTGGTTCGATGAGGTTTGTGAAAGCGCTGCTTTCGTACCATCTGAAGAAATGTACACTTCACTGTTCGATTTTCGATTGTCTCTACACACTCAACTGCATCTTGTGTGTTACTCACTCTCAATTCTGTGGAAGATGAGAGCTTCGTTCTTAAAAAGTACTTACGTGTCGTATTTTTACTTTTTACTCGTTGTGGTTAAAGAGTGTTTTATTTCTTGTATTAGTATAGCATTGTTATTAAACTAATTCAACGCCTTTCCGTCATTGCTTTCTTCGAAAAATTTTCTGAATTCAAATTTTAAATAGTACTTTTTTTAATTTTTTACCATTTTTAAACAATTTTTTTGCAGTGCAGATATGTAAATAAATTTTTCTCTCATAGATCAAAAAAATTTTGTCCCAATGTTTTACCCGATTTTTAAAACTGGCCTTAAAACTATTATTTTTTATATTATGAAGCATAGAACCGTTTTGTATGTTTATTAAATTATGAACAAATAATCAACCAACCAATCTATTTTTTCCGTTTTTAAAAAGGGTGTTAATACTGGTGTTAAATAAAACCAAAAAAAATCTGTGTTCAGTTGTCTTTTTAGTGCAGCCCGGCATCGCGTATGATCTTACGTTAGTTGGTCTTATAACTTAAAACATAATCTTGAAATACCTAATTTTGATATTAATATTGGCGATAATGAAAATCTGTTGTGCGTATTTCTTGTTTGTAGGCCTAACGAAATCTACACCAAATGGGAAGTAGCACATACAGGAAAATGGTGACACTTCCTACTCAGAACGAGCGCCAAACTGTTTTTGTGGGCATTCAGAGAAGCACTAATATTACGGTCGAAAAATGAGAGGAGCTTCCATTCCTTCTTTTATCTTCTTTGGTGAGAATCTTATGTATTCTGCCAACATAACTATTTTCTGTTTATGGTGACTTAATCGACATTCGACAATCGAACAGTGAAGAGAAAAGAAAGACGCGAGTGGTCCAGGAGCCAAACTCACTTTCCACGCTTGCCAAAAGAGTATACCAGAGGAGGTACACTGAACTGGGAGAGAAGTCTGATGAACCTCTTTAGCACTCCAGAGAAGAAGTTCCCAGAAGGGACGAGAGTCAGATTGTAGATTGACGAATAGAGTCCCCAAAAATCAGCAAGATCTAAAAGATCCAATAGTTTGGGAAGACGGCCTTGTTAACGTCATCAAAGCAGACATATCAAGGATATGGAGGATCTTCGAAACCTGAGTGGACCCATAACAACAAGTGGATGGTCCAGAATACCAGAAACCTGAGTATTTTATTGTACTCATCTTGGGTAGCATGTTCTTCAAAAGTGTCTGGACAGAGGTGCCTATGTGGGTCATCCCCAAATCGTCATTGATAGGGTGGTTGTTGGCAACTGTTCTGTTAAGTTGGGCAATGGATCAGAGAGCAACATTTTGGAAGGTCTGGAGAAGCCCAAGCAGGCATTCCATGGAGTAAAATAGTACGAATTCCAACCTTGTATTTCAATAGTTTGTTATCCACACCAAGAGCGTGGTTTCGCCCCAGAAGTGCAATCAAACTGAACTTCGCTTTCTTTACTTTGTTGAGTGCAAATTCTTGGAAACGAACGTTCAGTCATCGCATTATCAGCATTTCAGTTTCCAAAATACACACTTTCCCACAGAATGTAGTCAAAACATATTTTTCGGAAATGTTTGGATCTGCTGTGCTACCAAATAAGCTAGGTGATAACCCCGGCGTGGCTTTTTTTTGGAATAAATTTTGAAATATCTTACAAATAAACACATTAAAACAGTTAGAATTAATTAAAATTCTTACTAAAAATTTGAAAAAAAATTATTTTAAAAGGCTCACAATGGATGGACCTCTCCAAGGATGCCACTGCTAGTCTAAATAATTTCTTACTCAAGTAATCTTACTTTAGATGTACACTTGATGTTGTTGCAATTCCCTTTTTTCTCTCAATGTCTTCAATCAAACTTGGCCATTCATCTCTTTTTGTAGTCTAGCGATCGCCGATTCTTCTATTGACCATAATGATATCAGTTTATCATATGATGCATTTGCCATCATTAAATAACATAAAATGAAGGAATATATAGAATTTCTTTATTTTCAAAAATAATAAAGCAACACTGAAAAATACTTGAAAATAAAAGTACTTAATAATTAATTGGATAATAAAATCAGTGAATTAAATAAATATTTCGAAATAAATATTATTTTTAAGTAAGAAAATAAACTGAAATTTAACACCAATAAATAATAATAATAATAATTTTTTTATTCAAAGAAATAAAAATAATTACATTATAACCAATTATTCCGAAGCCTCATATTTGGCTTGTATGGGACAAAATGATACATTACTACAAATACATGTAACTATAAAACTAAAATTTTCACAATACTATACTACAGACATCAATGATAACATTACTTGATCAGCAATAAATACTCTGCCAATATAATAAATAATATTCTTTCCATCTATATTATACTGTTCATTATTTTACACACTTTGTATTGTATAGTGTACAGTTATAATTTTATAATGTCCATTTTACAATACAATTGGTTTATTACTGTTTAGATATAGAATCGATTTTCATCCTTTCGGACATCATCAGTATTTTCAGTTGAGATGTTTAAATGTCTTACAATGGTATTCTTCTATTCATTGTTTTTTAGTTATATTGTTGTCATTATTTGGTTATAGTATTATTAATTACATTGGCATACAGAATACGAATAAAAATAGGCAAAAACAACGCCAACATAAGTTTTAATAAGAAATGTCTACAAGAACGTCTTACACCCAACTATGTGTCAATGAAAACTAAAAACAAATCCCAGTCAGCCAAAAAAGCTATAAAACATGGAACAAAAATTTGGATTAAAACAGAAATTGAAGAATGTTATAAGAAAAAATCCAGCCTGAATAAACAATTATATAAATTTCAATTACAAGGAATGATGAAATTTGCGGCAGAGCTGTGGAATGAATACATGAAGAAAATCTCAGGTAAAATAAAAATTATAATACAAAAGAAGAAAACCAAAATTAATAAAAAACTAAATAATTTAAGAAAGAAAACTGCAATAGATAGCGAACATTCAAACCAAATAGAAAAAAAAATTCCATCAAACTGTCGTAAATCTAACAAACATAAAATTCACTAAAGAAGAAGAATCATTAATAAATAAAGGCCCAAATTATTGTATTAAACAAAAATGGAACAGCAAGGACTTAACAAAGACAATAGCCGAGGTGGAAACCAACCTATATCACATAAAAGAAGACGAAAGAGACGAAGCCTTTCATCAGTAGTACAAATGCCTCCAAGCGGGTTCAGTGGTACCGGACGCATAAAACCTGGACGTTGGATGACCTCAAACGCGTCATATTCTCGGATGAGTCCAGCTACACTGTCTTCCAAACAACAGGGAGGGTATTCGTCTGGAGGAGCCCCTCTGATGCCTACAACCCAGACTGCTTGGCACCCACAGTCAAACACGGAGGTGGATCAGTAATGGGTGGATCAGTAATGGTCTGGGGTGCAAACTGTGCAGGACCTCTACCGATTCTTCCCAAGATGTGTTGCTGCTGTGCTGGCTGCCCACGGTGCCCCAACACCTTATTAAATAAAGATTTTGGATTTCTACCAGGTGTTTCAGTTTCAATGTCCAATACCTGTAGAATCAAAGTTCACAAAATTAATTTCCCAATAAGACCAGTAATCAACAATATTAATTCACCATCATACAATTTAGCAAAATATATCCAAAAACAATTAAAAGAAAATCTGAAATTAAATTATTATTACGCAATAAAAAATTCTAACGAGGTATTTGAAAAGCTAGAAAAATTAAAATTAAGCGAAAATACAAAATTAGTATCTTTTGATATAAAAGATATGTATACAAATATAAACGTAGACAAAGCAATTAAAATAATAGAAAATAACTTAAAAGAAAGAGAAATTGAAAAAGTACTATTAGAAGATATTATAATAAGCTTAAAAACAATAAAAACTCAAAATTATTTCGAATATAATAAAAACTTTTACGAACAAAAACATGGGCTAGGAATGGGAAATCCAATTAGTGCAATAGTTTCAGAAGTATATCTACAAGATCTAGAAGAAAATAAATTAAAAGAAATATTAAAAAAATATAATATACAAATGTATACTAGATATGTAGACGACAGCCTATGTATATTAGATAAGTCAATTAACATAGAAGAAATACTAAAAGACTTAAATAATCTAGATGACAATATCAAATTCACATATGAAGAAGAAAAAGATAACAAATTAAATTATTTAGATATAATGATAGAGAAAAAAGAAGAAAACAATAAAATAAAATTAGAATATAACATTTACAGAAAACCCACAACAACAATAAACAGTATACACAAAAATTCAAACCAACCATGGAGCCACAAAAACTCAACATTTAGGAATCTAATTAATAGAGCTTTAACATACCCCATAAAAGAAGAATATAGAGAAAAAGAATTAGGAATAATAAAAGAAATTGGGATTGGGAATGGATACAAGGAAGATCAAATAAATAAAACAATCATCAATATAACTACAGAAATCAGAGAAAAACAACAAAATAATACAAATACAAAAGAAAAAGAAAAGAAAAGAATTTGTTTAACATTCCATGGAAATATAAGTTACAAAATTAAAAAAATATTTCAAAAGAAAGATATAAAAGTAGCTTTTAGATCCAAAAATAGATTAATAACATTACTAGAAAGCAAAAGAGAAATTATAGAAAAAGAAAAAAGCGGAGTATATGAAATTAAATGCAAAGAATGTAACAAAATTTATATTGGAAAAACTTATCGAAATTTAGAAACTAGATTCAAAGAACATATATATTATATAAAAAATGCACTAAAAAACTCCAAATATGCAGAACACATTTTATTAAGCAAACATAAAACCGGGAATTACGAAGAAACATGCAAACTAGTCTACAAAATTAATAATAAGAGAGAAATAATAATCATCGAAAATTTTATTATTTTTATGCTAAATAAATTTTATCTACAAGAGATTTTAAATAATGCTGAATTATTAGATAGTAATTTATTATTCAACCAAATACTGAAAGAGGAGAAAATATAAAAACTATTAAACAAAAACAAAAGAATACAAGAACTATGTAATTAAACATATATTTATGAAATAAGATAATACTATATTTTATACTAGAAGAGGTACCCGGCGTTGCCCGGGATAATTACACTTGCACAAACTTTTCCTTTCATTGTTGGTCCATGCACAGCGTTTGTGAATTGCGTGTTGATACCATTGTTGATACCTATTGTTATACAAACTTTGCCTTGCATTGTTGGTCATGAGATATTTCTCATTAATATGCCTTGCCATAACCATGAATATCGATTTTTTATCGATATTTATTATTTTTCCGAAATCTGAGGTAGACAGTGACCTTCCTCATGCTTTGAAGGTCATGTATGCGAAATTTTATCAAGATCGGAATAAAACTGTAGATTTGTATAAAAAACATACACACAGACCCACAGACCCACAGACGCACAGACCCACAAACATCCTTCTTTATATATATATAGATTAACTAGAAGAGGTACCCGGCGTTGCCCAGGATTATTACACTTGGGATGTAAACAGAACAATCTCAAAAATTAAAA
>JAHWFO010098958.1:0-14516 GCA_023313115.1 Rhysida immarginata | reverse complement strand
TGTCAACACACGTTATAATGCTTTGTGAACTGCTTCAAAACTAACTCATTCTCAGCCTTCATTACGAACATTCCTTTCGGAGGGGGATATTCAGTTCGTGGGAAAACGCAATGAACGCGACACGTTCCGTGGAAAAGACGAGTCGGTTTACTTGCTTGTGCACCACCTGTCAGTCTGGCGTCCCGCGGACCAATAAGAGAGCGCAAACCGCATTCCCTCCCAGCATCCAATCTTCCGCTAATGATCCGCTATCACACGGGACTCCCATCACCGGCGGCGTCGGCGATTCTCATTTTCATGGGCCAAAAGCCTCGGGGATTCCCTGCCCGAAAGCTATTGGCGGTAACTCACTTTTCCAATGAACTAGGCACGTGCTGCCACGAGCTCTGGAGTATTGCTGGTCAGGAGCAAAGCGCGATGAGCCATCTCTAATGGCAATTTTAAAACTAAGTTGGTGAATGGTTAAGTAAGTGGAGCAGTCACGTGAACGTCCTCTTCAAGATCAATTTTGTTGTTTTAAGTGACGTACGTGTGTTGCGATGAACGTGTATAAGATTGAAGCGGATATAAGATTGTTAGGCTTTTCTTTCGGAATGAGATAAACATTGACGTGAGACTTTTATTCTTATTATTTTCAACTTCGATGAAATGGAAATAACGAGATCTTAATTGGGGTTGTCATAGGGAATTTAATTATGGAGCGAAGGCGTGATTAGATTAGGAAGAGAAAATTGGGTCCACCATAATTTGAATGTTTACTCCTGTCATTTTGAATCATTTTTAAAATTTTCTTCGTTTGTATTTTAGAGAAACTGATAAAAAAATGGTATTTACAACTTGTTTTCGAAATTACAAAATTTCTTAAAAGACATCGACGCAGGATACATAATTTTGTGTTACTGACAAAAGAATTTTTTGTTTCGCTTTCTCCGTACACAGGGCAGCCCAAAACTTACCCAACAAGATAAGTTATACAGGGTGTTTCAAAATTATGTACAATAAATTTAGTGACATATTCTTCAGGTCAAATGAAGACGAAAATGTTCTATAGCACTTTGTCTGGAAACGATTTATTTGCGAGTATCATAGAGTAGGGAAGCACGGTAGTTAGCGGACGATATTTTAGCAGTTCCAGCGTTTCGACCCAACACTAGGTTGAGTGGTTTGTTCCATTTAAACCTACTTTAGGGTTGTTCCATTAGTTGTGTACGGTTGTTTCCATTACTGTAGTTTCACTACTGTACATCCACTAGAAATATCAATTTCAGAACGTTTGCGTGCTTTGATATACGCATTACGATTTACGTAAAAAAAAAGTCATGTACACGTATTCCAACGCAGAATACACTGACATGCACCTACCTAATGTATGGTCTTGCGGACGGAAATGCTGTGGAAGCAAGAAGACTCTACCAAGAACGCTTTCCGAATAAACGTTTGCCAAATAACCGAACATTTGTATCTGTCGACAGACATTTGAGGGAGCGTGGTTCCTTTGGCCGTCAAACAGGACAAGGGCGGCCTGTAGCACATTCTCCGGATGAGCAGGATGTGATAATTGACTTCATACATGATGAACCACAGACAAGCACCCGTCGTATTTCTTCCATGGTACACATTCCGCACTCATCTGTTTGGCGCATTCTTCACCGTCAGCTTTTGCATCCATACCACCTGCAACTGGTTCAGGCACTGAACCCAACGGACTATCCACACCGACAACGATTTTGCCAATGGATACAACGTCGTCATGCTGCAGACCCTTAGTTGTCTCAGCCAGATAAAATGCTCTAAACTACAAGAGACCCAAGGTTCACCCTAACTTAACATCGATCTCCAGACAGCTAAAAGAGAAAAACGTGTTTTATATAAAAGACGATAAGTCTAACTAAAATAAAAGATCAGAATAGCCTGCCTACTCTGATCGAAGCTCTCCTGTATGCTGATGTAGGCAGCTTGGCTGCCGAAATGTGCATTCGTCGTCTGATTAAAAACCTTATGTGGATTAGTGGTTTCCTCTCTTTTATTCTAACGTCTGTCCACAGTATCTGGCTCCATTTATTTAGTGTACTGAAAGATGTTCCTCTTTTGATAAGATCTAACATGTGGTTCATGCATGATGGCGCTCCAGCACATTTCAGCCATGTTGTGCGAGCACACCTTAATGCTGCATACACGAATCGGTGGATGGTCGAGGTGGACCGGTAGCCTGGCCTGCAAGATCACCCGACCTTAATCCCTTGGACTTTTTTATGTGTGGCCATGTGAAAACGATCGTCTACAGCACAGAAGTTCCTATCATTATGGATCTGCGACAAGGAATTGAAAATGCATGCCAAACCGTTCGTAATGCTGGCGACGAACTCTTCCATGACATCAGACGGTCGCTCATGCAACGAGCCGAAGCGTGCGTGCGAGCTGGTGGCGGGCACTTTGAACAATTCCTGTAATTTGGAGCCACGGGTTTAGTTGGCTGTATCGCGTAAATAAATCGTTTCCAGACAAAGTGCTATAGAACATTTTCGTCTGCTTTTGACCTGAAGAATATGTCACTAAATTTATTGTACATAATTTTGAAACACCCTGTATTTACCGAGACAAGTAGCATAGACATATCAAAGCAGGTAGCTCACAATGCATATGAACTGGCATTTATACATAAATTTGTTAGGGATCTATGGTAACATATAGCACATGTGGCGCACGCGTTCGTTTCACGTGACCTAGCATGTGAAGCACCGTTAAGGCAGGTATTCGAACAACGAGCTAAAAACTTTGATGTATGCCACCGAAAACTGACAGGTATTCGGAGGGCTACATAACACCGACGTCAAATTCAGCTATTCCGAAATTATGAAAGCACGCTTTAAGCGTGAGTTCCTAGTTTCCAAGAAAGGGATATCAACTGTACTAAATAACATTGACAAAACCAGAAGCGGTGACACTCCTGACGATGAAAAGCAGGCTAACTCGAGACCATCCACTAGCCGTACTACTGATATCGTCCGCAAAGTTCGGGCTCGCGTCATCGGATGTAACCCACCAACACAACGGGCCATTGCACAGAAGGTTGGACATCTGTATACACAACAAACACAATTATCAACCGTGATTTACAACTGAAGAAGAGAGACAAAAGCCACGTTCCTAAGCTGTTGCCGCGCCATGCTCAAGAGCGACGGACCAACTACCGTTGACTGTATGGACGATACCTGGCGGATGAAAAATGGAAATACCTGGTCACTGTAGATGAGGCGTATGTTTAGTTAGCGACTCCACCAAGAGCCAAGCCAAGTTTTTTTTTTCAAGTGGTTCTAAGTATTTCATAAAATGGAATTGTGAAGTCAAGTAAACATTTTCCAAAGATCTCATAATCATGGCGAGTAAATGCCAAAATCAACGATCATGCTGCATGCGATATTTGTAGGGTGCAAAGTAAAGAACGAAATGCTGCATCAAGACAAGACGTCAACTCGCCTGTTCCTGGAGCGCATGCCAGAAGATACTAGAACCCGCACCATTTCATTCACCGACATACTCACCAAGTGGCTGGACTCATCGCCTATGAATTTACCCAAAGAAGTGAATGACGCAGCCCTACGGCAACAAGTGGAAGCCAACCCAGGCAGCACCACCCGTGGACTAGCGGCGGACATCGGGACATCACAATCGAGTGTGATTCGTCATCTGGAATCATGTACGCCATGGGAAAGGTCAACAGGAGCTGCAATACAGCCACGATCTGGCACCTTTCGACTACCATCTCTTCTAGTCCATGGCGCACTTTCTGCGTGGACGGCGCTTCGCTAATGTCAGTGAGGTTGAAGACGCCTTGCGGGACTTTTTCGCCCAGAAACCGAAGGAGTGGTTTCGCGAGGGCATCCGCCAACTGGCTGATCGTTGGATGAAGACCATCGAGCATGATGGACTCTACTTTGAAGATTAGCAATGAGTGGTTCCTGTCTGGTGGCCATTTAAAAGTTTGAGCGTTGATTGGCCATTAGTTTTGACTCAACCTCCAATATAAAAACAACAACAAATCAAAATAGAAATACAATTTCTAATTTCAAAGACATTTGCAAAAATAATAAATAAAAATGGAGCATCACTGACATCTTATCTTATCTGGTACAGAGGGTAGATTATCGCAAGCGATAATCTGCGGCACCTACTCCTACGAGGGAGTTTTGCGCCATCCCATTAATAACGACTGCTACGAGATGACAGTAGCAGTCGGGACCGACGGCTTAACGTGCCCTCCGAAGCACGGGGGGTTTCATGATGGAAAAGCTGCTGGGGATAAACGAACCAGAGGCTGTCACCAACTGCTGGAACACCAGCTATGGTCAATCGGCAAATGGGTCAGACCAAAGTCCCCCAACAGCCGCGCCCCAAATAGCTGTCCCGCCAGCGGTGGCCCTCAAGCCCAGGCCGTCACCCAACCAGCAGCTGGCCGCGCCTGAAGTTGCTGAACTCCATCGATTGGCGAGCCAACCGACGAGACAACCAGGCCACGGCCACCCCCATCACTGACATAATATATCATATTCCATATGGCAATTGTCAACACATTTACACAGGTCAAACAAAAACACAATTGATAAAACGAATAAAAGAACATGAAAGAGCATTTAAAAACAAGGATAATAATAGTCATCTTGTTAAACACTATATTAGCTAAAGTCATAATCCAGATTGGAACAAAGTCAAAATCATTGGTAAAGAAATAAATTACAAAAAAGACTAATAAAAGAAACATCAACATTATTTCGAAAGAAAACAATTCAGCCAAACCATTTATAGAAATTAATAATAAATGGAAATTACTATTAAAAAATAAAAAAATAAAAATTATAACACTTAACTCAGACAATAACTCTTGCCTTGCTCTCAACCGTCCAGTACCACTACCCTGTTCATAACAATCAAACGAATAACAATATCTCCTCAATTTTAATGCCACACATTGTTTTTGATTTCATTGTTTTATTATGTCCTCAAATTGTTTTAACGGAAATTTCATTCAAAAACTTTTACAAACTGAAGATGCGTTAAAAATCCCGAAAACGTTTTTTATAATTCATTCCAAATTTGTTATCCACGTGTTTACTGTGTTTCTTGTGTTTTCGTGTAAAATTTCTTCACAAGACCTTTTCATCATTGTTTCGTCTTCATATGCTCTACGAGACTTTCATTTTCATCTGCGTTTCGTCCACTTCAATATTTGTATTTCTCCACATCGGGTGATGTTCATTCAATTGTTTTTATTTACTTACTTACTTTTCAAACCCGCTTATCCGTTAAGGTCGCGGGGGCAGCAGCCCTATAGAGGATCTCCAGGGGTAATATCCAAGCGACTCGAACCCAGATTCTCCATGTAGTCTAGCCACCTGGTTTTAGGCCGATCCCTTGGTCTCTTACCCACCCGGCTTGGAAAATAACAACTGTCTAGGAAGACTAGTTTGCATTAGCATCCGTATCACGTGGCCATACCAGCGCAACTGAGATCTCTCAATGCGGAGAAATAGCGGCTCAACACCTAAAGATCCTCTTATTTTGCTACTGTACACTCTATCTAGTAGGGTAACACCTGCCACACCTCTCAGAAAATCTCATTTCGGCCGCTTGTACAAGCGATCGCACTCTTTCGGTCATTACCCAAGCCTCACGACCATAGGTGAGAATGGGGACAGAGATAGATTTGAAGACGGAGAGCTTGGCTTTGTTACCCAGCTCGCGTTTCGTTACCGCGGATCGCGAGCATCCAATTCTTTCTCCTGCCGTCCATCACTCGTGAATGCAATCTCGAGATACTTGAATTTCTCCACTTGTCTCAATGAGGCTCCCCTAACATGGAGAGCGCACTGAGCACGCTGTCTTGAACGGACCACAACCTCGGTTTTAGCCACACTGATCTTCATCCCAGCTTCTTCACATTTGGCTGCAAACCGGTCTAGTGCATGCTGAAGGTTCGTGCGAGAAGACCCAAGCAGGACAAGGTCGTCAGCAAAGAGCAACCTCTCCACCAGGCAGTCGCCCACACAAACACGCTCATCATCTCGGCTGCCCCATATTTTATTATTTTCTAATTCTTTTAATTAAAATGGAGTTATTATTTTTAATTAATTAAAAATATACTAATGTACAAGAACCAAGAACCTAGCTGTGTCAATTATAGGAACTTGACTTTCAATTTCTAGATCACCCAATTTGACTTAAATCTTAGGCCCTATTCGCTAATTCTTATTTGTTGGTCCTGAATCTTGTCACAGAGACGATCAGCAGTTAGCCCAGGACAAGTTATCTTCCTAGAAGAAAACTACTATTCTCTTTACTATGTTAAGAAGTAGCATAGGATGAATTGGATATATTTTCCAAGTAGGAGAACAATCGTCAAAATTTTTTTCTACGAACAATTGGGTGGGCAATACGTGTGGCCAAGACCTGATGATATTGGACTACTGGAAAACAACTTCATATTCTATGGTCCTTGCACACTACATGGGAATGGAATGATTTAATTTATGGTCAATTACTTAGGTATTAAAAAGCACAATTTTAGTTAATGTTAAATACTTTACACATTCCTAAAAATGCTTGATTTCATCAGCTACTTTCGAGTGTTTTCATTTTTTTGTAAAAATATATAATAAAAATGTGTAATTAAAATATTTTCAACTTCTAGTGCATTAACTGTCAACTACTAGGAAAAATTTTAATAAATTAATAGCTTTTAAAGATATATTAATTGTTTGGAGATTGGCACATTCTGCATTATATTTACAATTTAATGACATAATTAGAAAAAGTTAAATTGCAATTTTTTTGCGCATACAATTTCGTTTTCCAGTAATGTCTAAATTGTCGATTACCTGTACATCTAACCTAATGAAAAAACGAATGAAAATTAAAGGTTATATATGTACCTGGTGGGCAAGAAATAACGTGAGGTGTTCAGAGTTCGCTAGCGGGAATTCTATTAGGCCAAATGCAGTACATTTAGGTGTATATTCTTAGTGGAACATGCAGTTTCCATTTCTGCAAAAAAAAAAAAAAAAATAGTTCCAAAAGTCGCCATAGGGGGCGTTTATTTCAAGAAAACGATGAATACATTTGCATAAGCGCATTCTGTGTTGAGCAATCATGACAATAAAAGGCAAGGCTGAGGATTTCCCACCATTCACGAACGAATGGCCTGTCGATGACGCTTACTCTGCCTGATCGGGCGTTATTAGTCAAGTTGTTTTATCAGAAGAGCTGCCCTTCGTGAATTCCGGCGATTGAAAACGTTACGAGGAGGACCGATGAGCATAACTAACTTACGGAAAATGATTGAGCGATTTGAATCTACCGGAACTCTAGGAGTGCAACCAGGCCGGGGACGCAAACGAATCAGGCAGCAACACGTTGAAGAAGTTGCAACTGCTGTTGTGGAACAGGATATGAGTACTGTGCAGGGTACCAGCAGTGCATACGCAATAGCACGCCAAACAGATATCCCATATTCGACGGTGAGGAAAATATTGCATAAGACATTGACATTTTATCCCTATAAACTCACACCTGTTCAACAATTGCTTCCTGGAGATGAACGTACCCGAACTGATTTTTCGTTGAGATTTTTAGCACGTATGGAAGTGGATGATGCATGGCCATGGCAAATTTTATGGAGTGATGAGGCACATTTTTATTTGAATGGTGGTATCAATACCCACAACTGCCGTATTTGGGCTGCATCAAATCCACAAGTGTGTCTGCCAACTCCTATGCATTCACCGAAACTAACAGTATGGTGCGGCTTTACTGCTTCTTTCATCATCGGCCCATACTTTTTTGAAGAAATCTGTCCCCGTGGACCGGTGACTTGTTCCGTCAATTCTGCCAGATATGCCGATATGCTTGAAAATTTTGTGATACCACGATTTCAGGAAAAGGGTTGTCTGGATTCTACCATTTTTATGCAGGATGGTGCGCCAACGCACATCGGACGTCAGGTACAGCAGATCTTGCGTGAACATTTTTCAGAGAACACAATAATTAATCGTGCATTTCCCATGGTATGGCCACCCAGGTCGCCTGATCTCAACCCTTGTGATTTTTGATTATGGCGATATTTGAAAAGCCTTGTGTATCAAGTACATGTTCCTGACCTCTCAACCTTAAAGGATCAAATAATGTTACATATCAGACTAATTAATGCAGATATACTGCGAGCTGCCGTAGAAAATGTCGTGTACCGTATGCAGCTATTGGAACAGCACACTCGTGGTCATATCGAAACACATTTGTAAGTAAAAATAAAACATTGTTTATTGTTGTTACTAAAGTTGATTTGTACGGTATTTGTTCATTTGACAATTAGGTATTCATTGTTTCCTTGAAATAAGCGCCCCCTATGGCGACTTTTGGTATTTTTTTTTTTTTTTTGCAGAAATCGCAACTGCATGTTTCACTAAGTATATGTATACACCAAAATGTACTGCATTTGGCCTAATAGAATTCCCGCTAACGAGCTCTGAACACCTCACGTTATTTCGTAGAATCGACTACAATCGCCATAGAAGTTTTCACTTGGGTCGTGCGGTCTTAAGCACACACTTGTTGTTTTTTATTTATAATTTTTATATGTTATAATGCTAACTAAAAATATTTATAGTAAATTAGTTTTATTCTACTTTGTAAGTTACTATTTTTTAATATTAATAGGTGGGATCCAATTTAACCACATTTGGTTGAGGCTATTGCCACAAACAAAACAAAACAACTAACCAAAACATCTTTAGTAAGTAATATAAGTGAATTTATTTTGGTGGATGTTTTGTAAAACAGGAAACGCGACGTGAACGTTAAACCCGCAAATATTTGTTTCCCATTCATTTCAAAGGGTGGTTGGTTTCCAGGCAGTGGATTGGTTAAAATGTGATCATTTAATGTGGTTGTATTTTCGCAGACAAGTTTGATCCTCAAGAGCAAATTTTATTAAGTGCTGAAAGGTGCGTTATCCTATTAGTGGGGGCGAACGTGTCTGTTCGTCTGTAACTCGATCTTCTCGAAGCCTATGCGAGATTTTTAAAATCTTTTCAGTAGAAGTAATAATTCTACATTCTCAAAGACAACAGTGAAGCACGGCCAACCCTGTAGTTTGATGGCCTCTAAGAAACCACAATGCATTCTTATTGAGTCTAAACTAACCTCGTTATCTAATGAATATATTTAATCTAATATACAGGGTGGTTATCCAGAGCCCTCTAGCGAGTAAATTATTGGACGAAACATTACCAAATTTGATGGGCATACACAGTGGACCATGGAATTTAGATTTCTAAAAAAAATAAAAATTAGTACCAAAATTCGCCACCAATAATATCTTGGTGCTGCAAAAGTGTATTAGTGTGAATACTGAATGATTAAATGCCAAACGACACAGCACACATTAATTTCTTAATAACAAATGATTGTAACTTGAGGTTCATTATGACCACCATCGTGATGTTCCAAGAACTTCATAATTTGTCTCACCTGTAATGTTATTCGATCTTTCAACGTAGCGATATCGGAGACATGTACTTGATACCAACAACTTTAAGAAATCCCCACAACCAAAAGTCACAAGGATTGAAATCGGGCGACCTCGGTGGCCAAACCGTAGGAAATGCATTACTAATGACTCAGCTGTCAGAGAAGGGTTGCCTGAACACACACTCTTATCTTACGTCCAATGTGGGGTAGTGCACCATACTGCGTGAAAGTGGACATCGAATCGAGACATCCTCGTTGCTGCAGTTGTGGAACCATCAAGTTCTGTAGCATATCGGCATACCTGTCAGCAGTAATGGTACAGTAACGCTCAAAAAATAGTACACTTTGTTTTATCATTATAACTTCTAAAGTATTGAATTTTAATTAAAGAATTTGTAATAATATATAGACTGCATAAACATTTGAATATTGACTCCATTATTGATAGAGGCGAGTTCATAAAATAGTAGACACTGAGTTTTATGTAGATTTTTCTCATATTCTCTATATTGATGTTGACATTTTGCTGTTGCTGACAATACTTAACATGTCGCTTTGAGTTCATCTGCCATCTTCAATAAAAAAGCACATTATAGATGCACTCAACAATGGCAACTCGTACACCTCAGTTTCGGAGCAATTTCAAGTTCCAAAGTCCACGGTGGCAAGACTTTTTCAGCGTTTTTGCACGCAAGGATATGTAACTCGTAAGCCAGGGTCGGCCGACCAAAATCAACAACTCCACGAGAAGATAAAGTCTTGATACGGCTGTCTAAGGCCGACCCGAAGAAAACTGCAGTTGACCTTAATAATGAAATGGCAACCTTCCATAATGTTAACATTTGTGTGAGTACCACGAAAAGATGTCTGAGGGATGCAGATTTGTTTGGCAGATGTCCCGTGAAAAAACCTTTGATCTCCAAGAAGAACCGGATAGCCCACCTCAAATTTGCCAAAGATCATTTGAAGTAGACATCCAAAAAATGGAATAAAGTGCTTTTTAGTGATGGATCGAAGTTTTTACTATTCGGATCTGATGGTATCCACTACGTATGCCGTCCAGCAAACCATAGATTTGATCCAAAATACCAATTACCAACCGTTAAACATGGTGGAAGATCCACTATGGTATGGGGTTGTTTCAGTCATAAAGGGGTAGGCCCGCTGATAAAGTTCGATGGAATAATGGACAAAATAGTATATAAGAATATCTTAGAGCAACATATGCTTCCTTTTGCCAAAGCAAATATGCCTCGTGGATGGATTTATCAGCAAGACAATGATTCCAAACATACCGCTTGTGTGTCAAAGACTGGTTCAAGTCAAAGAAGGTACGAAATCCTATTGAGCATATGTGGGAAGAATTAGACCGGAGCTGCAAGTCACAGAAAGCATGAAATTCACTGGAAAAATTTGAAATTTTATGAAACGAATGGGAAAAAATTCCAATGGCCAAAATCACTAAACTAATTGATTCAATGCCAGCCCGCTACAAAGCTGTTATCGATGCAAAAGGTTTTGCAACAAAATATTGATCTGCTAACTCTTTTTTTTCATTGTATTTACTTCATTTTTGGGATTTTGTTTTTGCGTGTGTACTATTTTATGATTTTTGTATTTTGGCAGTTTAATGGTGTCCTCGCAAATACAAATAACAGTGACCTTATTTCTAGTTTTTCTTTTGTATATTTATATAGATAATATGTATACAAAGTTTAGTTATATGTTCTTAATTTTTGAAAGTATTATAGCAATAAACATGAAAGTGTACTATTTTTTGAGCGCTACTGTATATGTCGCTGGTCCACTTACCCGATTTTCCGCATAAAAGTAAGGACCGATGGTAAAAGACGCTGTAAAGCCACACAGCACTGTGAGTTTTGGCGAGTGGAGAGGCCCCTGTACACAAGTGTGAGGATTATTGGCAGCCCAAATGCAGCATTTGTGTATGTTAATGCCACCGTTCAAATGAAAGTGTGCTTCGTCACACAATAAAATCTGCCATGGCCATGTACCATCAGCTTGCATGCGTGCTAAGAATCTCAATGAAAAATTCAATAGGGTGGCCGCATCGCCCGGGAGCAATTCTAGAAGAGAATTTTTACGGGCTAAACTTCAACATCTGATGCAGGATCTTCCGCACGTTCTGATACTGCCCGAGCATTGCTGGTACCCTGTACATTCGCCATCTCCTGTTCGACAACAGCAGTTGCTGACTAACCGCTTTGCGTCCTCGCCCTGGTTGCTGTGCTAGAGTTCCTGTAGTTTCAAATCGTTGAATCATTTTTCGTAAGTTCATTATGCTCATCGGTCCTTTTCGCAACTTCTTTAACCCTTAAGCGTGCGCGTCTTTTAAAATCCTGAAACCATGCGCGTAGCGGTGTTTGGACTGCCATGCAGTCTTTCACTGTTTTCACCACATATTTAGAATATTTATTAGTTTCTTTTATTTATTTTAATATATCCATGTTTTTAAAGTCCTTTTATTGTATTTTTTACGAAATAATATTTATAAAATTAATGTGAAATAGTAATGTTTATTGAACTGAAAAATATATGAAAATATAACAAAGTTTAAAAGCATTCCAATTAAATTAAATACAATATTTTATGAAAGAAAATGTAAGAATACACTTTAGAATGAAAGAAATGTAGATATACAATATATGATCACAAATATCCGGACACATGCACGTTTGCGCTCTAGCCACGATTTCATGGAAATCAATAGGGCGTTGCACATCCCTTTGCCCGAAACACAGCTTCCACCCTTCGGGGAAGACTTTCCACCAAATGTTGGTAGGTACTTTCCGGAATGTTCCTCCATTCCTCCCGAAGAGCGAGAATCAGTTCAGGTACAGAAGTTGGCCGATGTGATGTGGCCCGCAAGTGTCTTTCCAATTCATCCCACAGACTCTCTATAGGATTGAGGTCGGGACTTTGTGCCGGCCAACCCATTTCTTCGACCCCTGAGTCCGCAAACCACTGCTGTACACGCCTCGCTTTGTGACACGGAGCATTGTCGTGTTGGTAGAGAAATGGCCCGTTTCCGAAAAATTGCCACAACGTTGGAAGTGCACAGTTGTCCAAAACATTCAGATAACGGTCGGAGTTCATGATTCCTTGCACAGGAACGAGCTGGCCCAGTCCGTACCATGAAAATGAGCCCCACACCATGACTCCTCCTCCTCCGAACTTGACTGTGGGCTCTGTGCACTCAGGTAAGAAGCGTTCTCCAGGTATGCGCCAAACCCAAACTCGTCCATCGGATTGCCAGAGTGTGTAGCGAGATTCGTCTGTCCACATTACACGTTTCCATTGGTCCATTGTCCAGTTTCTGTGGGCTTTGCACCACTCCAGACGTCGCTTGGCGTTGACCCTGCTGATGTGGGGCTTGTGGGCAGCAGCACGGCCATGGAATCCCATCGTGTGCAGTTCCCGACGAATTGTCATGGTACTGGCTTCATTTGCAGAGGCGTTTCGAAACTCTGTGGCAATTTTTTCCGCCGAGGACTTCCGGTTGCTGCGGGTGACACGACGAAGCACTCGACGGTCTCTGTCCGTTAGTTTCTTGGGTCTACCGGTTCGTTGTTGATCCCCGGGTCTTCCATTTCATAATGAAATCACCTACTGTTGACTTGGGTATCTGAAGAAGGCTGGAAATGTCACGCATGGACTTGGCGCATAGGTGACATCCAACGATGGTTCCACGTTGGAACTCACTGAGCTCTGCCGAACGACCCATTCTTGCCAATGTCCAAGCAGAGTTGTGTCTGAAGGTGTGGGAAGCTATTTAAATGATGTGCAAGTCATTATCATGTGACATTGGGCCAATCGATGATCTGTGAGGGGTGTCCGGATATTTTTGATCATATAGTGTAAAAAACATTTCTTTAAAACGTTATGCCACTTATCATTTTTATTAAATTATGAATTAGATGTCTTCTTCGTTGGCACGTTTGACAGGTAACTCTGTAGTCGCTGTGATTTTTACAGACATTTCTTCCGCATGTGTTGCATGTTACGCCAGTTTTGGCGTGTTTATGAGTTCCGCAGATAAAGCAGATTATTTTTTGTGACAGACCGCGTTCTGTTCTGAGATTCTCGATATTTCGACAAGAAACAAGATATATCCTTTGGAAGGCATCGAGTTCAGCTCGTTTCTTCAAATTTTCTTCCATTAGGCTAATTGCTAGATCTGTAAGATATTTTCTTCTTGCACATTGTTTTCCAGAATTATTGGCCAGGAAAATTTTTTACGAATTTATTCCGGCTATGTCAAGTTCCCTGAAAAATACTACAAGTGGCCATCTTCTTGTTTTTCTTGACGTTGATCACAGCGAACAAAGCTGATTCACGGTATCAACTCCTCCTTTCGTTATATTGTAGTCTAAAATTATCTGTGGTTCTTCACTTTCTGGATCTAGCTCATTTGTGTCATGCATCGTTGATAACAACAGTACAGCCTTCTTTTTTGTCACATAAGACACACGGGTCATGTCGTATTGGAAACCAAAAATGCTTGACCCAACTTGTCGTGATTTATCCATGAAAAATTCAGGCGGTATCCCTGTCTTATTTTTTATAGTGTACCCAAAAACGTTAGTCCTTCTTGTAACATATATTCAGCTAAGGGGATGCTGCTATAATAGTTGTCTGTAGTTAGGTTTCTGTTGGATTTTTTAATGGGAGCAATTAGGCTTTTGACGATGTCAATTGGTTTATTTGAATTGACAAATGGTCCCTCATGTTGTTTGCCGCAATATATTTCTAAATTGAAAGTGTAGAAGGTCTTACTGTCACACATTGCATAAAATTTTATTCCATATTTTGCCGGTTTTTGGGGCATGTACTGGACAAATCCACAACGGCCACGAAAAGCAACTAGCATTTCGTCAATGGTGCTAAACTCTCCTATACGAGGTCTGTTCAAAAAATACGTAGACTGACGTCATAAAACAAAATATACTTTATTCAGAAGTTACACATCTGGGTCC
>JAHWFO010098920.1:514107-552855 GCA_023313115.1 Rhysida immarginata | reverse complement strand
GGGGGGGGTAAAGATTGGCTATATTTTTATAAGAAAAAAGGAAAGAAGATACGAGGTTTTTTACATTTTATACATATTACGTTCGAGAAAATCAACTTTTTTGATGAAAAAACTTGGGGAGAGGTAAAAAGTGCAGATAAAGGGGTAAAATAGATGACCGTAGGATCTGCCACTCGCCTTCCCCTACTCGGGAATGTATTTCTGCTTCACTGCTAAAGCTCCTCTTTGGAATGTTTACAAGATTTTATTTTTTTTATAATGTCCGTACGTCCCCTTCATAATTACTACATTTTTTAAAGTAAAAGGTTGAAATTCGGAATGTAGCTTACTATGGGCATGTCCATCTCACTATTAAGTTTGGTTTTGATTTGTGCACTAGAGTCGGAATTATGGGGGTGGAATTCAAAGAAGAGAAAAGCTCTATGTGCTATTTAAGTACGTAAAAAAGTGAAATTCAGTATTCAGATTCCTCTAGGCAAGATCTACATTACTAATAAGTTTAGGCCCATTTTTTCTAGTGGGGTCGGAGTGGCAGTCACTTGGTCTTTAGAACTATGGCATCATATGGCATGTGATATGTCATTCTATCGGTAATGATAAGAAAGGAAAGACGATACGATCTGTAAAAAGTGCAGGCAGATAAAGGGGTAAAAATAAATGACCGCAAGATCTGTTATTTGCCTTACCGTACTCAGAGAGGATTAAATTCTCTTGTTAATAAATGTATAAATATATTTCTGCTTCACTGCTAAAGCTCCTCCTTGGAGTGTTTACAAGATTTTATTTATAAATAATTTGACTCATACTTACCTAAGACTTTTATTTTATTTTATTTTATTTTATTTTATTTTATTTTATTTATTAGTATTTAGTTACAGATAATACCTAACCGGGTCCTGTATGGCCAAATAGACCGACGAGTTGGGTCCCCGGCTGGTAAACAATATTATAAAACAATATTAATAATAACAAAAAGAACCATTGCGGTATAATTAATATAATTAATAATAAAAAAGAATAAAAATTGTTAACATTTTGTAAAAGAATGACCAGATAGCAGTAACGATTTCAAGTGATTCTTAAAGCTGTAAATGGAAGATTAAGCACGAACAGTATCTGATAATTTGTACGACCATTTAATAAAAGTTAAGAAACTCAAAAGTAATTTGAATATATAAATTTATTTATTCACCTTGAATATTTCTTAGCTTTATTTGATTTTCAATAAGACCAGCAGATTGGGAATTTGAGGGTTAACTGGAAAACCTTGTTTTCACTCAACAACTCCGGTAAAGGGGAATGTTGAGTATAAAACGTTCCATATATAGTTGACGAGAATTTCTTGCCGCATGCATGAGAGGTTTGCATAGGTCCATGTATTCCTCAAACATAATCCTTTGGTGGAAAATCCTTTCTCCATTTTAGTATAGGATCGAGTCACTAGATTATGACTGCCATGTAAATACGGTCGGGGTAGGTTAGGGTAAATACGGTTGTGCCATTCAATAGAATAGAACTGCCCATTGGAAGACATATAAGGGTGGTTTTAGAGGAACAGTTCGTACAGCAATAGCCGCCGTCATGGGTAAAGTATGCGACCTAACAGACCTTGAAAAAGGTATGATCAACGGGTACCGTTGAAAAGGCGGCAGCATTTCGGTAACCGCAGCTTTCGTGAACTATTCGCGTAGTGCCGTAGTGAAGGTGTACAATGAATGGAAGAATGGACAAGATGGGCATTCCAGGCGTGCAAGCTGTAGGGACTAAAAGCCGTTAATGAACGGGGTGAGCAGCGCTTGCGGCGGCTGGTTAAGAATGATCTACGCGTTACCATCGATACATTGACACCCCAAATAAACGAGGAATGCACCAGAAAGCTATCGAGAGCAACGCTGCAACGCACATTGTTGCGTCTTGGCCTCCACAGCTGACGTCTGGTTCCATCACCCATGTTGACAAATGTGCATCGCAAGAAACGACGTGCAGTACAAACATTGGACCCTAGACCAGTGGAAAGAGATTGCATTTTCCGATGAGTCGCGTTTTCTGCTGCAATGTATCGATGGGCGCTGGCGTATCCGCCGGGAGACATCCGTAAACAAACTACCGAAATCATTGTTGGGCAGCAACAAGCTGGAACAGGCAATGTAATGATCTGGGGCATGTTTTGGGTTCATTACTTCTTCTGGAAGGTACCGTCAATAGCTGTGCACATATCTATTGTTGCCGACCAGGTGCATCCCTACATGGCAACTGCGTATCCTGCAAAAGATGGCATCTTTCAACAGAATAATGCCACATGCCACCTGGCCAAAATCTGCCGTGCATGGTTCGAAGAGCATGAGGATGAGCTCAGCTTACTACCTTCGCCTCCAAACTCTCCAGTTCTTAATCCTTGCGAGAATCCATGGGAACATCTGGATCATACGTCCGGCAGCGAGACCCTCCACCCGGAATCTTCATGAGTTACGTAATACTCTGCTGTTCGCTTGGACACAGATCCCTGTTGTCACCTTCTAACCACTCATTGAGTCCATGGTCCGTCGCTTAGCTGCTGTTTTGGCTGCAAAATGAGGCTATAGGTAGTTGGTCATAATTCAGTGACTCGACCGTGTATTTCCAGTGAAAACAAGTTTGAGAATGAATTGCAAATTCTGATTGGCTAGAAGCAAATGCAGCAGTGGCGTCCTCTGTCGATTTATGCACCTTTTAAAAATTACCGTTTTTTTAAAAAAAAAAATCCCTGACGTTCCCTGTTACTAGAAATTGCCAGCGCTTAACAAACCATGTTTCTACTTTTCATGCCTGTATTTGCCTATAGCAAAGAAGATACATAATCAAGCTGAAAATTACATGTATCGATTTTTTCCCCATATATATAAAATATATATTGTGACTAATTTGAAAGACAAAATTTGATATATTATAAAAATTGAAAATATTTATTTTTTTTTCATTTATTTCATAATATTACCTTGCCCACACTGATTTAGTTAATCAAAAAACTAACCATCTTTTAGTAAACGAACATTCTTGGCATAACCTTCAGTGAACATAATTAAAACTTTTACGTTAATCTCAATATCTTGAATATTATCTCTTACGGTTTTTGGAAGTTCAAATAAAGCAGTGGCTGCATAGAGTGGTGGGTTCAGTTCTGCTAAAGCCAACATCAGTTTATCCAGCTTAAAAAGAAAAGTTGGAAAGAATTAAAATAACACCAGAAATTACTTAAGATATCCCTAAAATAAAAAAAAAACAAACAATATTAAATTTGTATATTAAATACCAAAAATTAGTTAAGGCATCGTTATCCAACGATATAAGGGTTTTAGCATCAAAATGTTACGAGCAGTAGCGACTCGTGACTATAATAAATGGAGGGGCACAAATAAAAAATTTCAGTTTCTTAGGCCTTTTCGTACAAAAGTTATAACTTGATTTGCATTTGGAGCCTCGCGGCCCCTGCCGAGGCCTCAGAGGACTATATCAGTTTTAGTGTGTAACAGCTAAAATATAAGACATTTCAGGTTTCTGGACTTCTGGTTTAAAATTTATAGCTTGATTTGAGATTGAGGCCGCATGGCCCCTGCCAAGAGACTTATACAAGTTGTATAATTTTTAATATACAGGGTGATTATAATTATCGTTACGATTTCAAAAATCGATAATTTGAAAAGTACTCGTCAGAATGACCTGATATTTTAGCAGAACAATCGTGAGGCAATGGAATTTTGTTCGGCGAAGGAAAAAAATAGTTCCAAAATCTGCCGATAGATGGCGCTGTTAAACTACAAAACTTCAAGTTCTTAGGCCTTTTTATTATTCAAATGTTAGAACTTGATTTGTGATTTTGGCTTCAGGACCCTTGTCGAGACATATCAGTTTTCAGTGTATATTGATTGATTGGTTTATTGCTACCAAAGATAAAAATAAAGGTAGCTCGTGCCACACAGGAATCCCCACCAAGGCACCGAGAACAAAGACAAAAAGACAAATCACAAAACATACACAAAAAAAAACAATAATTATACGAGGATGGGCTGAAAAGTAATGCCTCCATGGCTGTAACTTTTTTATTTTTTAACCGACTTTCAAAATTCTTTTTGTATCTGATACTCACATTTCTCCTCTATGTAATGCACTATTCACTTTTCGACATAGTCCCCATCCCTTTCCACGCATTGTATAAACGCGTGACTAGTCGGGTGAACCCGTCGGAGAGGAATTCCGGGGTTGTCGTCGACACGAAGATTGAATGGCAGCTTTGGATCCTCTTCTGCAGCACGATAACGCCACACATCAGAGGGGGTTGCAGCGCCTACAGTTCAAAGATGAAAAACTGCAGTTCAAAAATGAAAGACTTTGCACCTTGCGACTTTCACCACTTCCCAAAGAGGAAAGAGCACCTTAAGGGACATGAGTTGCGTTCTGACGACGAGGTGAAACCTGCCGTTCGGTCTTGGTGTCGACAACAACCCCGGAATTCCTCTCCGACGGGTTCACCCGACTAGTCACGCGTTAGTACAATGCGTGGAAAGGGATGGGGACTATGTCGAAAAGTGAATAATGCATTACATAGAAGAGAAATGTGAGTATCAGAAACAAAAAGAATTTTGAAAATCGGTTAAAAAATAAAAAAGTTACAGCCATGGAGGCATTACTTTTCAGCCCACCCTCGTATATTAATGAAGTTATTGATGAAATTATATAATTATATAAAAGACAAAAACTGGAAGATATTATAAAAAAAACAATCAAAATTACTCTTAGCATTATGCAATTGATTAAAACAAGATAAAATTTTGAATAATAAATTAAAATTAAAGCATGAAATATAAAAACAATTCTCGATTTCTAAACCGCGTATTACAATTAAAGTTTAAGTAAGCCAAACAAAAAGGACTATCAATCTTCCCATTAATGATATTAGCAACAAATTTTAAAATATCCGCATGAAAGATGTCAACACAATCACAAATGTTCAAATCTTGCATGATCTGAGAAAAGGAGTAAATACCAATTCTAATATAGCGATAAAAATAAAGTTTGCGAATAGACTATACTCTCTATGAAGTCTATTCTTGACATGATTTGATGCAAACCCCCAAATTACTATTCCAAACCGAATGCCCGGTATAATAAGGGTAATAAATAATTTAATAAAAATTTGCCACACTTAAAGCGTGAGGTCAGGTTACGAATCACGCCTAATTTAAATAGTGCGTTCTTGCACAATCTATCCACATGGTTACCAAAAATTAGCTTACGGTCAAGGAATACCCCCAAATCTCGAATAACTTCAACTCTTTCAATCAAAGTCTCATTGACAGTATAAGAAAATAAAATAGGTCTAATTTTCTTAGTAAAGGTAATAACCTTCAGCATGGTTCCCACATGCGTAAAAACAACGGCAGAAACCACAAAGCAGAAAAATTTTATGATGTCACTTCCCGTTTTCGTCTCTTCTGCCCGACTGAAAATTTCTGCTTTTTAGAGTTCGGTTGAGTTCAACTTTTGTGGCACAAGCAGGGCAGAAACGATTGCTCAGCCAATAGAAAATGATCTCTGCAGTGACGTCATAGTGACGTCCTCTCTCTCGCACACAAAATAAAATTGTCGGACACTCAGCTCACAAAGATGAAGAGGCCGAGAAAGAAAATTGATGTAGAAGCGCTAATAGATGAGGTGCGAAATATATATTTATTAATTAATTAATCAAATTAAATTGAATAAACAACAATTGAATGCAAAAATTCGATGTGATGATTGATCAGGATTGAACGAACTGTGTACGTACTGTGTGCAGTCGAAGCCGACCGTTTAGATCGATTCGGTTTCGGTGCAGTGCATTTGTGCTAGGCAAAACTTCTGCTATATTATCCTTTTGAGTTTCTGCCATGTGGGATACCTGCAGGAGCAGAAACTAAAAAGGCAGAAAAAAATACGCCCTCGTTTCTGCTTTCTTGTTTTCTGCCAGTGGGGAACCACGCTTTAGTCTTACCATTGTTAATAATCAGCCCATTATCTAGGCACTACTTCGAAAAAGTATCAACCTTGACCTGTAAAATATCACAATCAGACCGAGTGATAACCTGCTGGATTAGCTTTAAATCATCTGCAAACATGGAGGCTCCTAGCCCCAGCATCGCCAAGACATCATTAACATAGATGTCGAACAGTATTGGGCCCAGGCAACAACACTGAGGAACCCCTCTTAAAATGCGAAAGCAAGAACGAGAAATAAACTTTCCCATCTTAATACATCCTGGAAAGTTTAAAGATAAATAAGAGGAAAACCAAGCAAGCAAGGAACCCCCAATCCCATACCATCTTAACTTAGAGATCAATCTGACATGGGGCACCATATCGAAAGCCTTTGATAAATCAAAATAAATGATATCAAGTTGCTCGTGCTTGTCGAAGCATTCTGTAATTTTAGTGACAAATGGAACAAGATTAGTCAGGGTAGATCGCCTTCGTACGAACCCATGCTGCTCAACCTCAATCATTTGTTGAAAATAGAAATAAATACGGTCAAAAACAGGACGTTCTAAAATCTTGGAAAAGCGAGTTAATAAAGACACAGGTCTATAATTAGAACAAGCTAATGGATCCCCAGATTTGAAAATAGGACAGATCAATGAGATTTTCCAACTGGCGGGAAAAGTACCCTTATCAAGACTTTTATTAAAAATACAGCAGAGAGGGGCAGCAATAATTTCAGAACAACCCTTTATGATAAAAAGAGGCAAAGTATCACTGCCATACGAGCGCGCCAATTTCATATTAGCTAAATTTTTTAGTGAACTACTTACTATAAGTATACAAATTTTCAAAATATTAAGCCTTTTCGTTCAATCATTATAGCTCTGTTTATGTTTAGGGCCCCTACAGAGGACTATATAAAAATTGTTGTTATGGAATCTTTAAAAATACCTTAGTTATATGAGAATACTGAAAATAAAAGAGATATAAAATTAAAAGACCACACTTACAAGATCAGCCAAATCATCAAGGGAATATAATTTCGTCTTTAAAAGAGCAAGAACATTATCATAAGCTTTATCAAGATCTCTACCGATTTTTTCGTAGCATACATCCTGAATGGCATCAAGTAATTCTTGCCTGTCTCTGAAGATACGTTGTAGATAACGGTGGAAAGGAAGAAACAATTGCTCTACATCTTCATTATCTGTATTAATGCCAAGGTTAATGGGACCTGGATCTTGACCGATGTTTACTTTGAATTCACTGAGCAGAAGAAGGCTTAAATAAGAGATCGGAATAAGCTTCCCGTGTGCCATGCTGGCTGTGTTTGACCTTTAAAATAAATGAAAAGTAATAATTGTATTTGCACTAGTATAATGGTCATTTATAAATTAAATGTAAAATTTTCTTAATAAAATACTTACATCCGTATAAAATTGAATGCTGGAGGAGTGCGAGAAGAACTGATCTATCTATTCTTCGAAACTGTCCTATATTGGAAAGCATAGAAGCAGTCTATACGGATCCTCCCCTGGAATAATGAAATCTTTCATAATTATAGGTAAAATGCTATTCAATAGGAAATCTACAAATAAAGTGTGACAAGAGGAAACTGATTTACATGTGCGATTGAATTTTATTTTTCTTCTATAAATTCATTCTTAATTGATCCAAATTAAATAGGTCCTTTTAACAGAAGAAATCCTCTAGGACATGGTATACAGGGTGATTATAAGCTTAAAATAAGTTCGCCTACTCAAAAGCTTCTAGAGCCCAATCTAATGAACCGATTGTAATGCAAAATTGAAATGTAGGCTATTCAAACTATGGGGGAGAGAATTCCGGAAAGAAAAAAAAATAGTGCAAATTTTCACACAAAATGGAATGGATTGATCCATTCATTACATTATGTTTAGTGAAAAGCTTTCACGAAAGATCATGGTTTTAAGCAAGAAAGAACGCGCAAGAATTGTCCATCCCATGGTCCGCAGTGCGAAAGGTCTTGCGGCCCATTCTGCATTAGTACCCATGCAAGATTCATCTGGTACAACAGCAAAAACTTCAAGTCCCCTCTCAACGCGCTGACTTTGCTTATGGCTTTCTGGCGAGGATGATTGACGATGACCTGTGGCATTGGAACATTCAATGGTCAGACGAAGCACATTTCACCCTAGAAGGAGCGGTGAAAACGCAGAACTACCGTATATCGGGTGTCTCGCTCCCCCATGTCGTGCATGAAAAGCCATTGCGTTCTGAATACCTGACTGTATGATGTGGATTCACCGCTGATTTTATTCTAGGCCCCTTTTTCTTTGAGGAAGTGACACAACGAGGTCCTGTAAGATGTTCTGACAAGTGAAATTCTTGCACAGCATGTGAATCCTGCCTTGCGAGAACGACGACGCTTGGAAACCACTGTCTTCATGCAAAATGGAGCACCTCCTCATATTGATCGACAAATGAAGGAACTGCTTCGTGCCAACTTTGGAGATGATTTGATGCGTGGCCTCCACATTCTCGGGGTTTGAACCCGTGCGATTTTTGGCTCTGGGGATATTAAAAAGATCGGATCTATCAACAAAGCGTTCTGACTGTGTGCCTGGACTGAAAGCCAGCATTAGACAACATGTCTCAGACATTCCCCCGTATATGCTTCATGCAACAATTGATCATGCTGTGCTACGCTTCCAACATGTCATTGACGCAGGGGGCGGATATTTTGAACATATGCTGTAATCAAACAAAAACCTTGCCTGTTTGTTTTAAAAATCTCCATTTGCCATTCTATAGCGCCACATTTTCACCTAGTGGTGAAAATTTGCACTAATTTTTTTCTTTCCGGAATTCTCTCGCCCTTGGTCTGAATAGCCTACATTTCAATTTGCATCACAGTCGATTCATTAAATTGGGCTCTAGAGGGCTTTGAGTAGGCGAACTTATTTTATAACCACTCTTTTGTAAAATTCTTTTAAAATAATCTAATTATTTATTCAATTACTGACATCAATTACCATAAAAGTTGGGACAATATGAAAAATGCAAATAAAACATGATTGACTAAATATATATTAGCAAACTTAAAAATAATAAATGCATTTGAAGTGACTGAATGTACCATAAATGACGATCTCTTTTTTGGTCGTATATAATTTTTTGCTCAGAATTTAATCCTCTGAATATCCTATATATAGACCCATGTCGTTCGACAAATAAATTAGTTTGCAATAACCTTTTTGATCTTCTATATGCCTGCAAAATTGTTTAGTGTTTAGTTCCATGAATGAATGTATGCCACGAGAATTGAGGTCAGAGGATAGAGATCACCGGTCACAGTGAAAATTTCATAACATTGAAAACTTATAATACAAATGAAAATCGAATTTGAAATCTTTACAAGATGAATAATCTTTGCAATAATAAATGTTGCTCGTAACATTTGAAATCATTACAATATTCAAGGTTGGCTGCTCCATGTCTAATCCCTGTGACGTCAATGTTGGTTCTGTCTTGGGCCCTTCACTGTTCAATTTTTTCATCCATGACTTCCCAACTTTTACTAATTGCAATGGTTCGCTACGACGCGGCCATCGTGACTACTGACCGCAGTCCCACTCACGTCACATTACGGTTACAAAAGGCCGTACATCTGAGCGAGAAATGGTTTGCAAAGTGGAGACTCGACCTAAACGTTGACAAGTGCAAGGCGATGTTCATTACGAAGAAACGTCGATAACCCCCGAGTCCTCTCTTCCTTTCTGGTAAAGAGCTCGAGTGGGTAAAAAATTATAAATACTTCTGTGTGGTGGTAGATGCCTGGCTAAATTGGGGTAACCACGTCTCATATGCGATAAATAAAGGTAAGAAGGCAAAGTTCAGTCTAATTGCTCTTCTGGGGCGAAACAGCGCCCTTGGAATGGATAGCAAACTTTTGCTTTATAAGATGGTTATACGAGTCATTCTTCTTTATGGTATGCCTGCCTGGGCTACAACAATCAAATCCAGAAGGATCTCTAAACTTTCCAAAACGTTACCCTGAGGACTATCTTCCAACTTGACAAGAGAGTCGCATTTTCTTAATGTCGTAGTTATTCTTGTTATGTTTAGTGCCAATAAAGGCGTATTTTGATACTTTGTCTATAGTATTCTTGCTTAACGCTAGGAAAAGTATGCAACATAATCACAAAAACCAGATATTTTATACTTTCCTTAAAAACTTTAGACTTTCTACATATGTACATAACGATGTTTGTGTCGCTTTGGCTTCTTTTGACTTTCGCTTATATTTAAGGTGTTGCATGACTTTTAGCCGCCGTTTGCACGATAACTTGAAAACTGATTAACTTTTTCAAATTCTGTTTTCAGAAATATGACCAACAAAGTCGTACAAAGTCTGTACGTCCTCTCGGCCGTATCAACTTCTCAGAATTATTCGTGGACCCCTTCAAGTCGAATTCACGTGTTAAAACAGTGAGTATAAAGAATTCAAAGATACTGGCATGTCATATAACAACCGATTTGTCAAGAAGGAATACATTGTTGCTTTCTGTTCATCTTTTAAGCATTATTGACATCGGCGCGCGCACGTGAAATCGCTTTGTCGACGTACGATTGCTCAAGTGCTCATAATCTATAAGCTTATAGAGCTGATAAGTATGATGCCACTTCCTGGCCAGTTGCCTAGCGATTCCAAACATTAGGTTTAACAATGTGGTGTAAGGCCATAGAAAAGCATAGAGAAGATAAACCTAAGTTTGGAATCGCTAGGCAACCGGCCAGGAAGTGACGTCACCACTTACCAGCTCTATTATTAAGTAGCGGAAAAATGGAGCTACTTATTGGTTTTATTTTACACACGATTTGAATCACCCTTCATCATTTCTACATTTTTTGAGGAAGAAGGTTGAAATTCGGAATGTAGCTTACTACGGGCATGTGCACCTTCACTATTCAGTTTGGTTTTGATTAGCCCACTAAGGTCGGAGTTTTGGGGGTGAAAATTAAAGAGGACCAAAAGGTCAAGGTGTATTTATGCATATAAAGGAGTGAAATTCGGTATGCAGATTCTTATAAGCAAGATCTCCATTATATGAAGACTTTTTTCCCGAGGTATCCATGCTTTTCCGACTCGGTGGCGGAAATGCTTCGAAAAGATGGGATCTACATTGAAAAATAGTGTACAACTCTGTAATAAAGGAGCTGTAAAAAAATATTTCCGGTTTTCATTTGACTGACCCTCGTAAGTAGAATAAGAATGGAGCTACGTATTGGTTTTATAATGCCTTAACTGTGTACCCTTCATTTTTTGAGGTATAAGGTTGAAATTCGGAATATAGCTTCCTATGGGCATGTCCATCTGCACTATTTAGTTTGGTTTTGATTGGTACACTGGGGTCGGAATTACGGGGGTGGGATTCAAAGAGGAGAACATATCTACGTGCTATTTAGGTACGTAAAGGCGTGAAATTCAGTATCCAGATTCCTCTAGGCAAGATCTACATTACTATGAAGTTTAGGCCCAGGTGTTCCATTGGGGTCGGTTTTGCAGGGGGTGGTAGTCACGTGGTCTTGAGAACTATGCCAACATATGGCTTGTGATATATCATACGTTTGGAAATGATGAGAAAGGAAAAAAAATAAGAGCTTTTTTACATTTTCTACATATTATGTTCAAGAAAATTAATTTTTGATTAAAAAACTGGGGAAAAGGTAAAAAGTGCAGATAAGGGGTAAAAATAGATGACTTCAGGATCTGCTACTTGCCTTACCCTACTCGGGGGGATTAATTTTTTTAATAAATGTATTTCTCCTTCACTGCTAAAGCTCCTCCTTGGAATGTTTATAAGATTTTATTATTGATTGATTCATTTTTTTATTACTTATCATGATTACAACAATTTTATTAATTGCAATAACTTTTTCCACATTTTAGCAACTGTCATTGTTCATGATGTCCAGAGGACAAGCAACATGTGTAAGTCACTCAAGAATGCTGTTGAAGCCACACAATTTTCTGGGACGGGAATCATAAGTTTTTGGACGAAACCCATGTACCCCGTTTCCAGCCATTTCCAGAAATTGTAATAGTAAGCATGAAATTCTATACATACACTTTAGTCATGTAAAATTTTCTCCAAAGCCTAATACGAGTGGCCGAAAACACCTTGAATATGCCCTGTGCAGCTCTTCATTAAATTTGTACTGTTGGACTGCAATCAAGAGGCGGTTAATTTATTCTCTACAGTGGAGCTGCTCTTTACCTTCTATTTTCAGCCTCAACCAGCTGGTGGAAAATACTTATAGGTTGTAATGGAAAGGAAATAAAAATCCCTCTCTGATACCAGATGGGAGGCACATGCTATGTCAACAGCAGTAATTTTAAATCATCCTATCAAATTGTGATTCCTTTTTTTCACATTAAATTCTTTATTGCCATTAATATTCTATACAGGGTGTACATAAAAACTAGGATAATAAATAACTAGGTGATCCTTTGCATGATAACAGAATTTTTTTTGTTTCGTTCGGAATTCCATGCTGAACAAGTCTTCAATCGGAATTTTTCGTGTATCTGTTACGGTTTTTAAGATAGGATTTGTATGAGTCCTAATTTACATATTTGAGATGATGAAAAGTACACCATGGAATAGGCACCCAGAACTTCCTATTCATTGGATTGATCAAAATTGACATATATGATTCGGTTAGGAAAATAAATGGGGGGGGGGGGGGAGCTCATTTTTGTATCCACCCTGTATAATATAATAATAATAATAACTTATTAAAAATAAATGATTTGTTATATTCGTCAAATGAAATATAAAATCAAAAAATTATAAAAATATTTTTTTAATATTTAAAATTAGTTTCATATATAATTGATTCAAAAACATGTTTAAAAAAAAATAAAATTAAATGAAATTGGTAAAGGAGCAGGATTGAACCCAGGACCTTTAGCATTAAAATTTATCAACTTACCCACATGACCACGTTGCCTACTTGAATGTTATATTCTCTGAATTTGTAAATATACATCAATAATCTACATAATTAACTTTAAATGATTAAATGTCGTTAACTAATGCCCATTAACATGAATTCTATGCCATATAATAGTGGGAGGGGTGCGTAACAACATATTTAAATTTCAGTTAAATCCAAGCTTAACAGACCTGGTCCTCCATTTGTTAGATTGATGTATGGAATCATATTATGTAATTATTATCCTACATTTTATTAAGGTATCATTAGTTTACATAAAGTATGTAATTAAAGAAAAAAAGAGACAGTGGGATGATTTAATTGATAAAGACCTTTAACTTGGTGATAATAAAAGGTATTCATAAAATTTATTCTATAAAATTCATTTAACATATTAGGAAAGTATTCTGTTTAGAATTTACTTACAAAACAGATACTGATACTCATCAGAATAAACTGAACAATTCTTCTTTCATATAGAACTACTCAAACAAAAGGAGTCAGGTATTACTCAAAAGAAAACTGTTTACTATCCTCTTGTTCTCATGGATTAAAGCCAACAACTCTTTTTAACACCCAAACAACAGTTCGAGCAAAGCTAGCTAGCCTAAAAATAACACCAGCGCATGTTAAGGTGTCGAATCGTCAGAACATATTCACAAGACGATCACTCGGCAGCAAAGGAGTACAATAATTATTACAGACTTCGTTCATAAGATCCGCAAAATGATATTTTCTTCCTATCCATGTAAAAATCAAAATCATTGAAACGGGGTAGGGGGCGCATCCATAACAGATAACTTTATTGAAAGACACGTAAGGGAGAATAAAGACTACACAATATAATGTGCAATTTGATACATTCCACTAGGCACTCAATAATTGCAGACAATTTTTCTCGGTGGCTAAGAGGTAGGGCCTTTAAACATCCCATCTCTCAGCTAGTCTCAAACAACGAGGAGATATCAGAAAGTAATATCATTTATTTTCTTCAAAGAAAATTACTGAACATACATGTAAACAACTAACTGCATCTGAAACTACACGATTTTATTTACTTTTTAACATAGGCACCTTGACGATTTCGGCATTAATCCCAATGCTGCACTAGTTTCAGAATGCCCCTCTCATAGAACTACGTTGGCTGTGAATACCACCAATGGGGCACGACAGATTTGATCTCCTCGTCGCTTCATGAAGAAGTCGAACATCGTTTCCTCTTTGTGGTCTCTTATCCCGAATAGCACACAATTTAGTCAGCCTTTCAAAATATCTAAAAAAATGTAAGACATCTTCCGAGCTGAAGGAGAAACTTCGAAATTTTTTTGAAAGACCGCATTTTGAAACTACTTTTTTTTATAATGTTCAAAAATGAAATTCATGAATATTTTTTATCTATCACTATAATTTACCTCATTATTAATAGAACACCTCAAAAAAATTTTCAATATTGTCTAAAAAACGCAACTTTTTAGAAAGAAATTTAAAAACCCTTCTTTTCCCGTCAAAATTAGACATGAATATTTCAGGAAAGGCATTTATAAAAATAAAATAGTTGAAAATTGATACTTTGCATTATTTTTACTTTTCATATATGTATACTTTCTTACATAAAAGAAAACCATTATAAAAATGAATAATAGCAATCATTTCTCAGAGGATAAAAATGCCTATTTTTTATTATAAAAAAAAACTATAAAATAATTTTTCTCGATATTCAAATTTATTTTATTCAAAACTAGTATAAACGGGAGTCAAATATATATGAAATTATATTTATAGAAGAGTTTATTGCTCTTGAAATTCAGAAAACAGCATTAGTATACTTGCATTATAATTTGCGTTTCGCTCCAAATATTTGTTTTCAAATAAAAGTTTCTGAGCAGAAAAATATTAATAAACAAATAAATGTATTGGGAATTAACTGGAGAATATGTTAAGGTAATAAAAAATTAAAAAAAGTATTAAAAAAATGACTTTTATATCAATTTTTTTTAGTAACGAAGTTGTTGGCGCGCGATCTCTGACACCGCACTTCCTATATATGTGAATCTAGGAAAGAAATCGTGGATTATGTCATACTGACTTCTAGAAGGGTACAAGTTGGGAGAATACAGAAGTGGTCATTTGTTTTTTTTAAATTCATAAGAAGATATTCACAAAAATGTAGTGATGCGGTCCCTGAGACCGCGCCGTCTTTGGAGTGTTAAAGAAAAAAATTTATAACAGTCTTGTTTTTTACTGCGTTTTTTAGAGTGGGTACTCATGTCCTTGTTAAAATTTCTATCCGGTAGGGAATTTACAGGTTTTATCATATGCTTATCATTATTGATCGCATTTACCAAATCATCTCCAAATTGCAATTTATAAAGCCACTAAACAGAAATAATGTGAGGAGGAAATCGAAAAACTTTCGCTACTATTGCCATGTTGATAAGCGTTTCTTTGAACGAGATATAGCTAACTAATTTAAATTGATATTTACAAGGAAAAACGCGGTAAATTTCAAATTTAACTTATATCAAAAGTTTGAAAGAATAAGAAGGAATTCAAAAGAAATTGAATTAAAATGGGAAAATATTTTAAAACTATGCAGGTATCATAGGAGAGTAATTAGGAATTGTATTACTTACGGGATGGCTTTCCTTTTATTTGGAACGTTGTTTTTGTAAACATCAGAAATTATAGTCAGATATATGTGAAAATTCTAAACAATAGAATATTGATTCAGATTAAAGAATGACTCATGAATGTTCCATGAGGATATATTACATGCTGTACCTCACATGTTTTTAAATTATTTTCTTCCCTATTTTTTATTAATCTTGCGCAACATTCGCCTTGAAATCTTTACTAGAAGTTTAATATTTCACATAAACAAGTTGGCCGATTATTTATTAACGATAGCTTTTACTAAGTTCAGATATATGCTAACATAGTAAATTATAGAATAAAGATGGCTCATGAATGTTCGATGAGGACTCAGATGTTTTTAAATTATTTTCTTTCCTATTTTCATCAACAATCTCCTCGTAATTTATAGGAAGTGCACAGCTTGGTGGTTGTTTTTCACACTCCTCAACCTTTTTTTAGATTATGGAGTAGTCTTTATTAATTTTAATATATTTGAAATATGCCCTAAAATTTTTCTGTTAAGAAATATTTAAGAAATTATATATGGTTTAAAATTTTGATTTTTATAATAAAGTATTCAGAATAATTTTAAAAAACGAGAATTAATAAAAATCTGGAAAAGCTAAAATAAATTCACCTAAGAATCATTTTTTTCTTTTTATTTTTCTAATTTTTTGGTGGTTTTTAAAATTCATTTAAAGTTCTAAAATTTCATTTTGCATATTATAATAAACATCTATTTATAAATATAAATAATAAGACCGACGAGTTGGGCCACCGGATGCAAAAAAAATACAAAGAAAAATTAACAATTAGTGTTGGATAAATAAAAACAAAAAATATAATCAATAATATAAACAGAACTAATAGGACTAATCAAAACAATAATATTAGAAATGGATTATATGTAACTATAACATTCCGATAATAGCAATTTCCGAAATCAACTGACAGCTTGAAATTGATTAATAGTAAAAAAAAAAAAATTGTACCGGGCTGTGTTGGGACACGGCCGCTAGTTAAGTCGTAGAATACGTCTTGTGGCAACATGGCGACTAAGAAATCATTTTGTACAACACAGTTTAAAAATTATAGCTTCTGACATAAAATTTCACAATATACTTGTAATATATCATAATTTTTTAATCAGACTCGTTGTTTTTAACCGAACCTTAATTATAAGTCATTCACAACTTACAAATCAGTTGTCTGTATAAGAGATTTATGATACAAATGTCAACAGACTAGAATCAATATCAAATCTGTAGTACTGCCACGCAATGTAGTAGGTGATTCGATGGGCATGTAATCTAAATTGAAACGTTTCTTCTCAAAGCCAAGAGCTGTAAGTTTAATATAGTATCTGCATTAAAGTCTCCAAATTTCATAATTTGCACATCAGTATCCACCTCCATGTTGTCTTTGATAGGTGAATATTTCATCATCGCACTGGACAACAACATTGCCATATCAGATATCGAACATTAGGATGATTTTAAACAATGCCTAGTATAAATCTCAGCACACTTTAATCATACAAATATTACCGATGCCAGCGTTATCAGTCATCAATAGTTTGACCAGTCTATCAGTGTATGTTCGCATTCGGTTAAAGAGTTAATATTTCTGAAGATCACACCATGTTTGGTGAGTGCATCGGATCTAATACAACCAGACTCATTCATTTGTATTCTCAATTCGAATCAATCTACACTGTCATATCAATGAATTATTGAATCATAGGGTTCGCCCCAACAACGATTACACATTGCAAAATTTGCATAACAGGCTGAGAAAGCTTTAAAGCTGTTGCATGAAACGGCAGGTGCATGAGCCTCAAGATAGGTAAACGTCCGGATTTAACGGACATCCAAAAAGGGATGATAATAGGCTATCGCAGCAAGGGTGGCACTATCTCCGAAACGGCGCGATTTGTGAACTGTTCACGGTCCGCTGTAGTGAAGGGGTACAAAGAATGGACAGCAGGGACAGATATCGCGTCCCAACGCCATCACTGTAAAGGGTCACGGGCCATCGACCAACGGGATGAGCGGCGCCTACGACGACTCGTAAAAGGTGACAGGAGAGCCACAGTCCATCTACTGACTACCAGATTCAACAGTGGTGCCAATAGACGTGTATCTGATTTCAACGACCCCATGCACCACCATTGGACCACAGACGAGTGGGCTAAGCTCGCCTTCTCCGACGAGTCAAGGTTTTTGCTCTATAAGATTGTGAGTACTTCGTGAACGCCATGAAAAGAGAGGCTTTTGTGGGCCGAAAACAGGCTGGTGGGGGTAGTGTGGGGGATCTTCTGTTGGGAGCAGTTAGGTCTACTTATTCGTCTAGAAGGGACTTTGAATGCCTGTGGCTCTCTGTCAATCGTAGCGGACCAGGTGCACCCGTACATGCTCACGATATTCCCCCAATGTGATGGTGTGTTCCAGCAGGACAATGCACCCTGCCACAAGAATTGGTCTTCTGGATTAGTTCGAGGAACACTCTACTAATTTTCGACTGCTCCCTTTTTTTTCTCATAAAACTTTTAAAACAGGATGGACGTAGTTAAGTATAAATTAGAATATTTTTTAAATACTTACCATAAATCAAGATTTTGTTCTTCAGCATCACAGGAATCAAGATCAGAACCGGTGTCATGATCACTTCCTTCACATCGCTTCTTTCTAGCTATTTAATTCTGGGCTTGTTAAAAGAGGATCACATTCATATGGATTTAGATTGCATGTTCTAAAGTTGTCATTTATTTCCGAAAGATCATCCATTTTATTTTTTATTATTAATGAAAAATAAGAAAGAAAATTCCATAGCCTCATTCGAACCAGGAACCTTTGACTCAGACCACCAACGCTCTAACCAATTGCGCCACTAGGAACAAGAAAGTTTAACGTAATAATAATCATATTATCACTGTGTGATGCACTGTGAAGTCTACTCCTTTTTTTTATAACTGTATGAGATCTAACGGATGTTTGACGCTAACGACGTCATGAACCTGCCCCTGATGTTAAAAGGACGAAGATCGCGTTTTGCGTTTTCATGGTTGCACAAAATACGATATTTTAGCTTTTATTTATTAAAAAAACAAACCAATCCAAATTAAAAGAATTAGTTATCATTAAACTTCAAAACTTCATCGTTTTTAGTGTCAGTGATGTTTTTGATGTCTGTTGCCCTTTAAGATATTCTGATCAGTGTAGAAAAATGGCAGCCCTGACGAAAACTTCTACCACTTTACAATAAAGAACGCCTAAAAAAGCATGCTTCTACTTTTCATGCCTGTATGTATCTATAGCAAAGAAGATATATCATCAATCACTGTGTATAAACTATATTCTGAGTGGCCAGATTATTATGACCATCTGAAGTTGCTAGAGGGCCAGGCTGGGTTGTTTACCACGACAGTAGAAATAAAGGAGAGGAAACCACTAATCCACATAAGGTTTTTAATCAGACGATGGATGCACATTTCGGCAGCCAAGCTGCCTTCTTCAGCATACAGGAGAGCTTCGATCAGAGTAGGCAAGCTATTCTGATGAATTGTGAATAAGTTACAAGATGTTATATAGAAAACAATAGCCAATTAAAAAAAAATATTAACAAATTCATAAAAAAATAAAAAAGTTGGAACAGTTAAACAGGGATATGATTGGTTCGTCATCCTTGGTCGTCATTGGTCGTCGTTTGCTGGTCATCTTCAGTTCGGGTGTTTCTGCTATTGATCAATTTCGGTAGGCTAATCAGTTTTCCAATGTCTCTCAGCTGGGTAACATCCACTGGGCCTCCATCGCTGTTCAGAAGTCTTGCAGGGTCTTCACAGCTAATCTCATAGGACTCCAAAAAATTCAGGAGCCTTGGGTCTCTTGTGCTGTGCAGGATGTTGAAATCTTCTCGCTGGAAATCTTCTCCCCAAAGATACAATACCGACAGAAAATAGACCAGGTGTTTACAAACTTCCGTGCGCCAAATGTGAGGCAGTGTACTATGGGCAGTCACGGAGAGCTGTGCTCACACGAATTAATGAACACCTGACGTATATAAAGAACCTTAAATACGGTATCTCTAGATTTGCGGACCACATCTTAGACCAGAAACACGATTTCCGGCGAGAAGATTTCAACATCCTGCACAGCACAAGAGACCCAAGGCTCCTGAATTTTTTCGAGTCCTATGAGATTAGCTGTGAAGACCCTGCAAGACTTCTGAACAGCGATGGAGGCCCAGTGGATGTTACCCAGCTGAGAGACATTGGAAAACTGATTAGCCTACCGAAATTGACCAATAGCAGAAACACCCGAACTGAAGATGACCAGCAAACGACGACCAATGACGACCAAGGATGACGAACCAATCATATCCCTGTTTAACTGTTCCAACTTTTTTATTTTTATTTTTTTATGAATTTGTTAATATTTTTTTTTAATTGGCTATTGTTTTCTATATAACATCTTGTAACTTATTCACAATTCATCAGAATAGCTTGCCTACTCTGATCGAAGCTCTCCTGTATGCTGAAGAAGGCAGCTTGGCTGCCGAAATGTGCATCCATCGTCTGATTAAAAACCTTATGTGGATTAGTGGTTTCCTCTCCTTTATTCTAACGTATGTCCACAGTATCTGGCTCCATTTATTTACAGTAGAAATGATTTGTTTCTGAAGATATGGGTAACGTGGGATGATTGTTGGCGTTCGGAGCCATGGAACGAGTATCAGGAAAAGTGTTAAAAGTGTTAAAAGACTGGACTATCAGCTGGAAAACTGGGTCTGAATGTGCGAGTTGTGGCCCTCAGCGACTGGTCAATGTTCGGGCAAAGCGGAGAGTGGAAAGACTGGTACAAGACAACAGAAGGGCAACAGTGCATCAAATTACTGCAGATCTGAATCAGGGATCCTCTGAAATGATTTTTGAACGCACTGCTCGCCGTATGTGAAATGGAAGCCGAAGGCCTGTTCGAACACCTTTGCTGACAGTTAACAAGATAAAACGTCTCCAATTCGCACAGAACACAAGGATAGGATAGTCGAGCATTGGAAAAAAGTCATATAGTTCGATGAATCACGTTTCCAGGTGCGTCATGCAGGACAGCAGAGTTAGAATTTGGCGGAAACAGCATGAAAGCCTGGAACGCACATTTATGAGTACAACCCTTCAAGCTGGTAGGGAGAGTGTTATAGTTTCGGGCATGTTTTCCTGGCATGATTTGGGTCATTTAATTCGTGTGAAACAACGTCTGAACAGCACAACATACCGTAGTATCGTTGCTGATCAAGTTGATCCAATCATGTTGATGGCGTATCCCAATAGAGATGGCTTCTTCCAACAAGACAATGCGCCATGACACGGTGCTCGTATTGTGGAGGAGTGTTATCAAGACGACCCTTCCCCCACAATCACCAAATCTCACACAATTGTACAGTGCTATTCATCAAGCATGGTGCCAGATGGCGTCACCTTTCACCGTCTCTTGAAGTCAATTCCAAGAAGAATCACAGCAGTATTGAAGGCAACAGGTGACCACCGAAGTACTGATTGGGGGGGGGGGGGGCCCCTCATACGAATCTGGCCACTCTGTGTATTCGAATTTAATTTGAAAGACAACATTTGATGTATTATAAACCACTGAGCTCATTAAAAACTTATTTTATTTTTTTATTTATTACATATTATTAATTACAACACTGATATATTTAATCAAAAAACAAACCACCTGGGAGTAAACGAAGAATACCAACAGCTACACCAATGGATGGAATTATAACGTTTAAGTTACTTTGAATTTCTTGAATATTATCTTTTACATTTTGTGGAAGTTCAGGCAAAGCAGCGGCTGCAGAGAGTGCTGAGTTCAGTGAACTGAAAGCCGATTTCGCATTATCCAGCTTAAAAAGAAAAGTAGGATCACAGTAACATTAGAAATTGCATAACATTTTCTTAAAGGGAAAAAACAATATTAAATTTATATGTTACTTAATAAAAATGAAACGCCACAGAAATCCATAAATTGTTTATAGTGAATATGCGATAGTGAATTAGATTTTAATGTAACGATATGCAGTTTATAAGTGTGTCCTAAAAGTCCGGTCTCAAGAGGGAATATGCTTTTCATGCTCGTATTAATACATGCAAGGCCCAAGGGGAGTTCAATTTGAACATGTTTTGGTGTAATGCTTTTCCTGCTTTTCCATCGTTATATTATATGTACCATATTTGGACAAAAGCATCCGGACACCCCTCTGAAACATGAGATATGCCTAATAACATTAGACATAGTGTTCGAACATGGATAAAACCCAAGCGTATTGTGAGTGATACTATCAAAATGGTAGATTCAGAGGAGCTCAGTGAGTTCAAACATGGTATGAAAATAGGAAGCCATGGATCCGTTAGACAAATTTCTCTCCTGTTGGAAGTGCCTCGTTCAATGATAAACGATGTCATCTTGAAATGGAAGCGTACTGGAGCGGAAGGATATAAACAACGACCAGGCAGACCGCAGAAACTAACGGAAATGGATCCAACTGACATTATTGGTCCAATTTTCTATGATGGAACATAAACATCCCAGCGTTTCAGAGAACTGATTTTGGCAGAAACCATAACACCCCTACTGGATGAGATGCTACTTACGGAGAGACAGCAAATATGGTTTCAGGTGAATCAGATGACGCGGGCCTCCCGGATCGCCAGACTAACCCCATTAGATTTTTTTCTTTGCGGCTATAATAAACAGCGGGTTTAGGAAAGACCAACGGCAACACCTGAAGATCTCAAAAATTGCATAGTGTAGCATGTGAAAGTATCACTACTGACACCATAATTTGTCCTCTATGCACTATTCACTTTTCGACACAGTAACAGGTACAATTAGAATTTTAAAACTGGGTTTACAAATAAAAAAGTTACAGCCATGGCGGCATTACTTTTCGACCGACTCTCGTATTTTTAATTTCATTAACATACACCAAATGGTTTTTCGAATTATACGCTCTATTACCAGATTTTTGCTTTATCCTGCATATCTAAGTATCAGAACTGTTTTAAAAAGTCTTAAAATAATAAGCATACCCACTTGCCCCTGTTACGTACTTACCCTACTTCACATTATAACAACCCTCAGCCTACATGCAATAGTATGATACCATAACAAGCTCTACAGGATGTCCATGTCCAAACTTCTGAGGGAGATAGAGTGGATACTTATATACCCAAAATTTCCCGAAATCGTTTTATTCTGACCGAACCGTAAAAGGTTTATGGTGTCAGGAGTACGTATCAGCTGTAATTGTGCCAAGCAATGCCATCCTATGTCCACGTGATTTTGAGTTTAAGCTGTTTTTGTCACTCTTTGTGTTGGTCGTGTTGTGATTCTTGATATTACAGCTGAAGAAAACTGCGGCTGAAACCCACAGACTGTTGAAGGAGGCTTTTAGTGAACAAGCTTTATACCAAACCCAAACATGGGGGGGGGGGGGGCCGTGGCCTGGTGGGCTTCCACTGAGCACACAACTTCAGGGAAGTTAAGCAACACCAGGCACGGCTAGTCACTGGATGAGCGACCACCAGTGAGATACGATCAACCCCCGGCTGCTGCGACCATCTTACAGCAGTCGTTAATCCAAGTCCATCCAGGGACCCAACTCGTCGGCCTCTGGCCATACACGCCCTGGATGGACGTATTGGATTACAATAAAAAAAACAAAAAAAAAACAACATTTGAGGGGTTTAAGCGTTTCAAAGATGATGGGGAGTCTCTGGAAGACGACGAGCATTCTGGTCAACAATCAAAACTCGGGAAATGATCGCGAAAGTTTTTAGACGATTGTACATGTTTCTGATCGCCTTGCACTGTTATACGGGACATTTTTAGACGATTGAGGGAAGAAGAAAGACTAGCTGCTCCATCACAATACTCAGGCGCACACAACGCTCCCTGCGAGGGACTTCCTGAACACAAACAACATGACCGGTGTTCCCTGGACCCTGCGATTTCTACTTCTTCCGAAAATTGAAATTAATGTTAAAAGGGCGGCGATTTGACTCCATTGATGTGATCCAAGCGGAATCGCAGCAGGTGTTAAACATGCTCCAACCTGGGAACTTCCAGGAGTGCTTCCAGAAGTGGGAACATCGCTGGAAGCGATGTATAGATGCCCAAGGAGACTACCTTGAAGGGGACAGTGGAAATTAAAAGATCGCGTAAGTTCCAATTTTTATAGAGGTACATTTCTGGAAATTTTGAGTAGCTCCTCGTATATCTATAAACTCAAACATTGTAATTACAAGCTACGGCATATTGATTAAGAAACTACATGGGAAAGCTGATTAAGAAATTATATATAAAAGTGGTTTGTAATCATTAAATTAAATAAGTAACTCTCCATTTTTAATGTAAAAAATGAGATAAATAAAAATAATCAAAATACACTGGCTGACAAAAAAAAGTGAAGCGCCCAGAAGGAGTGGTCCAATATTACACTATTTCGGTACGCATGCATACCATTGATGTGAGTAAACGATTAGACGATTAGATTCACAAGGATCTGTAATGTCTAGAACGCTCACCAGAGTGCATTCGTGATGTCACCGCCATGTTGTTAAGTTATTACCAGTCAACTGATGTGAGTCCGACAGTTACGCAAGACGATCAGAGAGGATTACTGTACTGTACAAAGCACTCGCGATACCTCGCAGACGCGTTAGATATCCTATCCACCAATTGACAGCGTTTGACAGGGGCCGCATTTTGGGACCGCATCTGGTTGGTCGTATCGTGCAGTTGCCAAGCATGTGAGCCATTCAGATGTCACAGTACCCTGATGTTGGAATGCATGTCGTGCATGTTCGGGTCGACCAATAAATACCACCCCAAGAGAGGACCGTCGTATGGTGCACCAAGCATTAAGGAATCCCATGGCATCGGCACCCGCCATCCGCGAACATGTACTGGAGACTCTACCACCCCGTGAGTTCCCGCACAGAGTCTTGACGACTCGCATCAGCCGAATTGGGGTCCTGCCGCCCCATGTTGTCGGTTGTCATTAACACCACAACACCAACGCCTGCGTTTAGAGTGGTTCCTTGCCCGGGAGCCATGGATAGAAGAGGAATGGCGTCACATTATATTTAGTGATGAATCCCGCTTCTCCAGACCTCCGATGACCATCGTGCTCGCGTATGGCGACGTCGAGGGCAGAGGGCACAACCCTCCATATTGCGGAGAGATACACAGGCGTAACCCCTGGCATCCTTGTGTGGGGAGCCATGGGATTACGCATGTTGTAGATGATGTTCACGCGTGTCTTTCTTTTCGAACTCACAACCATAACCTACTACACTCATATCTTTCACATGTTGTACAGCAGTGAGCATAGGGTCAATGAACAACATTAGAAAAATGATTTCGAACATTTTCGGATTTGTTCAATAGACTTATGTTAATGTTGACGGTTATGGTTCGTTAGGGACTTCCACTGGTTGAATTCTAGACACTCCATGTAGAAACGTTTATGTCATCAGATATGTTATTTGCGTCGAACTTTCAGTTATTGGCGCATTCATATCGAACTATAGTTCATCTTGGCGGCGCAGCGCCTCAACTTTGAAGCGTTCCGATTGAGCCCATTGACGCTCAACATCGGATATTCGGGTATTTTTGGATTCCCCATCTTTCGATCTACATTCCTGTGACGGTTTCTATAATTTTTCTCGTGTTTATTAGGCATAAATTTGGAAATTCTGTAATTTTTGCGAAATTTCCACACTTCGAAGGCCGATATCTTAGACACTAATAAATATTGAGGTTTAAATTTTAAGCCATTTTATAATGCGCAGAAAGATAAAACAAATGACACCTCAAACGTCGTGGTAGCAAAAAGGAAGCCGGAGCTTGACTAATTTAATATCCGCCATAGAGCAGATTTTCTGACTCAACTTTGCACTGCGATTGCGTCAGCCAGTGAGGTAAGCACGAAATCAGTGATGGTCTAAACACGCTTTGTTCTATACTCTATCGAATGCGATATCGATCATTCTTCTATCATTAATAGTTTTAACTTTATTAAAGTTTTCGTGATCAACACTTTTCGTGACATTCACGATTTAAGCGTGGCATCCTCGTCTCGAAACGTAAGACGTATTCTACGTCAAAAGGAGGGGGGGGGGCTCATGTTTGTATCCACCTTGTATACACGAGTAGTTAACATAGGGAGTAGTAGATGGTACTTGGCTGTAACAAATAGGAGGTAAGAAAATGAATTCGAAGACGTGCTGGGATAGGACAAGAAAGAGGAGGTGATGAAAAATGCGATAGGATAACCAAAGAAAGATTGTGGTTGTTGTTTTTGTGAAATCTTTAGATTGAAATGTGAGAATTCTAAAGATGAAAAAGATTAAAAGATGACTTACAAGATCAGCCAAATCACTAGAGGAATTGACGTCCGTGTTAAAAGCAGCTACAATATCATCATAAGCTTTTTCAAGATCAGTAGCAATTTGTTCGCTATTTCCTACAGCCCGAATGGCGTCAAGTGTTCCCTGCCTGTTATTGAAGACAAGTAGTAGAACATTGTTGATAAGTTCAACTGCCTTTTTTACTTCTTCATTATCAATACCGAGGTTATCAATATTAATGGGTCCTGGATCTTGACCGACGTTTACCTTGAGCCCACTGAGAAAAAGAAGGCTTAAATAAGAGATCGGAATGAGATTTCCGAACGCCATGCTGCCTGTGGTTAACCTTCAAATAAAAAGAATTAATTGTATTCTAAGATTATAATGGGATTAACCTAAATTAAACGCAAAATTTTCTTATTAAAATACTTACTGATATATATATAAAAAATTGAATGCTGAAAGAATTTCTGAAAGAGTGCGAGAATAACTGATCAATTCCTGTTTATATTAGTTATTTAAGGAAAATGAATCTATTTATTCTTTGAACCTCATAAATCTATCTACTCATCCATCATGTTTAAACTTTCCTACATTAGAAACCATATAAAGATCTTCCTAGAAAATGTACGTCAAATTTGAGTTATAAATTTTCCCTGAAATAATGAAACCTTTCATAATTATAGGCAAAATCTCATTCAACAGGAAATCTACAAATAAAATAACCTTGCATTATTTTTTATTATATGTTAGGATTTCCTTATCATATAAACAAGGGGAAACGGGTTTATAAGTGCAATCCATTTTTTTCTACAAATTCACTCCAGTATGAGATTTCCGTGCTTGTGGGTAATCAGAAAGGTACGAGATGAGGAAAAGTAATTTTTAATCTAATTTCCTTTACAAATAAATTACTAACCTAATGACCCATAACGACATATGGCACATGAAATAATTGACTTTAATGAGGATAAAATAGATTGCTGAATTATGCTTGAAATTGCTGTTTTATATGAATAAATATTAAAGCCCTTGAAGTCTTGACATCTGTTTAGGAAAATTTTTTTTTCTAAATTTCATTGTTGTAAAAATCTAAACTTTCATTGTTGGGATGGCAACTGTCATGCAAATGCAGCACCGCTAATCCAGTTGCCAAGAACCTCATAAGGCAAGGTCAGCAACTGCTGTCAATGATGGCATCATCGCACGAACAAATGAGCTGATAAGGGACAACAAGCGGAATCGTGTCCGAGAATTGGCTTCAATACTGAACATCCGCACTGGCAGTGTGGAGACCATCATTACGGCCTTCTAGAAACTACCAGGCCTGAACATGGAAAAGATAAAACATCAATGGTAACACAAAGAGCCAAAACCGCTTTTCCACAACAAATATTCATTATGCCTGGATACGTATTTCGGACGCTAGGCGTCCATTTTTCAACAAGACATGGACGCCTAGCGTCCGAAATACGTATCCAGGCGTAATAAATATTTTGTTGTGGAAAAGCGGTCTTGGCTCTTTGTGTTACCATTGATGTTATTTATCCACAGTTAAGGTAATTTGGTTTTTATTTTGTTATATAAAGATAAAACATGGTTACGTCGAACTGTTGGTGCTATTACAGAAGTTACTTTAACGTCACAATCTTAGTGCTTCAACATTACATCATTGACGTCATGTTCAGGCCTGGTAATTTCTAGGAGGCCGTGCCATCATCCACAATAAGCTGAAATTCAACAAGATCTGTCCCAGATGGATCCCTAAGCAAATCTCCGAAGATCACAAAACCATCCGGGTGGAAATCTGTTCCATGCTGCTGCAGCGATAAGACAGGGAAGGTGACAGCTTCCTAAGGCGTTTTGTGACGGCCGACGAGACATGAATTCATCACCATATTTCTGAAAGTAAGCGTGCGAGCATGGATTGGTGAAACGCAGACTCACCAGGAAGCAGGAAATTCAAGATTACTGTATTCTGTGACATTAAGGGTATCATTCTTGCCGATTTTCTGGAAGAACGTTGAACCATAAATGCAGCCTACTATAGTGAAATTTTGAAGACGTCCCTGAAGCTGGCAGTAAGGAAAAAGCGAGGAGGACTCTTTACCAGTTGTGTTTGTTTTCTGCAAGACAATGCCAGACCACACACAGCCAAACGGAACTAATAAAGATAAACAGAAATAGATTTCAATATATGAAACTATAACTGAAAAAGTTTTCTTAAACCAAGTTAGTAGACCCCAACGTGTGCTTCTTAGATCATACGGAAGATATCCAGCCGATAATGAATTTCTTGCCATGTTTTTTTGAGCATATCGACATCCACCTTGTAAATAGCAACCGTGATTCGGTTTTCAAATCCATAATGTCCTTATCTTTAGTCTTGAACACCTGGTCCTTCGCGAACCTCCACAAGAAAAAGTCCAGTGGCGTCATGTCGGGTGATCGAGGGGCCAAGAGATAGGTCCATCTTTTCCTATCCAACGATATGGAAGTTTTTTGTCCAAGACGGCAAGAACAATTGTCTCCCCGTGTAGTGGTGCTCCATTCTATTGGAAGAGAATATCGGGCCTTATTTCATCTAATTGCGGGAATACAAAATTCTGCAACATGTCCAGATTCGTAATGGAAGTAACGGTTGGTTCCGCAAAGAAGGGTCCTAGTACGTGACCGTGCATAAGCCCTCACCAGACATTCAATTCTGGGCTGTCTTTGTCACCTCATTTTGAGAGATCAATGAAAAGATCGAATGAGGTGACATGGAAGAAAGAAGAGAGAATTACAGAGAAGAGAAAGCCGACCCCTGCTAAGAGAAGTGGAAGAGGCGAGCGACGAGCGCGAGCCACGATTCGTTGAAATAAGGAAAAATAAAAAAGGAAGAAAAAAACAGAGAAAAGAGTCAAGGCAGAATGAATAAGGCTTGGGAAGGAAAAGGTTGGGTGAGGAACGGACAGGGATTAAGCGAGTCAAAGGCTGAAATCTTGAAGAAGCGGAGTTCCAGCTCGGAACCTGGATGAGCCGGCGAGTGACGACGAGCGTGAGAGGCGAGGTACGGAGCGAGCGATAGACGAGCCGTATTTTTCGTCGGAAAGCCAAACAAGAGCCAAGTCGGAGTGAACACCAACCCCTAGACGGAAGAAGAGAGTTATACGGAAGCTGGTTTTACACTAGTAATCTTTCCCGGGAAAGTGGCGAGCTGTACCCGCGAAAGTTGTTTACACTATTCACAAACGAGGCTTTGCGCGGGTAAGATGAGCGCGCTAACTTTCCCGGGCTGGCTTTCCCGGGTGTACGGCTCGCTTCGCGAAAACGAGGCTGCGCATGAAAACGAGGCTTGTCTCCGATTAAAACATAAGAAAAAATGGCGGAAGATAAGCCGGGCAACGAAGCAATGGCGTATGTGAAAATAATAAAGGTGAAAATCATTTTATGTGTTTGTGTTATTGTTACTGACATGTTGGCCTCCATGTTTGTTAGAACGGAACAGGTAATGACGATTAAAATAAATCTGCCTTCGTCACTCACTCGGCTTTATTTTCTCGGGAAAGATGCTTTTAATGTAAACAGTTAAGCGGCTACAGCAGGCTCTAGCAAAGCGAGTGCAGCCCGGGTAGCCTTTCCCGCTTATAAAGCGTGCTAGTGTAAAACCAGCTTTAGTCGTCGTGAAGTGAAAGCGGTAAATAACGGAGGTCTGTTCTAGCCGAACTACGTTGTTAACGAGAAGGCAAGCCACAGCTCGTCAAGTAAGTCACGTGGGATTAAATTAACTAGACGCCCACCGGACATTAAGTCGAGTTTAATTAATATTAATTGCGTGCCACAGAATTTTAAAAGGACTGACATTAATATATGGGCTACATCTCTTAATATCAAAGACTCTTCCAAACCCGTTAGTGCATGCTCACTTACGAATTCTCAGGACATTAAAGAGTTAATAAATCATAAGGCATTAAGTGACTTTCAACCATTGAGGTGTGCAAACTTTGATGCCAAGCCTAAAGCGGACGAGATTGAAAGCGAAACGACTTCGTTGCCAGATTTGTCGAACGAGTGCCAAGATATAGACAAATTTCCGACAAAGAATTTTTCGAGTGGTTTCCAGCCTTCACCGTCAGTAGCGAAACGAAGTTGCGAGCTACGGATTTAGTCAGCATAGTCGGCGAGGGATCTATTCCTCATAACAATCAGAATTCGCTCTCGTGGGAGAGAGGATCATTGTCGCACCTGCAGCGAGTCATTAGCGTTAGGTAGAGTCGACGGGGCCCTGTTCGGCCTACCGCGCTCGGTGGGCAGCGTTCCGTCATTTGGTAGTAACTTTGCAAATTAAGACCTCTTCTAATACTTGCCTTTTATTTTACCCGTAGTTCCCGCCCACGAGAAGCTTCACCTATTTAGGTTGCCGTGCTCATCTGCGACGGTTACCTCAATCTTCAATTGGAGTTGTTCGCATATCTGCACCGACGCACAGTGCGGCCGATTGCCAAACAGCTGGCCAAAACTCGAAAAATAAAAGTGTCTAGATAAGATTTTTTTTAGCATGCAGTTGGCTAGAGGGATCCTATAAGAATTAAAAATGGTTAAGAGTAACGTCCTATACCCCAAATTCTTTCTTTATTTTCAGTTGGAGTTTGGCCTTTTTTCAAGCGCACTATTGGTGTAGTTATTCGGCAAAACCTTTAAACGTGTGAAAGCGCGTGCAGCAAAGAAAATCTAATAAAACCAAATGGAATGTACGTTTGAAGGTTAGTAAAATACGTAAAAAATTTTGTAAATGTCATTTCTTTGACAGAAAATTTTTAGCAGCACAATAATAAGGGTACTTTTTTTCGTTTTTTTCCAATAAAATTTGAGTTTTCAAATCAAATGACAATAAAACGCTGTCGAATGCAGTCTTCTAACCTTTTGGAGGTTACTTGGAAAAGTAATAACTATCGTTTAAGCCAAAATTCAGCTGCCACCTTCTGCCACTTGAATTGTTATGGGTTTTTTTCTAAGGATACTTTGCCCAAACCTCCCAGTCAAAAATTTAATCTTATTGAAATTTCCGTACTTCGTGATGCAATAAAAATCTGAAAAAATTCAGCAACATTTGGCATGCCTTAAACAACAATTATCAATAATAATGTTGCCCAAAAGTTATTAATAAATTGTTTAAACAAATAATTATTCAACAATTTTTGCGATAAGCTATTATTTTTCTTAAACAAATCGAATGCGTTAATTTTTCAAAAAACCCATATGATTTTTTTCAGAATTTTCTCTCAACTATAAAAATAATCTTATTTTAGGTTCCAGTATGTCCACTACTGTTGATTTACCAAGGTTACAATTATTCCAAGTAATAAAAGATATTTTGAAGGATGATATCAACGTGATTTATGGAAGGATCGAAAAATTTTTGTCCGAAAACCAAAATGCGACTTATAATTTGAAAATTGTTGTTTTCGATTTCATTGTTTCGAGTTCAAGGCTCTGACTTATGTGAGGTTGGCTCGCTTGGGGTTTAAAACGCCCTGGGTGACGCCATCTTGTATTTGCCATTTCGAAATTTATAATTCTGACAGAAAATTCGTAATCAGCGACCCCAAAACCCTCAAAAACGATATGTAACTTGATTTTGATAAATAATACATGATATTATACCCCAGGAGGTGGTCGATTAGGGGTGAAGGGGATGAATTTCCGTACATTTGACATAAAATTTGTAATCAGCGACCCCAAAAACCCCCTAAGATTCCATTTTGGAGTGAATTACTTGAATTTTCGAATTTTGGCCAGCTTTTTGGCAATCGGCCGCACTGTGCGACGTCAATTTCGGACGGACCTGTTCCGGAATACCAGATCAGGGCGAATATCCTCCATCATCAGGGGTCGAAGACGTACTTTGAATTTATTGTTGTAACCCCAACTCAAATCTATTTATTCTGTGATAAGATTGAAATATGAATTCCGAATCATTCCAATTTAAGTCTTAATTCACGTTAATTAATCAAAGGATAATTTTCAAGTAATGTCATCTCAAGAAAAAAAAAAATCTTTTTATCTTGAAGTTATATCCAGTTAATTATTTGATACTTGTTACATTAAATGAAAATTATAAAATTTATTTGTCTCCCTTTTCTCTCCTGTTCAATTAAGCAACACTCTGCTATTAAGATTTAATTGGGACAGTCTCTTTCCATTTCACGGACACAGTGCGGATTTTCAGATACCGAAATGCGAACATTGTGGCGTCTTCAATCTCCATCATCTTCAATCCTGTTTAACATTTCGGTTCGTCATCTGGTTGGAGAGCTTGTACAAGCTGAATCTTGTATGGATACAATTGTAACGTCTTATGTACGATTTTATATACCGTAGATTTAGGCAACCTTGGGGGTTCTGGAAGCTATCCTCATCGATTTTCTAGGGCTTCGATCAAACGCCTCTCTCTTTCCACATCCTTACCTGCTATGCTTGGACGGCCTCATCTCCTTTTGCAAAGTTTCCAAAAACTTCTTCCCCCAATCCAAAATGCTGTTTCGACATGGTTGATCGTTATTAAAGTGTCTTCGAAAAGTTCTCTTTGTCTGAGTTACGGTTTCGTTTTAATAAACCAATACACTGTCCGTGCTCTATCCTGTGGAGTAGCCATCTTTTGTTTTAATAACCTGGATGTCAGTTTCCGCATACAAGCGGCGAAATTGTGAAACGCAATAAAACTTTTTAAGTTACAGTTTGATATATTGAAATCTGTTTCTGTTTATCTTTGTTAGTTTTTTTTTTGTAATACACAGATAAAATGTGTCGGACCTTTTATGGACACCCTGTATTATCTACGAAGGTTGTACCAAAAGTAAGGTTCCCAATGAGCTACAGCCTCGAGGGAAGGTGCTAGGCTAAATCCAACAACAGTGCCGTGCGCAGTGGTTTCCGCACTCTCGAGCCCACTCTCGAGCGATTCGCTACGGCGCTCAGTGTTCGCTTGGCAGCCGTCAGAGATGGAAGTGTTGATCACCGCTCCCGCCAAGTGCGAGGTTCGAGCAGTAATCCGGTTTCTCCACGCAAGGAAGTTACCGCCCGTGGAGATTCATCGGCAACTGACTGAGGTTTATGGTGAAAAGTGCATGTCCGTTCAGCACGTCCGAAAATGGTGCAGGGCTTTTGCTGAGGGTCGCACGGAAGTTCACGATGAAGAACGGAGTGGAAGACCGCCGGTTTCGGATTCGATTGCCCAGAAGATCAACAGTGAGCTGCTGAAAGATCGGAGGGTCACTGTCCGTGAACTTGTTGAACGCATTCCTGAAGGTTCCCACGGCACACGCTTCCTCAACGGATTGGCGGGAGACTTCTTCGACTTAGGAATACAAAAACTGGAGCACCGTCTTCAAAAGTGTGTCGAAAAAAATGGAGACTATGTTGAAAAATAGACAACAGTGTAAGCTTTTCAACGATGTATAAATTAATAACAATAAACAATGTTTTCTACTTGTAAAAAATATGGGAACCTTACTTTTGGTACAACCCTCGTATATAAACTGGCGGAAAAAAAATCCCCACACCACTAAGGACTTGTGTTAGATGAATGAAATTTGGACAGTATATTCAGCTATGGTATTTATTCAATTGATTCAAATTTCAAGGTTACAACTTATAGGGGGCGCCACCAGCGCCACCCTGTACATGCAAATGAGACATTCCAATGACAGATATAAAGGAGATCAGACGCGCGTCTGTGTCACTTCAGACACTTGTGGACGTGTGTGGTAGTGTACTGTAGAGTAAAACATGCCTCGAAGGCGACTGCGACGTGAATATGGGCAGCTAACCCAATTCGAACGAGGACGTGTAGTAGGCCTTCGAGAGGGTGGACTTTCGTTCCGTGCTATTGCAGAACGCATGGGTCGAGACGTTGCCACTGTGTACAACTGTTGGCATAAATGGTCCAGGGAAGGCAAGATTACCAGGAGACCAGGATCTGGACGACCCCCGGCCACTGGAGACAGGGTTGACCGGCGCATCTGTAGGATGGCTGTGGCAAATCGGACAGCATCTGCAGCGGACATTCGGGCTGCTGTGGCACCCAACGTCACTCCACACACAATTCGGAACCGTCTCCTGGACAGGAACCTCCACTCCAGGCGCCCTGTGGCATGTTTGCCTCTTACCCCTCAACACCGTATGGCACATCTTCAGTGGTGTCAAGCCAGAGCGACTTGGAGGGCAGAATGGAGGCCTGTGGTCTTCACGGATGAAAGTCGTTTCTGGCTGGGTCAGGCGCACAAGGGTCAGGAGGAGGAGTGGGGAAGTCCTGTTATCGAGCTGTATCCGTCGTCGGCATACTGGCCCTACCCCTGGCGTTATGGTATGGGGAGGGATTTCCTACGACAGCAGGACCCCTGGTGGTTATCCCAGTCACCATGACGGAAAATGTTTACATTCGGATGGTTGTTGAACCCATTGTGCTGCCATTCATGGCTGGTATGCCAGGGGGGCTGCACCAACAGGATAACGCTCAACTCCACACTGCCGCTGCAACCCAACGTGCCCTTCAGGGTGTCCACATCCCACCATGGCCAGCACGATCACCAGATCTGTCGCCCATCGAGAACATCTGGGACATGGTCGGACGCCGTGTCAGGGCTCTTTCACAACCAGCAACAACTGTCGCTGATCTGACCATCCAGGTACAACAGGCATGGAATGCCATAAATAAAATGACATTCGGCATCTGTACGACCGTATGCATGCACGTGTGTAGGTCTAAGCAGGCCTAGCGCGGCGACTACAGCGGGTACTAAAGTCCGTGCTTTTCACCATGTACAGGGTGGCGCTGGTGGCGCCCCCTATAAGTTGTAACCTTGAAACTTGAATCAATTGAATAAATACTATAGCTGAATATACTGTCCAAATTTCATTCATCTAGCACAAGTCCTTCGTGGTGTTGGGATGTTTTGTTTCCGTCAGTGTATATAAAATCCAAATACCACTCACTCACTGGCTCACTCATCACGAAATCTCCAGAACTATGAAGCCTACAAACTTGAAATTTGTCAAGTATATTTCTCTTGGCTTCTAGGTGCTCACTAAGAAAGGATTTTTTTATTCTTTCTTCCTTTCCATTGTAGATTATTTTTAAAAATCAATTTACCTGGAGCTCAATGGGATTTTTGTCAGCTTTAAAAAATTGTGACCCGTTTGCTTTGTTTAATGAAGAATTTTCATCAACAGTAACTGGAAGTCTTTCGCGCGGGAATACAATATACCTTATTTTCTAAAAGGATTTTTCGTGGCGACCAATACAGTATATAAAGAAGTTGTTTGAATGACTCATCAACGCACAGCAAATTCTACTGTAGCCACTAACTCGAAACTCGGTGAGGTCATAGGACGGATAGCGTAGGGGCGTGCTAAGACCGTGTTTCTCGAAATTTGGACCCCCTGCCCACCCAGGGGGGCAGAAAGGAATTGCACGTTCGGCCGCTTGGCTCCGACCCCAATAAATGCAGATCTTAGAAATTTTGCAGGAAGTTTTCTAGCTACCGTTCCAAAAATGTAGTTTCCCCGATTTTCGATATTCGAATTTTAAGGGTGCGAAAACTGATAAAAATCGATTTTCGGGGGTGTTTCACAAAATTTTCTGATTCTTTTATGCAACTTCACGGGGAATAAAGATAAGGCAATGAAATTCGGAGGGAAGGTTCTCGGGGATATTTCCGCTTTGTGAGGGGCGCCAGGAGAGTCCAAAGATTAGCCCCCCCCCCCGTTTTGTATTTTTGCCGTCTAACTCCAATGCAGTATTTCTCAAGTAAAAAGAGGTCTAGAATAATCAAATTTGGTACGGTGATGGCAATTGACGAGATCAAATGTCTGTTTGGTTCATTTTTTAATTATCTGGATCCAATTTTCCGATATTTTGTTTTCCGGATTTTTTCCGGATTTTTTTTTTTTGGTTTTCATAAATTAACATACAAACTGGCATGTTGAAAGCTTAGTTTTTACATTAGTCATAAAATATCGATTTTGTTATGTGATTTAAAATTTATTTAAAGTTTCCATGACTATTTTTCGATTTATTATGAAGTAGCTGATATACCCAGAGTTGCTCGGATTCTTTTTTGATGAAATTTTGCAATTTTTGAATGTGAATATTGTAACGTGCAGTTATTTTTTTTTTATTTAGGTTTTAGTAGCCTTTTTATAAGAATTTTTGGAGTCACTTCTACTACTAATTTCTGGATCTCTGCTTGTTGGGTTCCTTTTTATCACTCAAGTAAAGTGTGTCTTAAACACTCTCCTCCCGTGTTGTGTCTTTCTAGCTTCCCACTTTACCGTTATTCCTGGTTTCTGACGCGAGTAGCTTTTCCCAAAACTGGGGTGCTCATCGGTTGTCTCGGACGTGAGCTTTGTTTATTAGATGCTTAATTAATTATTATTACGGAGGTTACAGTGTTGCCCCTCCTTTTTATATATTAAAGGGTTCACATGACGCGCTCTGTTCGCGTTGTTCTTGGGTTAATGATATCTCATTTGGGGAGTTATTTGTTCTATTTGATTTTGTCCTCGCGCTAAATAATTTTTTTTTTCCCAGTGGGATTTATTTATTTATTGACCGAGATCGCGATTCCTTGTGTGTTGAGTCATTAATATCGCTATTTCGCGTCATCGGTTGTTTATTCCATGGTGAATATTTTTTTGCGCTTGACGGACAAAGGAATATTTAATTCCCCGTTGAGTCAATTATTTTAAGTATCTAGTTTTGGCTCGTTCTTCGTCGCGTCATTTTTTTGACTCGTCTTGTTCGTTATCCGATGAAACTTTTTCCGTTATATATTAATAAACTTTAGATACGTCCCTCTCTTTGATTTTCCAGTCTGCAATTAGATTTTTTTTTATCGCTTAACAATTTTCTTTAAGTTATAAGGAAATTTGGTTTTCGGGTTTTCTCCCTTTGACAAAGGATAAACGAAGATTTTCGCCTTTGGCTATAGTTATTGGATGTATTATTTATTGTTAAAAGCAGTATGATTATTCAATTCTTTTTAATTTGCTTTGTAAGCTAGAAAATATTTTTTTTTTGCTACAATACGTTTACGTTGGTTTCTTATCAATGCTATTGTTAGTTACGCGTGCGTGCCCGCTTTTCGCTTAGTTTTTCATTGTTTAGCTCGTTTCGTTGTATTTGGTTGCTCGTTTTCTTAGAGCGTCTCGCTATTTTTTTCCTAGAAATCGAGTGTTGTACCGCGTATCCTCGTTATTTAAATTTTTTGATTTTGTAATTTTTTTTTGGTCAGATATTTTTAGTTAGTTACTCAGTCAGAGCAAAGGCAGCAGTAAGGTACATTTCTCATATCAGTCTGTGCGCTTCCTCTTAAACGATTCTACTGGCGAGGTATTAAAACCGGACCTAGCCGTTGCGATCGCCTTCATAAATAAAGAACTCTGGCTGGCCTGTTGGAGTCGATCGCAGGGCCATCCTCTATCAACTTTGATCGTATGGAGGAAAGTGGCCATTCAGCTTCGATCCTTTTTGCTCCTTGAATGGTCATGGATAGGTCCGGTTAAGTTTAAAAAGCGCTATACGTCTTCTAAGTGCTTATGCGAGGTCATCGGAGGAGACCAGACTTTCCTTTTCACCTTCCCGATGACCCTCTGATACCTCGTCAGATGTGAACAGGCCTCGTTTTTGAGGCGTTTGTATAAGCCACGCAGCCCCATATGGGCTGCCCGCCACTTATTGCATGTACGCCTGGACGCCTAGATTCTAAGATCTGAAGATTAGGCGTCCGCTGAGGCAATTCCATCAGCCTCAGCTCCAACATCAGCAGTAAGATGATGACCTGCTCCTTGGATTTAGGAGTCGACCTCTCGTTTAGTCTTTGACTGTTTAGCTTATGACAGTCTAACCTGGATTTGGACAATGGATGCCGGTGATCGTCTTTCGTCGGCGGTTGCTACAGCAAAGTAGCATGTCTTATTCCCCAGGCTTGTTTTTGATGTAGAGCTTTTTTTTATTTACTTCTCGTCAGGCCGCGATAGTTCGGGCCTCACTCGTCGGGTATTTCTGCTGCAATTCTACTCGTCTGGTGTTTAGTTCTTCGGACTCTGGTCTCCAGGCGGTTGCCGTTGTTCACCATTGGAGCTGGCGCATTCCCTCGTTGGTGATGGGCAACAGGAGTGTTTCTCTGTCCGAGAACTTTTGCTGACAGATCGTATCGTCGCTGAACTTTTATACGCCATGAAAACTCTGCGTTTTAAGTTTTTCGTCCGGGTTAATCTTCTGTTGCGAGCTGTGTGATGTTATTCTTTCACCGTGACTGTACTTAAACTTTATTTTGTTCGAGTGGCTCATGTTACTCTCGAGCTGCCATGTCATCATGCTTTCGTCTTCTACTTTATTAATTTTTTTGTGTTTTTTTGTTTTTTTTTATTTTTTTTTACTTTAGGACCTCGCCCACGTGTCTGCTTACGTCCTGCCCTTCTTTGACCTGCCGTTATTTGTAAACCTGCGTTGTCCGTCCTTCCCTATTGTTTCTATGTTATTGTTCGTTAATTGTGATTGTTCTGTTGTCTTTGTTCTAGTTTATAATTTTGTATCCCGTTCTTAGGTACTGTCCAGAGGAGGTCCCGGGTTTACAACTACTTGCCATTGAAATGGAATACTCGCCACGAGAATCTGTTTTTACACTTCAAGTCAAATTATTTCCATAATTTTTATTATAACAGAGTCAAATTTTTTTGTTAATCAGAAA
>JAHWFO010098920.1:466965-499423 GCA_023313115.1 Rhysida immarginata | reverse complement strand
TCTGAAAACTTTTGAAATGAGATATGTTTACTGAATTAAATTTAGAGGAGACATAGTGGTTCCAATAATTAAATAAGAATTTATTAAAGATATAATAACTTTATGAATACATTATAAAAGAGGATAAATTCAAAGGATAAGTCGGGTAATTAGGATTCTAGGATGAAATAATGGGAAAATATTGATAGTGAAAGCTTTGCGCGGCGGCGGCAGCGCTTCGTTCAAAACGGATGTGAAAAAACTTTGGGGTAAGGTTTAGAGCAATGTTGTTATGCACAAAACCTTAATTTTTCTGTACAATTATCCGTCTCGAAATAATTTATAAGATGAGGTAAGCATCCATGAATACTATTTTTATTTAAAATTATAAAGTACTGCGATACATACCCCCTCACCAACGTAACGTATCACTCGACAGTCTTGCCCTCGTTTCACATGACGCCAGCGCGGAAAAATTTACGAAGATTACCGAATTTATTAATAAAATGAAATAATAAATTAATGAAATGGTTATTAATTACTAAACAGACGTATTTTACAGGAAGGCAATTAGTTTATTTTAGTAATCTATTTTTAAAAAAACTAAGTTTGTTTAGAAACTTGAGAATCCATTCAATTGTCATCAGCTGCTACTCTCATTACTTTCATGTGAAGGCTGGGTAGTGGAAGAAAGAAGTTCCGTCAATCGCATTAATAAACACACTCTTGACTTTAACTATGGCTTTAACAATGCAGTCTTTATATGGCTATGGCTATGTGTGCTCAAATGTTTTTCGGTTTCGCGGTTTATTTTGAAAGAAACAAAATTTCGCATTTTCCTATTGTGCAAGAATCAGTAGTAGCTTCAGATGAGTAACATATATCAATTTGGTGTGAATCGGTGAGGTACATGCTCGTGTAATTCTCTTGTGAGCCATAAGTTGTGGCTATGATGTGTAAGTGATTATGAATAACTCTATTGTTGGTTGCTATACAAATTAAAGCAGCTTATAAAAACGTTCAAGATCTCGTGGTGACTGAAATATATATTTCCGATCATTGGTTCCGTATCTCTAAATGCTCAGTTTAGTCCTCTATCATCTACAGAATTTGGACCTCTAATGTTTGAGAAGCTCTGTATAGGAGATGGAAATGTAAGAAAGAAAAATTCAGAGGATGAATGGCTATAGATGTGATTGAATGTGACGGAAAATGTGAAATAGAAGCCAAGGAATGTATGGTGGAATACGTAATATAATGAATTCGGGGAGAATTTGGAGTTAGACTATGGTTCGGCAAACAAGAAATTCAAACCGTGCGCCGCCAGAATTGCATAGCTGAAAGTAATGCGAGGAATGATCAAAAAGTAATGTCGTGTTTTTTTATCGATAATGACGGCAGATAAGAGAAAATTGCGATATGTAAAAGTTAGTTTGGTTCATTGTTATAGTTTCCTGTTAGTGTCGTATGGCGGCTCTCATTTCATCGTCCAGTGCTTTTCAGTGGCGGAGTGTTATGCGTTTGCTTTATGCAAAAGGACTGAAACCTGTCGATATCCATAAGGAACTTGTGTCTGTGTACGGAGGTGATATCGTGCAGCTCCGAGGTGTAAGGCTTTTAAAGAAGGACGAGAGGACCTGCTGGACGAACATCGCTCTGACAGGCCGCGGGATCCATGGTTGGCAGTAACATTGCCGCTGTGGAAGCGCAAGTGCGGGAGAACTGGCGGATTACCGTTAGAGAAATTGCTGCAACGTTGGACGTTTCATATGCGACAGCGTACAACATTGTGCACGAGCAGCTCGGCTTTTGCAAAGTGTCATGCAGATGTGTGCCACGACAGTTGATGGCCGAACATCAAGGTGCTCGTTTCGATGCTTGTTTGCTGAGGGTCCGGATTTTTTTGGATCGAATCATCACAGGCGATGAATCATGGATCCACCATTTCTCGCCCCAAACCAAGATGCAATCGGCGGTTTGGAAATAAATCTCGTCTCCCACAACGAAAAAGTTCAAAACTGTGGCATCAGCCGGCGAGGTCATGTTGACATGTTTTTGGGATTGCCGTGGTCCGATATTGCTTGAGTTTCTTCCTACGCATACCACTGTCAATTTCGAACGCTACAGAAGCACAATGAGGAATCTTCGAGTGGCCATACGCAGGAAAAGACTTGGCAATGAAGGACATCGTGCTGCACCACGACAACGCACGTCCCCACACAGCGAAACGAGTCATTGACCTGTTGCAGCGATGAAACTGGGAAACACTGCTTTATCCTCCACACAGCTGGGACCTCGCTCCCTGTGACTACCATATCTTCGGAACGTTGAAGAAGTCACTGGCCGGTCAACATTTCCGTGACGACGACGAGGTGAAATCGGCAGTTGGCAAGTGGTTCCACACTCAGTCAGACTACTTTTATCGACAGGGCGAGGAAAAACTTGTCCACCTCATGGGATCGTTGCCTCAATCAGCTTGGAGATCATGTGGAAAAATAAAAGTTGAATTTTTCTTTCGAATGTACAGTCGGGTGTATAAAGGTTTAGACTTAAGTCATAGTTGAGCACGTGAATAGCACATCCCAAGCATATACCTGCTCTCCTATTTTCATTCAGAAGGGACAGGTCCAGTCTAATCTGCCTTGGCTCTCAGTTAAAGTACCTGATTTTGCAACCGATCAACATCCGGTAAGGCAGATAAAAACCTTTTTGCACCCGACTGTACATGTGTTTATTTTTTTCCCGGTCTTGATTTTAGAGGGAAAAAAAACCGCGACATTACTGTTTGATCACCCCTCGTATTTTGCATCTCTTCTTAATCCGGTGACAGCAACAACTGAGGCACATCAGGTGCACCTTGGAGCGGAGAAGAGTCACGGTAGTATCACCGAAGCAGAAGTCAGATGGGCAATTAAGCTGCAGATGATGATGAAATCCGGTGTGAGATGTTAAAGGCCTTAAATGAAGATGGTATTCTGTGTCTGACTCGTATGTGTCAGTTTGCTTGAATATCTGGCTAGGCTCCTAACAATGGCATACAGGAACCGTGGTTCCTGTCTTCAAAAAGGGAGATCGGAGAGATTGCAACAATTGTCGAAGTATCTTTGCTCAGCATTCCTCGGAATGTGTACGCTAAGTGTCTGGAGAAGAGAAGTCGGGAAATAGTCGACTCCAAACTGTCAGGGGAGCAGTGTGGTTTCCGACCTGGCTGAAGCACGACGGATCACAACTTAGCTCTAAGGCAAATCTTGAGAAATCCTGAGAATATGCAAAGGATATCTACGCTTGCTTTGTGGACTTCGAAAAAGCATATGACAGAGTTTCTCGGGAGAAGCTCTGGCAAGAGTTGCAAGAGTACGGAATGGATCGGCAATTACTGGTTGCTATCATGTCTCTGTACGAAAGCTCTGAGATGTTTGTCCGGATAAAAGGCATTAAGTTCGCTCTGTGTGTTGGAATACGCCAAGGGTACGTAATGTCGCCCCTCTTGTTCGTTTTCTTTATGGACTGGATAGACAGGGGCAGCCGAGGTGACTGCTTGGTTCTTCTCGCATGCACTAGACTGGTTTGCAGCCAAATATGAAGAGGCTGAGATGAAGATCAGTGAGGCAAGACTGAGGTTCTAGTTCTTTCAAGACAGCCTGCTCAGTGCGCTCTCCATGTTAGGGGATCCCTATAGAGACAGGTGGAGAAGTCGAAGTATCTCGGAATTGCATTCACGAGTGATGGGCGGCAGAATAAAGAATTGGATGCTCGGGTCAGTGTGGCAAAACCTGAATTGTGTCGATCCGTGCTACAAAACGTGAGCCTGGGAAACAAAGACAAGCTTTCCGTTTTCAAATCTACCTTTGTCCCCATTCTCACCTATGGTCACGACTCTTGGGTAATTGACCGAAAGAGTCCGATCCCGGGTACAAGATTTCTGAGTCGTGGGGTTACCCTTCTAGATAGAGTGCACAGCAGCATAATAAGGCCGTCTGTAAGTGTTGAACCGCTACTTCTCTGCATTGAGAGATCTCATTCACGCTGTATGCCTGAAACTGGTCTTCCTAGGCAGTTGTTTTTTTTTCCAAGCCGAGGGGTAAGAGACTAAGGGGTCGGCCTAGAACCTGGCGGGTAGACTACATGGAGAATATGGGTTCGAATCGCTTGGGTATTACCATGGAGGACATGCGTCTGATGGCGGAAAATCGTGATTGCTGGAGATGCTCCATAGGACTGCTGCCCCCGCGATCCTAACGGATAAGTAAATAAATATAAATGGCGTTATTTTATGAAGAAAAGAAAAATTTTAAATGGAGCAAGGATTGTTTATAAAGGAATGTATAAGTAAGATATATCCTCGTATCAATTGGTTAAAGTGGTTTAGACCTAACTCTAATTTCTTTGACACATTGTTGTTAACTTAAGGTAATATTGAAAAAATAGTTTTGAAATACTAGAATATAGAAAGTTGAAACAAATATTATGAAAATTGAAACTTACAAGATCAGCTAAATGTTTAGCGGAATGTATTTTCATATTAAAAGCACCCACTATTTGATCATAAGCTTCTAAAAGATCATCAGCAATTGGTTCGCTATTTTCTATATCCGAAATGGCTTTAAGTATTTCCTGTCTTTCTCTGAAGATAACTGGTAGAACATCATTGATAAGTGTAGTAGTATTTTTTACATCTTCACTGTCAATATCCAAGTTGTCAATTTCAATGGGACCTGGTTCTTCACCGACATTTAGTTTGAAACCACTGAAGAGAAGGAGGCTTAGATAAGTGATCGAAATGATCTTTCCAAATGCCATCTTGGAGGAGTTTGACTTTAAAAATAATTAAAAAAATAAATGTATCCGTAACATTCAAATGATGACTTAAAATTATATCGTAAAATTGAATTACCGCAAATATTTACTTACAGATTTATCCAAATAGAATGGTGAAAGAAACTCGGAATGAATGTGAGAAGAACTGATGAATTCTCATTTATATATTATCTAAGGAAAATTAATCAGTTGTTGAATTTGTTGAATCAGTCGTGTAAAAAAAAGGAAACGCATCCGCAATAGTTTTTCCTTGCTTTACAGCTAATTTCACCCAAATTTCCTTTTATTTTTATTAATTATTTGCACTGTCTCATATTTTTATTAGGTATAAAAGCAATGACTACAACTCTTTCTGTGTTAGGTCCGCATTTTTAAGGCATAGATTTCCTCTACTAAAATCGAATCATTTGATATTGTACGCACATTATCTTTCAACAGTAAATCTATAACAAAAATAACAGTATTTCTTTTGAATATTTTCTTTTGAATTTCGCTATCTGGTGAAACTGATTAGAAGTACGATCTAGCTTTTTTGTCATTTGTTTGAACACTGTTAATGGGGGCTAATTTAAATAATTCCCTTCATCAGGAAAAATATCCACAGGATGGAGTCACATTAAATAATAAATGATATTATAACTGGAGATAAGCTTACCAAGCATCAGGTAAAGATATTTCGATAGAAAAATCTTTACCTGGAGTCCCATTATTATGACCAGCCCCTACGTTTTTCTTCGGGGTTGCCCAGCCGAAAAACTGTCACGCGCTGGGAATTGGTTAGGTGACTATAAAGGTAGAGTTCCATTACGTTAAATACATATCACTCTTTGTTGCAATGGGTAAAAAACGTGATTTATCAGGTGTCTTAAAAGGGTTGAAAATCGGCTTTCAGGCCAAGAGTGGCATTATTTCGGAAACCGCGCCGTTTGTTTCGATCATGGTTTCAATCAATTTTTTGGTCGATTGTCTTGCAACTAACGTCACGGTCACATTTCATTCCAAGCATGGCCATGGCGACTAAACAACAGCGTGCTTGCTGGTCTCCTTCACGAAAACTTCGTGTGATAACCGATAGCGCTTTCGGAAATCAACTTCGTCAAGTTGGATAATCTTTTTTTTCTTATTAGATTCATCGTTTGCGACGAATGAATTTGTTTAGAAACAAAACATCTTCCAAAGTAAGATGAGACTGCATATCGTCCTCCATGTTGTTTTTCTTGGCCGGAGTGGCTGGAGATAAACTGCGCATGCGCATCGGAACATGACCTCCTTTATTATTACAGACCTGTTTTACTGAATAATTCCATTGTTGCTTTTTGCATTTCTCAATTTTGCCATAGCCAGGGTCTATGGAAGTAAATGGGTCGTTTAACTCCACTGAAAAATGAAGCTAAAGTTTCTAACTCCCGATAGGGCGGAAACTCTATTCAAAAATGGCGCTGCATGTATTATAGCACCTTTAGTGCATGCAGCGCCGACCATTGTGAGTAAAAATATTAGTTTCATTTTCAATTTCAATACAGCCGGAATTATTGACATACAATTGCCAAAGTTAGTGTATTCTACACAATTTTAAATAAATAATTGATAAACCAACTGTAGAATGCATTACTAAGCTCACTATTAATTTTGGGTATCAACTATATAAGTAAAATAACTCTACAAATTATGGAATTCAGATCACGCTAGGTGCCGCATACATCGCAGAAAGTGTATTCGACCTATGCTGCTCCTAGCGTGATCTGAATTCCCTAGCTTCCCTTAACAATGGAAAGTGACGGGGGTTGAACCAATGACGTATATTAAAGATAGACTCCGAATCCTATTGTTGTAACTTGAAGCAAATTGGGAAGCTCCATGCCCAGAACTGTCATGGCCGAAAGTGAGTGAAGATGATGCAAAACACATGGCTAAACAGAAGAGTAACTGATTAATAATTCTTTCACACGCCGATCACGGACTGATAAGTTTATCTTTTCGTTTACTTTGTATTTGAAGAATTTATTATATTTTATAAACAATTTTTCGATCCTGGTTTCAATTTCAATTTCGTTTCGATTGTCTTTCAGTTACGTCTTTCATTTTAGTTACGTATTTTTGATTTATGCTTGTGGAAAATGATTCCTGATCCTTTTGTTTTGTTTGTTTGTACAGTTGTACGCAGTTTAACTATGAGGAATGGTTTTGAATTAATTATTCCTCAGGCCCAAAATCTTCAAAAACAAAGCAGCCAGACAGCTAATTACTCCACGGTTCACTCCTGCCCAGAACTATCATGGCTCAATTTGCTTCACTTTTTGCCGCTGTTAACAATAGGATTCGGAGTTTATCTTTAATATACGTCATTGGGTTGAACGACCATTTACTTCTATAGACCCTGGCCATGGCGCTGTTTAACCTCCCTATCTGATTGTTTCCAACAATGAAGGTTACGTTGTTGCTTGGACTAAGATGATCGGGTGACTTTTCAGTGACGTTAAAAACAAACTGAATAAGCATTCATTTCATTAACCAAATTTAAGTTTCTTTTTATTCGCTATTTAACTCCCTTTTAAAATAAAAGATTCTATGCAAAAAAATTAATACGTTATGTATCTTTTTTTATTTTGTTTGCGCTATATTTTATTTATCTCAGATGGTAACAAAAGGGAGTTTATACAGAATTCTCGCCATGGCAAAATTGAGAAATGCCAAAAGCAACAATGGAAGATATTTAGTAAAACAGGTCTGTAATAATAAAGGAGGTGATAATCGGACTAAGATCGACCGAGGCTTCCGACATTATACTAAGTGGCTGGAGATAGTATAATCTCGGAAGCCTCGGATCGACTTAAGCGGCCGCAGGGGGGGAACTTAAACTCAATGACATTTAACTGCGTGGTGAATACGAGCGTTAGAGTATTTCTTGTAAGGGCCAACTTTTTTTTGTTGTTTATTCTAATACTAGAAGAGGTACCCGGCGTTGCCCGGGATAATTACACTTGCACAAACTTTTCCTTTCATTATTGGTCATGAGATATATATTGTTGGTTCATGCAGTGTGTTTGTGAATTGCGTGCTGATACCATTGTTGATACCTATTGTTGTACAAACTTTGCCTTGCATTGTTGGTCATGAGATATTTCTCATTAATATGCCTTGCCATAACCATGAATATCGATTTTTTATCGATATTTATTATTTTTCCGAAATCTGAGGTAGACAGTAACCTTCCTCATGCTTTGAAGGTCATGTATGCGAAATTTTATCAAGATCGGAATAAAACTGTAGATTTGTATAAAAAACATACACACAGACCCACAGACCCACAAACATCCTTCTTTATATATATAGATATTGGATTGAAGTTGTATAACCAGCAATATATGATTCGCGTGAATATGGGCAATAAAAAAAGTTAAGAGAAATGAGGAAAAAAAGATTTATAATTGAGTTTCCTTTACCATGTCTATTAAAACTAATGATCTCAAACCGACATACATCAGATGCGACAAATGATATTAATCAGTTTAAGGATTGAATTAAAGCCATTCTTTGATATATCTTCAGAAAATAGATGTTAAAAATCTACTTATAACAATGTGTAATATTAACTTAAGAATTTCGGTCTAAGAAATAAACTGACAAATCGCCAAGAACCATATCGCAATATGTCGACCAAAGGCAATTAACACGGGAATGAAAGCAACCTAAAATTAAATTAGAACATCGCATGTTCCTTTATAAATTCATAACTAGTATGTAACTTTTATGTATTGTTTTAAAATTACTGAACCTCATTGTTCGTAAAAATGAGGATTTTTGGTAACGGTAAATGTGGAATTCGTTTTCCAAAAAAATAATACCAAAGCCAAGAAAGGTTTCGTATATAGTAATAATGAACTTCAAAAAACATTGATTAGAAACATTAGGGAAATGAGGAAAAAAATATTTTAACCTAGTTTCCTTCATGAATATATAAATCAGTGCATGATCAATATGTATTTTCCTTCTTAACGGCATAAATAACGCGCGTTGAAAAATTATGATGAGAACATAAGCTATCATTAAAAATGTTGCAAAAATTTCCTGCAATCGAAAAAAATTAGTAAAAATAAATAGATTCTGTTTCCTTCTACTTTCAAACTATTGAAACTATTGAATATTGCAGTATATCTGCTTAGAGCCAATGTATAATTTTTATAATGTAAAATTATAAACATTTTGCAAATTAGTTATGTCAGAGGGTATATTTTGCTTTGAAGCCAGAAATGTCATTAGATGATCGAGATTTTTAAAGGCTTCAGTAGTGGAAATTACAAGATCTATCTCGTCATCATCACATACATTTGTTTCTTCAGCTGATTCGCCATCATCCTCTGCATCCTTCATATTAATTACATTTTCAATGCATGACATGTCAACAAACCATCATCAACTTGTATAAAATCTTCCACTGAAATGTCATTAGGGACATCTGAATGAGTTTTAAGAGTGTCCCATAGATCGTGTAAGGCATCTGCATTCTTTTCTGTTTCGTGAATTACAATACAATCACCTTGATCTGCAGATACAGTTACTGTGGCCGTGTTTTTCCAACACTTCGTAAAGGTTGATAGCTTAACACGATTCCAGGCAGCACTAATCATATCAATTGCCATTTGATGTCAATTTTTCCAACTTCTTTCACTAAGTTAAAGTTAACAAGGATTCGTTGCAATGGACGTGTACGATAACGCGTTTTCAGTGCTCTAATTATGCTACCATCCAGGAAGAATTGAAGTGCAATTTGGTGGGATATATTCAACTTCAATGCCAAGTTTTTCACCTTTAAGAGCCAATGTTCTATGTAGCAAAATCTCATAGAAAATCCCATTTTCGTCAGCATTGTAGACATCATCCAAGCTGTATTCTTGAATTTTTTCCGAATTTTTCCTTGTCGCCATTCGTTAATTGTGCATGTGCATCACTGCCTTCTCCACATAGAATACGGGACGAAATTCCATACATTTCACGAAAGTTGTTAAGCTATCCAGTACTGGCTTGAAAGTCCGTATTTCCAAGTAAACGAGCGAAGTGTGCTTTCTGCCGGACAACTGGCCCAGTTAATGGAATGTCCTTTGATCTCACATCAGAAAACAAAGTTATCGATGTCTTCATATTTTGCAGTTCGTAATTTCTTCCGGTGAGGTCTCAACGTAAGTGATGCAGCATATTCTTCAATTTTATGGCGATCCTTGATAATTGTTGAGAGAGTTGATGCAGGGATTCCAAACGATTCAGCTATGAGATTTTTCTTCTTGCCGCTATCAACTTCCTTTAAGAAACACGTTCTCCTCTAACGAAATTTGTTTTCGTTTTCCACTTGTCATCTTGTATGAGCATGTATACCCTATTCCAAAAGCGTTTTCGCTTAAGTAAATGATTTCCGGCGTCCTTACAATATATTAAATCACTGAAATTACTCGGTTCAGGCAAGAAGTAGAGTTCGAATCAAGAAGTTCAGTGACTTCTTGCCTGAACCGATAAATTTCACTGGTTTAATATATTGCAAGGACGCCGAACATCATTTACCTAAGTGATTGGTTGGTTTGATTGGTATTAACGTCCTTTTCAACTGCTATGGTCATTTCAGAACTGCGTTATAGGGGCCGCAAATTTTGCCTCGCAAAGGTTCTTTAACGTACAGCCGGCAAACGACTACACGGGACCTACTGCTTTACTTCCCTTCCGAAAATCTCAGGATTTTTCCCCTGAAAAAAATTCTCGTCGTCCTCGGCCGGGGTCGAACCCGCGTCCTCGGGCATCAGAGGCGATCACGCAACCACTGAGCCACCGAAGCCCAGTTTACCTACGTGAAAACGCTTCTGGAATAGTGTGTACGTACAGTATTGAATGCTAGACAACGGTAGCGACATCCAGCGACCTTTTACAAAAACAATGCACTTGGGCTCAATCCGTTCTTGTTGAAAAAAAAATTCGTTTTATCGAGACAATGTGAAATGTTACTGGGGATAGAAGAAGTTCATTTTATCAAAAACTTCGTTATAACAGTTTCCGTTATAACGAAAATTTGTTAACATTAAATGACTAGGAATTCAGACAGGACCCCGAAAAAAACTCTTCCTTTATTTCGAAGTTTGTTATATCGAGATTTCACCTGTATAAATAAATTGTAATGAATTTTCTCTCTGCAGTTCGATAGCCCAGGCAGAGAGAAGGCTTGTGCATTAAATTTTGATGCGTCAAAATCAATCAAAATTGGTTCAGTAGTATATATTGTAATGGTACCATTATAATACAAGTCATCTATAGACGTATTTCCATTATGGTACCATTGGAAACTTTCAGTGCTAAGTTATTGCATGTAATACAATATCAAGCAACCTGTAATGACGTGTCATGAATGAATATAACGTAAAATTAATGATAGTTGAAATTGGTTCGGTGGTACGTATTTTAATGATACCATTATGGAAACTTTCAATGCTAAGATAGGCATATAATTACTTAGGCCTTATATTATGAATAGCTAATTTGTATTAGGCAAATTAATATCTATAGCTAATAACTAATCGCGCCCTTCAACAGTACCTGCTTACATAAGGCCGCTCCACACTCTCGCGAGAATCTCGCGAGAAAGCGAGAACAACACAAGAAGCGTGAATGTGGTGCGGAGCCGATTCTCGGGTTCTTGCCTGATTCTCTTCTCGTTCTCGCGGGTTCTCCGATTGTTGTCGGTTTTTTGCCCGAGACAAAGGAGATGCGAACGCGATAATAGGCGGCAACACTACAGTTCTCGGCAAGATTCAAGGCCGAAATTCTCGCCGAGATTCTCGGAAGAGTGTGGAGCGGCCTTGATAAACGCTTTAAAGCCCGCTCCACACTCTCGCAAGAAAGCGAGAACAACGCAAGAAGCGTGAATATGGTCGGAGCCGATTCTCCTAGTTCTCTTCTCGTTCTCGCGGGGTTCTCCGATTTTTGTCGTTTTTTTGCCCGAGACAAAGGAGATGCGAACGCGAGAATCTCGGCGAGAACCTCGTCGAGAATCTTGCCGAGAACTGTATCCACACTTCACTGTTCCCGCCTGTTCTCGCGTTCGCATCTCCTATGTCTCGGGCAAAAAACCGACTAAAATCGGAGAACCCGCGAGAACGAGAAGAGAACCAGGCGAGACCCCGAGAATCGGCTCCACATTCACGATTCTTGTGTTTCGCTTTCTCACCGAGATTCTCGCGAGAGTGTGGAGCGGCCTTTAGAAAAAATATATTGAAGAAATAACCGACGCCCATTTCATTAGATAGGAATGCTTACAAATTAAAGGCCTCCTATACGTTCGAATATATAGGGAATTACTACTCTCCTTTAAAACTTTCGTGTACTTTTATTCATTTTGAATTGCACATTTCCATTAGAGCTAGTCCTTGCCTAATTAACCAGAGGCTTCCTCATCTAAAAGAGAAGAGAGAGGGCCTACTTGCAAAATATTGGTTTTATACCAAGACGCGTTTCGATCTTAGATCACCTTCAGTTTCTCGTGTTTAAGTCCTTTGTTGATGAGATTCGTCTCTTCATCATCGGGTTGGATGTTAGGTTGATCGTGCTGGGGAATGGAGTGAATATTGGCTTACTAGGTAGTTTCTTTTTGTCCTGCTTGAGTGTCTTGGATCGCTTGAACTTCTCATCTTTGAGAGCTTCAATCTTCTCTTCGATGTTGTTACTGACGGATATAGCGGTGATGGAGCTTCCTCTTCTTGTTATAGAAATGGGCTAGCTCTTTTTTGATCCAAAGACGTTGCGCGTGAGTTTTCACTAGTTGGGCACTCCTGGATCGTCCACGACTGTTGATTCTGGCGTACTTGGGTGTTATATTCTCTCTAATACAAAATCTATTGAGCCAAATGTTCAGTATAGTTTTAGCCAGGGTTAGCTTTGAAGTGGCAGAAAAGTCAAATGGGCGAGTTGGTTCTATGTTGCATATAACTCAAAGAGACGAGACAGGGTCTATTTGCAACAGTATAGGTTTGACACCGAGACGCGTTTCGATCTTAGATCAACTTTTTGTTCGAGTGTACTAAAAATTTTTGGATTATTGAAATTAAGACTTCCGATTCTTAAATACCATCAAAAAGTAGAATAGGAATGTCTGTAAGACCCACCCTCAATCTCTTTTCATCGATAAAATTGGGTTCAAAACTAAAAAAGTTCCATACTTTCAGGGTCTCTATCTCCTTAACGGTTGGATCAATTGAAAAAACACCAAGAATGAAACAATTCTCAAATGTTGTGTAGATTCTGAAAATACTAATAAAAATAGGGGTTCCTATTTAGAATTTCAAAGTTGCCCCTTCCCCCATCCTCAGGGGGTGGAGTTGGGGGCTCAAGCTTGGTATTGGATAGCTTTTTAAAAAATATTAAACAGGTACATTTTTATTTTTTTGTACAATGCGTATATTTTGAACTATTTTGATTTGTCAAGTTAAATGGGATAGCCTGTATACTATTACTTTTGAAGCAGGTAGATTTGACTGAGAAGGCATGTGGTCACAGTCACCGTTTATTCACATGAATTGCAGCGTTTTCATCCTGAAAGATAGTATTCTTTACATAAAAGTCTTCATGTGATATAATTTTTTATTACTCTTCCTCACAATTGCCACATCGTGTAATTTTAAAAGTATTTCTGAAATTTCACTTTTTAAGCAACGATAATTACATGTTCATTTCTTTCGTTTTGAATGTTATTATTCTTAACAAGTTGGGAAACTATAGTCTGTTATTTAGATATTAAATTACTGCAATTAATGCGCTCATTTATGTCAAAGTGAACACACATTCTACGTCAGAATTATTCATGTTGAATACAAATTATCGAGTTCTCTAAATTACATAAGTCTAAAATTTCACGTTTGAGATTTATGTTTGGATTTAATTAGGAAACTGATTAACTTCGTAAACAAATTAATTGTTTTAGTTATATAAAAACATTTTGGAGAATATTTTTATAGTTCTTTAAACATATATTCAGCGTTCATAGTATTTTATCTGTTCAGCTTTGGCGTCTTTTAAAGTTCATATTTCAAAGCTTTTTTAAAGCATTTTTTAAATAAAACATACTTTAAAGAAAATCAGTTCGACCTAAACTATCTTATCGCATTTCCCATTAATTCATTGCGCCAGCCTTAATATTAAAGACGTAATTTCCCTTTTTTTTGTTCTTTCTCATAGAAAATATTTCCCCGAAATAAAATTGTCAGCACTTCAAGCGAAAGTTTTGAAAAAATCAAGTTTGTGCCGGTTTCTCGCTCGAATAACCAACGCGTGAACTTTGGACTTGACTCGAGGAAGTTAATTATATTTTTTTTCCTTCGTGTCCCCTGGTGTTTTTCACTTGGAGCTAAATGGTTTCGTTAAGAAAGAAAGAGAGAAAAAGTCCGCTACGAAATAAGAAAGGGTCAAGGTGCGTCGGGGAAACCCTGCAATTTGCACATTTAAAAGTGAAGAACTCGTCTCGAGTGTAGCCACACCGCACTGAGAATAACTCAAGATCTCAAGGTTCTAGAAGACTACGAGTAAGTTTGAAATTTTATTATTAAATTTTATTTTACCGATTCCTTTACAGAAGTTTATAAAATTTTAGATTTGCTTTATATAGTAAGCAAATTATTCCTATCTTCTTCAATTTCTTCGCATCATATTTATGCTTAGTTACTAAGACTTAGAAAATATATCTTCAGTTGCTGTTTTAGCTAAATGGAATATTCAACACAATAACTAATACGCTAATCAAAGTATTTTACTGTGATTTTATACTTCTCCCATCGTGAACTTTCACTGCACTGTATTTAACACTAGAAGGCAATATTTTGGCTATATCTTTGTAGAGTTCGTGCCAAAAGTATAAATAATCTAAGCAATCAGTCAGAAAAAAATATTTTAATTGATAATTTGCTTAATCAATATTTTTTCAAAGCTATAACATTCTTATAAACGTCCCACTAAAATGTCGTTTGATTTTATGAAGAAATTTTGTCAAATTTTATTGATTTTTCTCTAAGACAGATAAATTTTTATTACATAAATACAACTCCTGGTAAAAAAAAGTATTTGACATTGACAAGCCATTGACAAATGTTTAACTTTAAAAATGTAATAAACAATTCAAAGTGTTTTAAAAGAAAGAACAAAATTAGTCTATAATAAAATTACTAGCTAAATCGATGCGACTTACATTCGCACAAAAAAAACGAAACTCATAATGCATATTTTTGAAGTGTTGCCTTTTTGTCTTAAAATTATTTATCATTTGGTCATTTTGCCATTTGTTTAGCTTGCTGAGAGTCGCTTTTCTCTGTCTCCGGGAATTTCATTTAATCTACTGCACCTCGTATATTTTCTCATATAAAAAAATCTTGAAGGGACAGCAACTTCTGCAGTTCTTTGTGTAAAATAATTTGAATTGACTGCCATAATTTTTACTTGTCGTTCAGATTTGTCATCTTCGGATACAACTTGAGAACTGGCTTGAGAGAGTTTGGGCCTAATTTCCATTATCTGTTTACGCCAGGACATTTTTATTAAGCTTTATTTAAATTGGAGTGTTTCTTATTTCTTCAAATATCCTTTAACTGAATTATTAAAAACTTAAAAAGAACTGAATAATAAATTATAAACAACAACAACAACAACAACAACAATAATAATAATAATAATAATAATAATAATAATAATATTAGGCATCCTTAACAAATTACTTCGCTGGAACATTAATGAGTACAAACCAATGACGTATATTAAAGATAGACTCCGAATCCTATTGTTAACAGCGGCAAAAAGTGAAGCAAATTGAGCCATGACAGTTCTGGGCAGGAGTGAGCCATGGAGTAATTAGCTGTCTGGCTGCTTTGTTTTTGAAGATTTTGGGCCCGAGGAATAATTACTTCATTGGTACTAAAAATTGAATTCATTAGTTAAATTAATAATTTAAAAAATAAATCAGAATTGTCACATTGTATCAAATTGACCCTGCATATTGTAGACAATTGTATGAATCCATGCCTGAACGAATTCAAGCAGCAATTCGTTCAAACGGAGGACTAATAAAATATTGAAATAGATGTTAAATACTTTTTTCCCTGAGTGAAAGATGTCAAATACTTATTTTCATGGAAGAGGTTCAGGAAGTACTTTTTTACAACCAAAAATGCCTCAACAATGTTAGTATTTTTTCATTATACCATGAAGTAACAGTTTTATAATAGACTATTTTTGTCCTTTGTTTCTAAAGCACTGTGAATTGTCTATTTGACCTTTAAAGTTTAACATTTGTCAATGGCCTGTTAATGTCGAATACTTTTTACTAGGGATTGTATAAATAACTCCACAACTCGGCCACAAAAATTTAATTTTGATTAAAAAAATTAACATGCAAATTTCAGGGAGAGCATAATATGCTCTTTGGGGTGTTTCAAATTTATTATTATTTTCTGTTCAAAATAGATGACTGATATTGAGGTAGGAGGAATTTGGAAGTAAAGGACTAACGGTTATAGAACTTGCAAAGAAAATTGTTAGTACTGTTGCCGTCATCTATTCAATCTTAAAAAGAGATCCTTTTGAGCCTAATAAAAGGACGTTCTGGCCGACATGATAGGCAGATCTTCTGATTAGCTACTCATCAAGGACATCATTTCGGGAAATTCAAAGAGAACCAAGAATCAATACCTCCAAACACATCATCCACATAAGATTGCAAATGAATATTAACCTAGAGTATAAGTCAGTGATCAGGAAACCATCACTGACTGTGATACAAAAGACGCATCAATGCAAAGGGCAAAACCACATATGTCTTATACTGACGAATGGATATCATGCCTTTTCAGTGACGAAAAGAGATATATTTTGACTGTTTACCTTTCTAGGGTTAAATACACACATAAACGCATCTTGTATTTCTTCTAAAACGGGCATCTTGATCTGTCGCGGATGATGGATATACAAAATTCAGTTTCTTTCCCCGATAGATATGAAATCATTGGTTTGAATCTAGTTTGGAAAAACCTAACTCCCCCCTCCCCCCTTGTCTGCCCGTCTAATCAAAAATCCAAGCAATCGATGATGTCCCAAAGTGCCCCAGGAGGAAAGGTCATTATTTCGTGAGTTGTTGTAAGTGAAAAAGTTTATATAAACATGTATTTTTTGAGTAACGGTTTTGAGATATATCTTTTAAAATTATGAAGTTTCGAACAAAACTAATTATCGAATATTCCGCCACGTACTTCGATGCATTTTTTTCAATTCTTAAGAGAATGTTGCTCCTTTTGAAGTATAGTTTCTTATTCCCCAACATTTCGCTGAACTCTGAGATGTAACGTGGGCACTGGGAAATATACCATTTACACGTAAGCTATTAAACACGTTTGAAGGTGCTCTTTGTGATCGTGGGAGCATTGCCATTACAAAAACCATAAACATAAATCAAATCTGCATACTCGACATGCATATCTTAGAGAAAACTTGCGGTGTTTTTCAAATTTGTCAATTTACCAGTATAGATGACAAACTGAGTTTAATGAACTTTTACATTTACACAAATCATGCATCGCTACAAAAGGGTGAATAATGAAATCAATATGAAGTTAAATTATTCAGTACCTAAATTAATTATTATTCAGTAACTAACCTCTGAAACCATTTAAAAACCTTTTGACTTACAATAGTTCATTCTATGCCCACATGAAATATTTACCTTTACTTCCGGGACACCCTGTATTTAATAAAATGGTAAGGTTTTATATGAATAGAGAAAATGTTATTGAAAACAGTGTTATGCAGAATAAGCTAGAATAACACAAAATAGTAATATGTAATCATTAAGAAATTAGTTGGTTTGAAAATAAACTTCTGTGGTGAGTAGAGAAACATGTAGCCAAGTGCTCTCAAGTAGGTGGGGACTACGTCGAGAAAGAAAACAAACAAAAAATTATACCTATTGATCCTGAACAAATACTGTAGTTCACTTTTAAAAAAATAGTCGGATTTGATACTAATACTTTCATTTAAACCAGTATATTTTTCTAAATTGAATATATAAAAACTCGTGATGCGACCTTTATCCTGACTAATCAGTCTGGAATAAACAATCAGACTGTGACAGTATCTTTACATTAGGTACAAATTAATAAAGACGAGAAGGGCAGGCAAGAAGAAGAATAAGTCTTATCCTTTAATATAAATTTATCTAGGAGAACAAAACCTTATACTTTGTAGATAATTGCTCTATATTAGCTATCCAGATTAAGACAAAGTCCGAGATTCGCGAGCTTCATCTGTATTAAACTTTTCTTTTACATACTTCTTAGTTAATTATGCAAAGATAATTTGTGACGTCGTAATAACAGTATATCTTCCTTCCTTAAATCATGAAATTAGTACAATAAAACATGTGCTAACGACCACCTGTATATAATGACCACCTGAACTTAACGACCACTTTTGCTTGGTCCAGCAGAAAGTTACATGGGAAATCTGTTAGCGTAACGACCACCGGTCTAACGCGACCAGCGACCGCCATTTTCGATCCCCTTTGTATCTAAACCTATATTAAAAACCTATCTACAACGACTACTTACGCACCCAATCAGGTCCTAGCCTAACTGCCAATTATATCACTACACCATTCTCTGTAATCAAGCAGAGTCAAGAGATACAAAAATGCAAAAACGGGTTCTTTTAGCTTACTGATAGTGTTAATTTGGTCAGGTCTGTCTTCGCGGACGCAATGTTGCTCTAAAATAACTGGAGATGTTGCCATAAAGTCCGACCGATCGCAACCGTTTGAGTGCAGTTGCGAATATCCTGTCTATAAATAACGACCGCTGCGCTCATTATGTGCGACCGGTCGCATACAGCGGGCTCTACCTGTTCTAGCGGAATCAAAGTATTGGACGAAATTCAAGAAATACAACTGTTTACCTGTCTGGATAATAAAATGTTTTTAATTGTAAAACGTTATAATGAAATTTTAGTTTCGAATAATCATCATCAAAGCTGTCTAAAAGCATAAACGGAAAGTAGTTCAACCACGTTAACTGCTGGCGACCGGTTAGACTTCATGGAAACGCACTGGATGAATTCGAAAAATATTTAACTTAGATTCTTTTTGAAAGAAACAAACATATGTTTTTAATTATGTTGAGGATTTGTAATATTTTTATTCACCCTGTATATAACGACCAACTGAGCTTAACGACCATTTTTGCTTGGTCCCATGAATGGTCGTTATAGACAGGTTTTACTATATATGAATCCATCAGGATCATCTAAATTGAGTTTCTTCACGTCTGAGAAGATAATCGTTTTCCATTCAGTGGTCCACCTCATGTGTGAAATAAACTTTATGTCGTGGTTCCAATTCTGGTTTTTGGCACAGTATTTTGCGAACAATATGAGAGGTTTTCTGTTGAACAGTTCGTACACTGCAGTTCAGTCCAACTTGAATTTCAAATCTTTGGCCATGCTTTCAGTATTTGATGCAAGTCGGAGTAGAACTCTGGCATCTCTCTTGCTTATTGCAGGCGGTCGTCCAGACCTCTTTTTCACTCCATATGTCCCGGGATTTTTAAAATACGACGTAACGACATGCTTACTTCTTGCTTATAGAAGTGAGACCATTTCTGAAATTCGTTTCCCATATTTGTAAAAGGCAGAAATCTGCCCCTTTACAAATGCAAATAGAACTGAGCCTCTTGGCAAGTTGTTCTCTGAGCACTAATCATGAATTATTGAAAATTAGAATGGTATGCTCCAGATGCAACTATTTTATAAAGGTGGGGGTCATTTTTTGACATAAAAGATTTTCAGAAAGTTCCTTTACTTTTGTCGCGGTGGTGTTGTTTTTTTTCAGTTTCAGTTTTTCAACACATTAATGAGATTATTTCTTCTTTTAGCTATACATGTATATTTCAAATTAAGTTTTACAATATGTGGAAAATAATAAATATTCGATAAGGCGAATAGAATTACTATACTATTGTCATTGACTATATGGCTTTATATACACACACCGGCCAATGAATTAGAAACCTTCGTTCAATATGATATTGACCCTCCTTTGGCTGTACTTACAGAGCATACGCGGTTTGGCATGGACTCTACAAGGTGTTGCAATGCAGGTAAGGTAATCGCAGACCATGCATTCGTCAGAGAGACCTTCAGGTCCTGCAGAGTAGACGGAAGCGGATGCCTTCGACGAATGTCTCCTTCCAACATGCCCCAAACATTCTCGATTGGATTCAAATCCGGACTTTGCGCTGGCCACGCCAGATGTTGCAACTCGGTGTCATGTTTAGAAAACCATTTATGAACAATTCTTGCTCGATGGACAGTAGCATTGTCGTCCAAGAAGAACCCGTCACCATTTTGGTACAAATGCACCATTGCAGGATGGACTTGATCTGCAACAATGTTCAGGTAGTCTTTGGCTTTCACCCGACTGTCAAGGAATATCAGGGGACCCTTGCCATACCAACAAAACATGACACCTCCTCCTGCAGCTTGAACTGTGTTCACAACACATGAGGGGTCCATCGCTTCATGGGGCTGCCGCCAAATTCTCTGCCGGCCATCGGTGCAAAACAATGTGTAACGTGACTCGTCCGACCACATCACATTTTTTCAGTCGTCTACTGTCCAGTCACACCGCTCTTTACACCACTGCAGGCGAACTTTCCGGTTTATTGCTGACACCAGGGGCTTCCTCACTGGCATGCGACTTCCCATCCCTATTCGCTTCAACTCTCGGCGCATTATTCTGGAGGAGATGGGTTGCGATGATCCTTCATTGAAGTCTGCCGTCAGTTGCTCCACGGTCCCTGTCTGTGTTGATTGCTTTTGATCCAAAATTCTGCCGTTTCGACAACTCTTGTGGATTCCGTTTCCACGCATTGAACACCTTGGAGGCCTGACCTTTTGTGATACCGATCAGTTGTACTGTCCTGGAAATCGTAGCTCCAGCTAGACGGGCTCCCACAATAACTCCTCTTTGGAACTCAGACAGGTCTGCTGTTTTCCCCATTTTGCTCAACTTGAGCAGCTGCAGCTTGTTCCTACCCTGTACCTGCAGCTTGGAATGAGCATGTACCTCGCATGATTGCATTCATTTGCATATCACAATTCTTTCTGACCTGTGACCCCGCTTTACATATCAGTGCAGTAATTCATCACGGGTTTCTAATTCATTGGCTTGTGTGTGTATATTTCTTAATGTATATGAGATAACGAATTTTATGGATTTAATCTTAATTATCTTACATTTTCGTACTTTGATATATCGTTTTTTCTTATTTAATTAGAAAAACAAACTGCAGATATTCAAAGATGATACTCTATAACTTATTATTGCTCATTTGCATGTTAGTTGCATATCCTACAGAAAGTAAGTAAACTACAGCATTACATGACTGTATTACTGATAACATAAAATATATTTCCAAATATATATAAGTCATGATCATTGTTTGATATACTAAATATAAGTTGAATTATTTTTCAACAATTTTTAAATAATTTTTTTAAAATTAATATTAATAAATTTTATGATAACTACATAGTACGAATTTTATTAAAACTTTCAATTATTTTTTATTATTGATTAGTTGATACACACAGTTTAAAAGTTTAACTTACTGAATTCTAGATTAGATTCATCATTGCTTTCATAATCGTTATTTACATTTCGAAGGTGTAAAAAAGGCGGTTAAATAATACTACCTCTTTAGGCTAATTCCACTATCCGCGCTTTCAAAACTATGAATCATTCCTAAATTGCCGGTTATCGTAAAACGCATGTCAAGATATTTATTATTAAATGCATCCAGGTGAAGTAAGAGAAAAATTTTGAAGTCTGGGTTAAACGAACGTATTCAGGGTCAGAACACGAGAAACCAAGAAGAAGATATCACCTTGAAAACTTGTGACCTGCTCACAGGAAATGCCTAAATTTCGCGTGATTTTAACATTAGCAATGACATTAAGAAAGAACGGAGAAGAAACTGAAATGAATAGGACGATGAAGATTGCGAGTTTAAAATCGCGGAGATTGTTTTTTAATTGGCTCATGAAAACAAGTTTGTGTTAATTCTCATAGGTATTAAAAAGGAAAATTTATGAGCCTAACAGATTCTCTTTAAAGCACATTGAAAGGCTTTATTGCTGTTTAATATAAAAATTTATAGATAGCCATATATTTATTAAATCTTTTATCCTTCCAGGTAAATCAGATGATATCTCTACCTGCTCATGCGCAATCGAAGGTATTCAAGTTGTTTTTTTTTTTAATTAAGTATGAATTTCCCAATGTTATTTCTAAATTTTATTGTTTATCAAATTGTATCATTAATGAAATAACATTAATTATCGTCACCATCCAGGAAATGCTCACAATGCTGTGATGGAAGAATTGGAACAGACACTAACAGTTATTATCGACAAGCAATTAGAATCGATACAAAAAGTTATGAAGGCATTGGAGTCATCTTCGGAATGTTCGCCTTCACTTAAAACTCATTTACAAGAAATAGAAGAGCAAACAGAAAATCTTCGATCTTTAACTGGTAACTTTAAAAGAAAAAGCTTTATACACAGATTGGCTAATGAATTAGAAACTCGCATGTTTAATATTTTATTAGATCGCCTTTGGTACGAGTTGTAGCATGGAGTCAATAAGGTTGTTAAAGCGCTTTGTAAGTCAATTGAAGACCAAGAGTTCGTATGCTCTTAGAACTTGATGTAGGATATTTCATTCCAACATGTTCAAAACGATAACGGGTTTCCTCCAATTTTTTAGGGTCATAAGAGCGAAAGAGGCTGTCATAAGAGCTTCATAAAGGCGGGCCTACGGCATATTGCTTTCATATCAACGTAAGAAGAAAAACTTGTACTGGTGTCCGTTCCAAAAATAAACTTTGGAGAAAACCCCTTATCGTTTTGTTTATTTTTGAGAGCAACTGAAATTCAACTCATTTTATCGGCGATATCTTCCTGAATTTTCACGATTAGCTCTATACATTTGGATTATAAATTACGCAAAGACAATTTGGTAATTTTGCGCATGCGCAGTTTAACATTTTTTAGTAAAAATGCTCATATTTCATCAAATATTTAATATTTTTATATTCTGATTACAGAGTGTTGTCTCTTCTGGCTGTAGTTTGTCAAGTTTCTTGAAAATGGCATAGGAATGGGTTGAAAACCCTGCATGCTATAAACAAAAAACTTACGAGAAACTTTAACTAACGCTTTAGACCACATACATCTCCAAATCATTAAATAATATGGAAACTTTTTTTGGAATCTTTAAAACACTCATTGGCAAACTTTCATTATTCCATCCTCAAACAAAAAACTCATTATCATCTCCAAAAAATAGTACCTAATAGACTTTCGTCAAGAACAACCTTACTCCAGTCTTCAGTTTTCTAATTTCTGTATTATTTGGCCCATTGAAAGCGTACTTGTCTGTGAAACCTTATTTTTAAGGTTACTTGTCACTCATATTACACTTTTTCCATTTCTTATTCTGTTCCTTGAATGTACAGCTTCTATTTTTTCATACAAATTTCTCACTGCATGTACAGTTCCGGCCAAAAAGGTTTGTCATCTCACCGATACGTTCGGCGCTTAGTTGAATGTGACAAACTTTTTGGTCGGAGCTGTACATTGCACTGAATATGAAATCTGTATCTAGGCACCGAACGTATTAGGTGAGGTGACAAACTTTTTGACCGGAGCTGTACATCCCGATACTTACTTATAGATCTATTTCGACCTCTTCCAGTGCGATTTGCTATGGTACCAGTCTCTTGAAAAGTTTTCCGCGCATAATCAACACTAGACACACCACATCCAGCACTTTTGAGGACGTCTCTGTGTGTTTTATTTGCCCTTATTACAAATCTCACAAATCTCTATTTTGATATCTTCACTCACAAGGGAACTACCCGACTCTTTATTTGCGCGCAAGCATATCTTAAAAGCGATGGCAGCAGCAGAGGTGAGGAAAAAACAAACATGGCGACAGTCGCCAAAGAATTGGGCTCGAAACAATTTATAAGATGAGGTAAGCATCCATGAATATTTATTTTATTTAAAATTATAAATCATCGTAAAACATACCCCCCCCCTCACCAACGCATATTGGATTCTCGGGTGCTGGCCTCGTTAGATCATTTGACAGACTTGCCCTCGTTTCACTCGCGAATACTTAACGTCCGCCCCGGAAAATTTACGCAGATTACCGAATTAATTAATAAAATAAAAAATTAAGGAAATAGTTATTAATTATTATACAGATATTTTTATTGGATGGCAGTTAGCTAATTTTAACAATCTATTTTTATAAAAGAAGTTTGCTAATAATTTCAAAATCCATTCAATTGTCGTCTCCGGCTCTTTCGTAGGAAGTAGTTCCATAGCGTATTGTTGCGTGCACACTATAAGGAATACACAGAAACGACATCCAATGTTAACGGAGTGGAAAGAGGATGACTCATGCTTTTGACGTCGTCGATTGTAGCGCACGCAGCGGTTGCCATGGGCGCCGCTAACTGATCGCTATCATCAGTGTACAACCTCCTTCTAGCTTTTCCTGTTCTTTGCAGAATTCAGAATTTTCGTACGGGCAAATGACTGCCGATTGGGGTCAGCTTCAATTCACGGTGCACGGTTCTTCCATAAATGGGTCGGGAACAGCATTATTTAAAATCGTATATCAATTGCTGTACAATGTTTCTCCGTACGACGGTTTTCTCATGAACGATTATTTTAGATCTATTGTTGCTCTTTTTAGTCAAAGACTGGACCATTTTTCCGAAGAGTTTAAATCATATGAGCTTAAAAAAATTTTGCTTAGTAAATTTCACAGATGTTTTTTATTCATTAGCCAGTTTGTGTAGCACCATTGGAAATTAGCAGCATTAAAGTCGTTAAATTTTAATTTTCTAAGAACTAAATTTATTTATCTTCCAGGAGGCAGTATCATAGAATCCGAAAAGGAAGAACCTGGATTTGGACAATGTACCTCAGCTCTGGAGTCCTTTACAACAAAAGTTTTAAATGCAGCAGATGATAACAGAAAGGTTTTAAGTGAAGCTAAAATAGAACGAGAGAAGCTTCAAACAGAATTAAAAGAAAAATTCACTGAAATGGATAAGACTTTGCAACAGAAAACAGAAAAATTGGAAGTAACGTTTGAAGAGAATAAGAAATCGATGGATAAGAAAGTGGCTACTTTCAATATTAAGTTGACAACATTAAACGAGACGATTACAAAGAACGAAAAGGAATTGGTTACAAGATTCGCTGAATTTAAAGAATCTTCCTTGGAGAAAGCTTGCAATTGTCCTTCTATGAAGAATAAATTAGATGAACTCACTCAAGTTGTGAAGTTGTCAGTTTCAAATCAAGGTTAGATTTTTTTTTTTTGCATTTTTTTTCTACTTTTAAGAATGTCTCAAAATTTATATATTTTTAAGTAAGAAAAACAACAACTAATTCTTAGTTAAATGACGTCACATATCCCTTTCTCTCTCCACCTAGATAGTAATTGCCATATCTATTCGATTTATTATTAGAGTTATTATTAGGTAGCTATATTTCATTATACTCATTATGATTCTCATCATTCAACCGTTCTTAGATTTAAAATTGCCATATTGTAAGTAAGCAGACGCCCAAACATTGATCGGGAAACATTGGAAGCCGGAATTTTTCAATAATTGGTAAAATTTGTAAAACTCCACTCCATTTTCCATCCGAAATTGTCAAAAACAAAAGATAAGCAAAAACTGTGGAATGGAACAACAAAGACTGAGGGGACCTCTAATTCACAAGGAGATTTGAAATACCGGATACGTATTTTGGCTATCATGTAGCCCTCTTCAGCGATGAGAGACAAAAGTCAACTCAAATAAAGCCTTAGTACTCAACAAGGTGGGGGGAGGGGAAATTGAAAAGAATATTAGGTTTGTTGTGTATGATTCAGACGGCGCTGGAAAAGAATAGCAACACGTTCATTTTTTAATAAACCAAAATGGCGGTGAGACTTTTATTCGATGAACGTAAGTGGATACTGCAGTGTTATTGGAAAGTGGAGAATGTTGTTGAGGTTTCACAACATTGGAGGGTTGAATTTGGTACACCACTGCCAACAAGGGTAACAATAACAAAACTCCGAGACAAGTTTGAAGCCGAAGGAACGGTGAAAGATGTGTTGAAAGGTCGGTGCGGAAGAAAGAAGTTTTACTGATAACGAAAGTGTTGATGCCGTCATGGAGGTTTTTGCACGATCCTCAAAGAAGTCAGTGAAGCAATGCTCTCGTGAATTTGGTATCGCCAAATCCATTAGTACAATCCAGTCGGTATGTCGCTCTGTTCGACGTCGATGTTGGGAGTGTACTGTGGCAGAAGGTGGTCTTTTTGAACATGTACGGGCTTAAGGAATAAAATACAACAAACCTTATATTTCTATCTCATTTCGTTGCTGAGTTATAACGTTTCAAAGAGTGTATACATCAATTTGGGACACCCTGTATAAAAGGGATACTAAAAAGTTATTAAATATCTGCAAAGTTTGAGAAGTGAATCGAATGGATTTTCATGAGAGTTTAATTGGAAGAAAACCAGTCGTGTAATATTTTTCATCAAAATCTGTAAGTCCGATCCGAATACGTGGAGTCTCGTTGTCTGCCCCATCAGTATTCACTACAGTGCAGTTACAACCAAAGCGGCATTCTCCGTCTTGATATATGCGAAAACTTAATTCACCGAAAAATTGTGGTGCGGGGAATTAGATCCGAATTTGGAAAGAAGGCAGCAGCGCGTTCGAGCATAACGCGTCCCCAGATTATCAGATCTGATTAAATATAACTTATTTCTTTGGAGGTACGTGAAAGGTAATTACATTCGATTCGCATTTTTCTGCTAATCTACCAATATCTACACACATATGCGGTGTGTTTCATGCGTAATGTATACTTTTACGTTTTTCAATGCGTAATTTTATAATTTCAAGTGCACTGCTTATTAATAACCAGAAATGCTTGATTATTTCATAACGATATCCATTTTAGTTTTATTTCTAATATTAAGTGACGTAGAATTTCACAGGTCGTTGCATATCAAATTTCGATTTTCGAGGTGGGTTTCGCGCTTCAGCACGGTTTCCACGTTTAGTAGCAAGTACCCATAATAAAGTGGTACATTCCCAGAGATAAACCTGTCAGCGACCAGTTGCCTGAAATTTGCATGTCTGCGATGATATTTAATAGCGTTTGAACCCAAGCAAAGATAGTCATGGCTTCATAAGAATTACATGAAGATTACTGCATCCAACGCCTCTCGAAACATCAATAAGATATTCGGTGTAGGCACCATACACGAACGTACTGTCCAATGTTGGTTCCGAAAATTCCGGGCGGGAGTGACGGACCTGGCAAATGAGCCACGCGGCAGACCGTCCAACGTGTTGAATGACGCTTATCTGAAGCAATCTGTGGAAGAGGACCCATCAAAAACTATTCGGGACCTTGCAGGAGATCATGCTATATCATCGTCGACTCTCAGTAGACACGTTAAGACCATCGGCAAGGTGAAAAAGCAGGACAAATGGATCCCACATGAACTTATGGTAAACCAAAAAGAGCGTCGGTTGGGGGGTATACGGAATTGCTTTTGCGCCATGAAGAAGTGGGGATTCTTGATCGCATTGTCACCTGCGACGAGAAGTGGCTCCTATACAACAATGGGAAACGGTCAGCACAGTGGCTGGATGCTGATGAACCCCCTCGACAATTCCCTAAACCCCCGTTGCACGCCAGGAAGCTCATGGTTTCAGTTTGGTGGAACATCCGTTGTGTAGTGCATTACAGCTTCCTGCAGCAGGGGGAGATGATCACCGCTACGACCTACTGTCGTGAACTTCATCGTATGCACACAAAACTGTGTCAGCAACAACCTGCATTTGTGCGTCTCAAAGGCGTCCTTCCGCTACAGGCTCTGGGCTACGATGTGCTTCCACAACCCCGTACTCCCCGGACCTCTCCTCTACCGACTACCATCTTTTCCAGAGCCTGGACAATTTTCTCCGGAGGAAAACATTCCTAACCCAAGCAGACGTCGAAAACGCATTCCGGGAGTTTATTGAGTCCCGTGACCATGGATTCTATCGGAGAGGGCTCGAGAAGATGCCAAATCGTTGGCAACAATGTTTGGATTGCGATGGGGGTTATTTCGAATCCGACATTTGATATGCAACGACCTGATATATTTACGAAAGATAATTTATCGCAGTTTTAATGAAGCTTGCTGCTCTATTTTATCAGATATGATGAAGAAGCAAAGGGAGGAAGATCTAAAAGAGCAAAACAAAACGAATACGGAACTAGAGGACAAGATTAAGGAGATAAATCAAAATCTTCAAATGAAAAATGAAGAAAATAAAAAATTATTAGATGATAATTTACAGATGCTAAACGAAAAATTAACATCTCAACAGACTACAATTGATGATCTACAGAATAATTTGAAAAAGATAAGTTCAGAACAGGAAGCCTCTGTTCCAGCGAATCCTTGTGATTGTCCGGCAGTTAATGAAAAACTTGAAGAATTAACAAGATTCATGAATCTCGTGAAACAGAATTTGGGTAAGTTGCTTATTAATTTTCGGATTTTTACGGAAAATTTTGTCAAAAATTATTAAGATGTATACTGTATTGAGTGGATGGAACATTACAGATACCTCGCTATCGTCCTTGCTCTTCTTCTTCTTAGTTAGGTCGGGGTTGACATTATGAAAAATTCCGTCGATTCTCTTGGTGCGTATTCCATCTAGGGAATTTAGCACCGGACCCAAGTTCCAATAAAACCTACAGGAAGCCAACTTCGCTAAGAAAGCGAGTCAGATTTCCTATAGATTATTGAATAACAACTTAGTGTTGAATGTCTGATGTGGGCGGGGTTTTTTTCCTCCAGATTACATATCCTACACAGTGGTTGGACCTGAGAGATTCTCATTCTGTAAAGGTGTTTCCGTAGAAGATCATGGCCGGTAAGGAATCCCATGATAATCCGTAGACTTCCTCAACTATGCTGAAGGACATTGGATATTAGTTCTTTTATCATGATCGGTGGTCTGTTGCCACCTTCCTTCCTTTGATCAGTAGGTAGCTTTTTAGAACTTGCTTTGCGAGGGTATCTGATACCTCGTTGCCTACAATTCCTATATATCCTGGTAACCATTCCTATGTTATTTTATTATGAAGAGCCAGATCCCGCAAAAATTATGCGGATTCTAAGTCAATTTGGATGTTACTTTGTACATGCCTGCTTGGAGCATTCTAATTTGTTCACAGTAAATGTTCCGGTCACCCAAGACGCTCAACAAAGAGCGGCCGGCAAGACCGGCACCGAAATCCAACTACCAAAACCTTGACTTTGAGTTGAATTCTCTTCTTGATGAAATCACCTATGAAGATGATAATGCCATATGGCCAAAAAATTGAGGTTATTAAGGGATGAAATGGCTAGAAAACTCGTCAGATCTTAACCCTATTGAGAGTTTGTGTCCCCATCGGACGACAATGCATCATTCTGGACGAATGTATGGACTTCCTCCACAATTATGTCCTCCTCCAACACGTCCTTCAAGCTGGTCATATTTTATCAAATCAATTTGACGTGGTGTTTCCTCTGATACTTGTTTTTCCTTTGGGAATACACATACGCCTGTCTATCATTAAGTATATTTGTCAATACATACTTGTAGGCAGTTGATAATGGGCAGCATTTCAGTTTGGAACTCTCTAACAAAAGTTATCAGCCTCTGTGACAGTACAGCTCTGGGATTGCCATAGTATATGCCCGACCCTGCTTTGCCATTGTGTAGGGAAATGCTGTAAACCCCATCCCCACTCTGCTGCGGGTCAATTTTGACCTCGCAGGAGTGCTCAGGCAGAGAATGTACAGTACTTCCATAATACCGGAAGGCATTTAAATGAGTGATTGGTCATAATCTGGATAATGGGGATATGAAAATTCAGTCCTGGGAATTACACCCATAACAGTTGATTTCCTTGGTAAATCCACGGATATAATTATCTAGTAGAACAAAGAAGAGCATCACTTGGTCGACAGAGCACCCGTGACTCCCAGATAAGCTATCCTCTGAAGAGAAGCGAGTCTAGTTCCCACAGTCAATAATCAGTCTTCCACCACCAAACCAGAGTACAATACGTTAAAATGAGCTTAATGGTCGTGACAATTAGCCAATGCACCATTTTTGATTTAAGACCCCAAGATTCCCCCAAAGCTCTACGAGGACACAATCCTAGTTTTGCTTGATTCATTTTATTATCAAGATGTTAAATCCAAGTCAGTCTACTGTCTAGGGTAACCCCTAGATATTTGACTTCCTTTGACAGCTTAATCTTGTTTTCAAACAATATTGGTATTTAATTAGTAAGAATAGTCTCCCCTTTGCATGAGGTCCAACAAAGTATGCTTTTCAATCCCCTATACGTAGATGACGATATCATCTGCGTAACCTAACGTGTAGACACCGTGATCGTTGAGTTTCTGAATGAGATCATCTACAACCAGGTTCCCAACTAGTGGGGAAAGGATAGCACCCTGCGGACAGCCCCTGGATGATCGAGCTTCAGTATCATCACTCAGCATATGGGAAACAGTGATGCTGTTTGCGTAAGAGTGAAGCAATTGCTCTCCAACTTGAAGCGTTTGCAGTTGAATCATAGGAAGTATATTACCAAACGCTCCGTAAGTATCAAGAAAAGCCACAAGGGCAATTTCTCTATGTGTCAGAGTTTTCACTATCCTTGCCACCAGATCGTGTAGAGCTACTCCCTGCTCTCAGACGAATAAAGCTTGCGTCAACTCCATCAGAGAACGGGATGTCGACATTGCATCACGTTTACATCTGGGATCCTGCGCATCACTAGATGATCCAAAAATCAGATAGACATTCTTTAAATATGCCTGGCATTCCGATGATATTATGTCATTGACTAAGATCATTACTTGCAATGTACACTACATGATCAAAGGAGTTGGGACACCTGTTGTTCTACCGTAAAGCCGCAGAAAGCTTCAATCAGTAATGTGTAGGACCACCCCGAGCTGCTATCACTGCCTCTACCCTACATGGCTTACTGTTCACAAGTTTACGGTATGTGTCCACAGGTATTGACCTCCATTCTTCGAGGAGTGTCGTGGTCAGTTCCTGGACAGATGTAGGGCGAACCATCCTGGACATCACACGTCGTTCCAATTCGTCCCAAATATGTTCGATGGGGTTGAGATCAGGACTCTGGGCGGGCCAATCCATTTATTCAACCCGCATCTCGTCAAACCAGTCGGATATGGATCTTGCTTTGTGGCAAAGCGCATTGTCGTGCTGGAAGAGGAACGGCCCGTCACCGATGTGTTCCCACAGCGCTGGAAGTGCCCCGTTATCCAGAATGGTTCTGTAGCCATTAGCATTGAGGTTTCCGTCCACCTTGATGAGCAGGCCCAGTCTAGTCCCACAATTACGGTAGGTGTTCCCAGGGATGTCCCAACTTCTTTAATCATGTAGTGTACGAGGGAATGGAGATTACTAATGAGACCTAATGCGATTAGTACTTTTCCGTGAAAGGTCCAGGTTTGCGTTCTCGGCATCGGCTCAAAGCGCAGCCAGATTTGTTGTTCTCTTTTAAGGCATCGGGTTTTCCAGCCATACTGTTCGCTCTCTGACAATACTTAAGATTGCCGCGCAATCTATTTCGGTGTCCTCTTCTGGTTAGTCAATACTACCATTCAACGTATAAGTGGGAATATCAGTAAATCTCGAGAAATACATTTGTTGCTACAGGCAGGGTAATAGATTGCGAAGCACATGTCTGATATGGGTTTGTTTCACTCTTTTCTGGGTACCGTTTACTTCTAGTCAAACTATCCACTCTACCTATTCACATGTTTATTTTAACTATAAAGGATGATGGTTAATATTTTGACACGACCACAAGAATAGTTGTAGTAGAAGTAATTCCCTGTTTATTTTTCAATAGCCATCAACAGGTTCTTTTTAATCGACAATCCATTTACATATGACGAGGCAGTAGACATCTGCAAACAACACGGCGCCAGCTTGGCTGTGATCCCTGATGGAACAACACAGCGGCTTATGGAAGAGAAACTCCGTCCGACAGTGCAATCCGGAGCTTGGATCGGAATGACTTCTAAGGGTCGATTGGATGGCATATTTGAATGGAATGATGGGAAAACAGTTAATACAAAAAACAAAAACGAAGGGTTTCAGAATTGGCATCCTGTTAATCCGGAAGATTATCCCAAAGGTTTAGTTTGCGTTCGCATTATAAAACATGGAACCTATGGAAAGTGGGCGGATGATGCATGCTCGATAAAACAAGCCGCTATTTGCGAACTACCTATGTTTTAAATGCAAATAAATGAAAAATTTGATCTGTTTGTGTAGATACAACATACGTACAATGGATTCTAATTGCGTAAGATGTTATTTTTTAATATTTATTTATGATCTGTGATACTCTTATTAAGTTATTATACGTTTTTTAAAATAACGTATATTCCTTAAAATAATATTATA
>JAHWFO010098920.1:442420-456965 GCA_023313115.1 Rhysida immarginata | reverse complement strand
ATTATACGTTTTTTAAAATAACGTATATTCCTTAAAATAATATTATAAAGCGCATGTCATTATCATTCAAAACATTTGTGCAGTACCCATGATATTTATTTTAAGTTTGTAAATAAAGTTACATTTAGATGCTTATTAATGTATTTTGTGAAAATTCTCAACTTAATAAACAATTATATAGACACAAAATAATAATTTTATGATACATTGTGATTGAACGATCTAAGGCACAAGACATCAAAGCAGATGCTGGAAGTGGCCACGGGGCTCATAACCATGGTTTTCGTAGAACGTCCCATTGTTTTGTCTTTAGTCTTTAAGATATCAATGGCAATCTGAACAATTGTATCAGATGGTTGCATATCAAATGTCGATTTCGAGGTGGGTTCCGCGCTTCAGCACGGTTTCCACGTTTAGTAGCAAGTACCCATAACAAAGTGGTACATTCCCGAGATAACCCTATCAGCGACCAGCTGCCTGAAATTTGCATGTCTGCGATGATATTTAATAGCGTTTGAACTCAAGCGAAGATAGTCATGACTTCATACAAATTACGTGTGATAATGCATTACGAGTTCAGGTTGAATCACACTGCATCCAACGCCTCTCGAAACATCAATAAGGTATTCGGCGTAGGCACCATAAACGAACGTACTGTCCAACGTTGGTTACGAAAATTCCGGGCGGGAGTGAAGGTCCTGGGAAATGAGCCACACGGCAGACCGCCCAACGTTTTGATGACGCTGATCTGTAGCGATCTGTGGAAGAGGACCACTCAAAAACCGTTCGGGACATTGCAAGGGATCATGCTGTATCAGCGTCGACTGTCAGTAGACACTTTAGGACCACCGGCAAGGTGAAAAAGCAGGACAAATGGGTCCCACATGAACTTACGGAAAACCAAAAAGAGGTCGGTTGGAGGTGCGTACGGAATTGCTTTTGCGCCATGAAGAAGCGGGGATTCCTGATCGCATTATCGCCTGCGACGAGAAGTGGCGCCTATACGACAATAGGAAACGATCAGCACAGTGGTTGGATGCTGATGAATCCCCACGACAGTTCCCTGAACCCCCGTTTCACGCCAGGAATCTCATGGTTTCAGTTTGGTGGAACATCCGTTGTGTAGTGCATTACAGCTTCCTGCAGCAGGAGGAGACGATTACCGCTGCGACCTACTATCATGAACTACATCGTACGCACACAAAACTGTGTCAGCAACAATCTGCACTTGGGCATCGCTAAGGCGTCCTTCTGCTGCAGGACAATGCGCGTCCGCACGTTGCACGAACGACCGTGCAGGCGCTACAGGCTCTGGGGTACGAGAAGCTTCCACACCCCCCGTACTCTCCGGACCTCTTTCCTACCGACTAGCATCTTCTCCAGAGCCTGGACAATTTTCTCCGGAGGAAAACATTCCCAACCCAAGCAGACGTCGAAAACGTATTCCGGGAATTTATTGAGTCCCGTGACCATGGATTCTATCGGAGAGAGCTCGAGAAGCTGCCAAATCGTTGGCAACAATGTTTGGATTGCAATGGGGGTTATTTGGAATAGCACGTGTGAAGGCCAGTAAAGATGATATGCAACGACCCTGATACTTAGTTTGTCGGTATACAAGTACAGACAAATGTGCAGAAAAGAAATCTGAGTGCGAAAGATGGGCAATAAAGGTGTCCATACTTTTTTGGAAACGGTCCACATATAGTTGCCATTAACTTAAGTGACTTTTGGTATGCCAATTCCACATTCATCAAACTCGAACAAAAACTTAGTAGAAATCCTGATATACCGATTTGGTGGGGTTTTTTTCACTGATAAAAAATTATATACGGAGGATTGTTTATGGGGCGAAAATATACTTACTGTACGCATACACTACATGATCAAAGGAGTTGGGACACCTCTGTGAACACCTGCCGTAATTGTGGGACTGGACTGGGCCCGCTCATCAAAGTGGACGGAAACCTCAATGCTGATGGCTACAGGACCATTCTGGATAACGGGGCACTTCCAGCGCTGTGGGAACACTTCGGTGACGGATCGTTCCTCTTCCAGCACGACAATGCTCCTTGCCACAAAGTAAGATCCATATCTGACTGGTTTGACGAGATGCGAGTTGAAGTACTGGATTGGCCCGCCCAGAGTCCTGATCTTAACCCAATCGAACATCTTTGTGACGAATTGAAACGACGTGTAAGATCCAGGATGGTTCGCCCTACATCTGTCCAGGAACTGACCACGACACTCCTCGAGGAATGGAGGTCAAAACCTGTGGACATGTACCGTAAACTTGTGGACAGTAAGCCATGTAGGGTGGAGGCAGTGATAGCAGCTCGGGGTGGTCCTTCACATTACTGATTGAAGCTTTTTGCGGCTTTACGGTAGAGCAACAGGTGTCCCAACTTCTTTGATCATGTAGTGTACTTAACCCATTTCTCCACCACCACTTATGCTCTATGTGATGACCCTTTCTTCTAGCAATTGCTCGGCATCTTAGTTTACACGGTAAAGGCTTCTACGGAGAACAGGGAGGTCTATTCTGTTCCACCCCTCTTGACAGACTTTCCATTATCTAGAAAGTGTTTTTGGGCGTCTTACATGAGGAGCTCTTTTAAGGAGACAAACATCCTTTAAAGAGGCGTCGAGTGACTAGACAGGGATGTCTGAGAATGGGATGTCCTTATTCCCAGTTTCCTGTTCCACTCGAGCAGTGGCTTGATGCTATGTACACGTCCTTCGCCCTAGGGCTACATAACCGTAGGATATTATTATGATATATTTGTTTCAAGTTAAGCTTAGTTTCCTGATAGTAGGCAGTATTCATCTTTACTTTAGATCCCACCCACGGTCTATAGATATAGATGGTCATCGAGCTTCCAACATATTCCATTGTTTCAAGAAGATAAGGAAAACGTATCGCGCCAGGTGCCGCATAGATCGCAGTAGGGCCGACTGTGATTGCGATAGAGGCATTCCATTGAAACTGAAAATGAAACCAAAGCTTCTATCTCCCGATAGGGCTGTGCTGCATGTGCAGTTGGGCCGATTGTACATGCAGCGCCACTTTTCAATGGATTTCCCGCCCTATCGGAAGCTAGAAATTTTATCTTCATTTTTCAGTAGAGCTCGATGACCATTTATATTTACAGTATAGATCGTGATCCCACCGTTTTGATGATCAGACGGCCAATGTATAAAGCCGTTCGGAAAACTCCTTGCATCCACGCAATCAGTCAGCCCGAGTCTTATTACCCAGTCAGATCGATAAAAAATATTGCTCATATCTTTCATATACAGGGTGAATTTTAAGTACACCGACAAACATCAAGGAATGGTTCCTGACTCGAAATGGAGTAAAAAAGGTCATATCAACATGTATCCGGAAATGCATTGTTGCCACGGTAGAAGGCATGATGCAGCACCACCTCACTTCCGCATATTGTTCGCCAAATCTCACAACATATTCCTCAGACGTTGGATAAGACGCTAAGGCCGTGTTGAATGGCCTGTTCGCTCACCGGACTTAAACCTTCCCCCCTGGATTTTTTTCTTTTGGGAGCATCTGATAAGCCTTATATTGTTTGCCGGGACGATTTGTTTTGGGACGATATGCGCACGCACCGTCCATTTCCGATATACCGTTTTTTAATCCATTTCCAGTCAAGCACCACTCCCTGGCGTTTGTCGGTCTACTTAAAACTCACTCTGCATGGGCTCGATAAATAGACCCAAGCATCATCCACGTTGACTATATTCTTCCATTAGTCTCCTGCCAAATAACATTCACACATCTATCTTCTATTTGTTCTCCTCTCTGCAATGTGTCTGTTCTAATCTTATAGCACTTGGCAATAAAACGTGACCTGGGATTCTAATTTAAAATCTTGATGAATAATACGGTTTACCGGTGCAAAAGAGGTGCCAACCTTGCTTGCAATGGCTCGTTGTGTTTGCGGATTTTCCGTAAAGACTAACTTCTCCACTATTCGAATGTTAATCTTGGATAACTTGTTATACAGGGTGAGTCAAAAGTCGCAGTACACCCTGTTTTTTCGAAAACCTTGCAGGATTTGGGAAATCTGAATATTCCAGTAAGGTATGGGTGAGGTGGTCTATCTTTTACGGTATGTACCGAACATGGCCGCAATCTTGAAATCGGCCATCTTCAATCTAAGTCAATTTTATTAAATGGAAAGGGGGTCATGTGGTATATCAAATAACATCAGCATTTCCTGACAATTTCATTCTTGTAAACAGATTTGAAGTAACAGTTATGGTTCAAAAGTTACAGCACATTTTGTTTCATTTTGTAGCAGGTAACTGAAGATGGCTTTGACCATGGAGGAGAGAATTGAGGTCATTTTGATGTCTGGAGAACGAAGTTTCCGTGACATAGCTGCAGATTTTAACAACCGGTACCCAGAAAGACTTCCAATTTCACACAACACTGTCAGGTGCTTAATTAAGAAATTCCGAGAAACTAGGACTGGTTGACATGCACGGAGTGGCCGTTCAATAAGTGCTACTGACGAGACAACCTCAATGGTTTTGGCGTCTTTCGTCAAGAGCCCACAACCGGATGGGGCTCCACCACACTACGGTGCAGACGTTCGTCAGTGGTTAGATGTTCAATTTCCTGGTCATTGGATTGGCCGACGTGATGCTATGGAATGGCCACCCAGATCACCTGATCTCAGACCACTTGGTTTTTATCTGTGCGGTCTTTAAAGCAACTCGTACATGCAGAGAAAACCAGAAACAGACACCATCTCCAGCAACGCATTGAAGAAGCTTCTGCCAGCATTTCTGCGGAAATTCTTCCGCGAGTGCATGACGATTAGATTCAGCGCCTTCAAATATGCCTTGACCAAGAGGGACACCATGTTGAACACATTAAATGACTGTAAACCTTTATGGAGAACAGTTCAACCTGTAATTTCAAACCAAATGTGTTGTAACTTTTGAACCATAACTGCTACTTCAAATCTGTTTACAGGAATGAAATTGTCAGATAATGCTCATGTTACTTGATATATCACACGATTCCCTTTCCATTTACTAAAATTGACATAGATTCAAGATGGCCGATTTCAAGATGGCGGCCATTGTCGGTACATACCGTAAAAGATAGACCACCTCACTCATACCTTACTGGAATATTCAGATTTCCTAATTCCTGCAAGGTTTTCGAAAAAACAGGTACTGTACTGCGACTTATGACTCACCCTGTAGAATTCTTAGAAATAATGAAACGTTTTCTTTTACACTCTAATATTATTTTAGAATAAGAGTAACCAGTGTCGGTAAGGGCTATGACTTAGCTGTCCCAGAAAAGAACGGAATGATAAAGTTCGATTGTTACCGAGCCCCATGGTACGACGTTTGAACAATCGTCACCATAAATATCTTCGACATAACGTTTTATGAGAAATTAACAAAGCTTAAGATTCGGGATTACGCACCTCACTGTAGAACCCTATACAGTTCTTGAAATTATCTCGAAAATTTTGAAAACTGGTTTTGGGTCGATCTCTCCATGCCTCACGAGGATAATAATTGCAGCATTTCTAATTTGCCATAAATTCTAATGAAACGTAGCCATTTATATGGTATTTGAGCTGTAATAATCTATCTCGGATGTATTGATGGGAAGTGACTACAGGCTTTACTTTCAAAGAAAAGGAAGCATTTGCCCGAGAAGCGGTGCTTGAGACGTGTTGCGAAGAGATAAAAAGCGCGACGCGTAATTGTGGTAGAGAGGGCGCCAAAAAGGTCGTAATCAAGAAGAGAAGGGGGCAGAGCAAGGGAGCTGCTGTTGGTGTTGTTGCCTTGTGGTGGTTTCTTGTTTCCACGAAAAAATGTTTAATAGCACTGCAAATGATCCAATAGGAGTAATGTTCATCAACGACTGATTGTGTTCGGTGTTGGGGAGCAGAAGCCTAATCATAGGTATGGCAATGGATAAAACGATCCTCCAATCAGGAGATAAATTCATTTAATAATTCAAATAGAAGAATTTTTAAATCGATTTGTTTTCATTCCAGACTAGTGTTAAGACACCACATTTTGTGATTACATTTATTCGATATAACAAATAAAATCTTGTAAACATTCCAAGGAGGAGCTTTAGCAGTGAAGCAGAAATACATTTATACATTTATTAAAAAGAAATTAATTCCCTTCCCTACCCCCCCCCCCCCTCGAGTAGGGTAAGGCAAGTGGCAGATCCTGCGGTCATCTATTTTCACCCCTTTATCTGCACTTTTTACCTCTCCCCAAGTTTTTTAATCAAAAAAATTGATTTTCTCGAATGTAATAAGTAGAAAATGTAAAAAACCTCGTATCTTCTTTCCTTTCTCATTATTTCCGAACGTATATTACATGCTATATGTTGCCATAGTTCTAAGGACCAAATCCGACCCCCCCTGGAACAATTGGGTCTAAACTTCATAGTACTGTAGATCTTGCATAGAGTAATCTGATACCGAATTTCACGCCTTTGCTAAATAGCTCACAGAAATGTTGCCCTCTCTGAAACCCACCCCGTAATTCCGACCCCAGTGTATCAATCAAAATCAAACTAAACAGTGCAGATGGGCATGCCCATAGTAAAGTACATTCCGAATTTCAATATTCTACCTCAAAAAAATGTTGAAATTATGAAGGTGATGGACTGACTTTATAAAACCAATAAGTAATAGATTATGAGCACTTGAGCAATCGTGCGTCGACAAATCGATTGTTATATGACATGAAATTATCTTGGTATTCTTTACATTCACTGTTTTAGCGCGTGAATTCGACTTGAAGGGGTCCCCGAAAAATTCTGGAAAGTTGATATGGTAATACTGTAATAAAGAAAGCATGATGGTTTTAAGTGTAACTTCTTAATTTCCAGTAATTGACCTAGCTGTGTGTCAATTTTTAGATCACCCACTTTGACATAAATCTTCTAGGCTCTATTCGCCGATTCTTTTTGCTGGTCTTGAATCTTGTCACACAGATTATCCACCGATAGCCCAGGACAAGTATATCTTCCAAGAAGAAAACAACTACTGTTATTCTGTTTACTATGATAAGAAGTCGCATAGGATGAATTAGATGAATTTTGCAAGTAGGAGAACAATCGTTAAAAATAAGTTTTTCTACGAACAATTTGTTGGCCAAGATCTGATGATATTGCACTACTGGAAAACACGTTCATTTTCTATGATCCTTGCACTGTACATGGACTGATTTTATTTATTATTTTAAAGGAAAAATAAAAGATAAATGATCTATATGAACAACTTAAGTGTTAAATAGCACAATTTTAGTTAATGTTAAGTACTTTACACATTCTTAAAAATGCTTGATTTCATCAGCTACTTTTGAATGTTGTCAATTTTTTTTGTAAAAATATATAATAAAAATGTGTAATTAAAATATTGTCAATTACTGGTGAAACTGTCAACTACTCATGATTCCGCCCTCGAAACCAGCGAGTCGCGGGTTCGAATCTCGCCGAGGGCATGGATATTTATGTTTGTCCCTTTCATTATCATCCTTTCATCATGCGGAAGGCAACGAAAAACCATCACATTATCACTCTTTCCTAGAAAGCTGTGAATGGATAGCATATGTCCACACAGTCGCCAGAAGTCGATTTAGAGTGATGGAACTTTACAACAACAACACTGGTATTCTTGCATCAGTTAGGAAAAACTTTAATAACATACAGTAATAGCTTTTACAGTTTAGATATTGACACATTTATTTATTTATTTATTTATTTATTTATTTATTTATTTTTTTATTTATTTAAAAAGGGTTGAACACTTACAATGAACCCTCTCCGGAGCCTGTATGGCCAGCGGGCCGATATGTGTGGTTTCTGGAGGGGGCGTTAAAGTACAGTTAACATTATATTACAGAATATAGCATGGCTTACGGAGATATAAAGGAAAAGAAGAAAAAAGAGAAAAAAAATTACAACTATTATTATACTTTTTTTATGGGGGACAAACTGGAGCATGAATGAGCAAACTGGAGCAAAATTATAACTATTATTGGTAGAAAGAGGTTTCCAGCAAGATAATATACAGGTATTGGACATTGAAACTGAAACACCTTCGCAAATAGCACTGGATACCCCCAGGGCTGAATAGAACCTTCTGCTAGGTAATTAATCGTATGCATATCAATGAATTACGTGTCAGAGTTCTTGGTAGTCACTCCAGTAGAAAAGTTCGATAGTAAGCTTCAAATTGTCTGTGCAGAGCGCTATAATGGGAGACATATCCGACTTCAAAAGAGGGCAGATTGTTGGGGCGCGTCTAGCAGGTGCATCTGTGTCCAAAACTGCCACACTTTGTGATGTCTCACGTGCTACAGTATCCAGGGTGATGTGTGCATATGAACAGGAAGGACGAACCACGTCCAGGAGGAGCAACTGCAGGAGAAAACGGAAGTTGTCGGAAAGAGACGTCAGGACATTGACCAGGATTGTTGCAGGAAAGCGGAAAACCACCGCAGCAGAAATCACCGCAGAAATGAATACACACCTCCAGGAACCTGTGTGCACGAAGACAATCCGTCGTTACCTGCATAAATCCAACATCCATGGCAGGGTTGCTATACCGAAGCCTTTCATCAGTAGTACAAATGCCTCCAAGCGGGTTCAGTGGTACCGGACGCATAAAACCTGGACGTTGGATGACCTCAAACGCGTCATATTCTCGGATGAGTCCAGCTACACTGTCTTCCAAACAACGGGGAGGGTATTCGTCTGGAGGAGCCCCTCTGATGCCTACAACCCAGACTGCTTGGCAGCCACAGTCAAACACGGAGGTGGATCAGTAATGGGTGGATCAGTAATGGTTTGGGGTGCAAACTGTGCAGGACCTCTACCGATCTTTCCCAAGACGTGTTGCTGCTGTGCTGGCTGCCCACGGTGCCCCAACACCTTATTAAATAAAGATTTTGGATTTCTACCAGGTGTTTCAGTTTCAATGTCCAATACCTGTACGTAGATAAAAGAATTATTAGATGAAAATAAAGGGGCAAATAAAGGGCTATTATAAGTAGTAAAAAAGAGATTTAAAAGATGTTAGTGGGTAATTTGTTAGTTAGAAGTACTTTAAAAGCTTTTTTAATGCTGAGCTCGTAGGGGATGTGCGGACTCGCTCAGGTAAACTGCCCCACCATTTAATTCCTATATAAGAGATGCAGTGGCCTTGATAATTATTTTTGGTAAGGGGAAGACTAATTTGGTTTGATGATCGGGTGGAATATGAGTGTAGAGTATGCTGGTAAGATATTTCAATAGGTGTAGAAAGAATTAGCTGATTATTATTAAGAATATTGTAGACTGGTAGATGGTTAGAATGCCTAATAGTTCAAACTGATGGGAAATAGAGTTGGGTATTTTAATGTTAAGCAGGGTTCTTAAGATCCATTCTTGTAGACGGTAAAGGCGTAGAAGATTAGAATTTGTAGTGGAACCCCAAAATTGTACACCATAGCAGAGAGCTGAATGTATTAGTGAGTTATATAGGAGGATCAGTATATGAGAGGGAAGAAAGCGCAGATGAGAAATCATTCCCTGTCTTTTGTTAAGTTTTGTTAGCAAAGTATTGATATGCAAGTTCCAAGAAAGATCATGCGTTAAATGTGCTTGCAACTGATAATAGATGTGAGTTATAGAAAATGGGCAAGACAGTAGGAACATATAGTTTGTTACGTTGAAAGAATAGCATATATTTAGTTTTATTAAGGTTTAGGGTAAGCAGGTTAACTGAATTCCAGTGACTTAAGATAGATAAGGTTTGGTTAATATTAGTGGATAAATTAGCAATATTTGGATCAGCGAATAATAAAGTTGCATCGTCAGCATATAAGATTAAATTTGAAGACGACAATGTTGACGCTAAGTCATTGATAAAAAGATTAATAAGTAATGGTGAGAGGATAGAGTCTTTTAGGGCTCCATTGTTAGGAATTAGTAATGATGATGTGATATCGTGGATAGATAGGTAATAGTAACGATTAGTAAGAAAATCGGAGAGCCAATGAAGTGGGGGGCCACGAATGTTAAAGGAGAGTTTGTGACACACATTCTGCATTATATTTACAACTTAATGGTATAACTAGAAAATTTTCAAAAAGCGATTTGATTTACATAAACAATTTCGTTTCACAGTTATGTCTTAAACTGTCAATTCCTGGTACATCTACCCTACAAACGTAATAAAATTATCATAAATAAAATGAACATTTTCTTAAGACGAAATCTCATATATTTCCTTAATAAACTTAAAAAAATTTCTAGGGCGAAACCAACATACAATCGAAACCAAAATTGTTTACTTTCAATTTCGTATACCCTGAATGCTGCCATCTCTAGACAAAACTATAAAATAAAAATAACTTGAACGTGTTTGTTCATAGATGGCAGTAGAATATTTCAAATTGGGAAAGTGACCTTACTTTGTTAAGGCCTTTTGAAAACGTAAATTCACACTTCATTTCCTTTTAACTTAAAAACTTACTTCAATATGAATTGCAATTGAGTATCGATGGTGAAAAGAAATTTCAATGCATTAGCAGGAATCTCTAAAGATAATTCTAAAATAAGTACTGACTCCATCAAATATAGTTTTTTTGGAATTTGGAATTTTCTTTTCCAGAAGTTTATCTTTTGTTGCGAACTTTAAGTAGATAGAGATACTATTAGGCGGATAATATGTTAATATTTTCGTAAGCTTTAATTAAAATGCTAAGATAACATTTACTGCATCCACATTTTAAGCTTATGTAGAAATAAACGGTAATTAGTGCCAACTGATATATGATATCATTGATTTGTAATGAAGATAATCAATCCGGATATTGCTGTAACTAGATGACATCAATATTCAATATGTTAAGCCCTTGGCGTTTTAGGGCATTGGCTTGTTTAATTAAAATATTTAAGTTGAGTTTCCTCACAGGACACCAATCCACAGAGTTCTAAATTTAGATGAGCACGATAACTTTTATAATTCATTAAAACGAGGGAATATTGATTTAGTCAAAAACAGGGGAAAATCGCAATGGACTCCCACAGAGTTGTTGTGAATCGCAATGTTTCGATGTCAAAGTGTGCGTGACAAGTCATAATGCTTTTCAAAAATAAATTCAGGATGTTTTGTTAATTTAATGTTGAGATTGGTATCTTTTGAGTTGAAGAGCGTTAAAAAGTTTCTATTGGTTCGGAAAAAGAATCTTAATCCAAGTTCTTTGCAGTAAAGACCACCAGCAAGCTTTATTTTCATTATCAATGAGAAATGGAAAAAAAATGGAATTGGATATATTTAAGAGCTTTATTCTGCAGATGTTATTGGTAATATGGCAAATGTTCAAACCAGCTGTTTTATGTGGAATTCACAAAAAATAATACATTTGTGCCAAATTCGGTTTCTAATTTAAAAAAAGATATTAGCTATCAATAACAAATATACTATATGCTATTTTCATATTTAGCTTATTTCAAATATATATATCAAATGATATTTAAACAAATATGTAATGAGATTTAAGATTTAGAGCAATCAATATCCTAAAAAATGAGGAAGACATGAACAAAAACTTGGCTGAAGTTGCTGTCTTGGCTTGTTTTTCTAAGGAAGTGTTCATCTTTTTAACTTATGAGTCTCCTGACAGCATAATTTGTCAAGAACAATTACATTCTTAACAACGGTTTTCACTTCATCTCGTTAAATATTTACGTCTTCGTTTGGATGAAGATAACATTTTAAGAATCGATACGGTCTTATAATAAGTTTTCTTTTCAAAATGACGTCTTTAAGTTTAGTATGGAAATAGAATTATTAGGATGAACTAACTTTGGAAAACAAATTGAGAATAAACAGTGAAAGAAAAGAATTTTAGATTTTGATATAATAACTCTTTAAAGAGAGTTGCTCAAAGAGATATGCATCTCGTATTCTCGGAAAAATATTTATTTAAAAAGTATAAAGTTTATATCTAAAATTTGCATAATGGTCTGGATTGCTGTGAATATCAACGGATAAAAAAGTCCGGAAATTGCAAAACGGTAGAGTTTTAATGGTGCCAACGCTTTTCGGCGTCTTTCTTTCTCTCAACACCATTTACAACCAAAGCAATTTCGTTTTTAAAGATGATTTTTAGTCTATGACCAACGGGCTGCCCCATTAGTGCCTTCCTATCGGAAATTTTCCTCCAGCACCTAGAAGAACTCTACGTACGCCCATGTTAGAGAAGAAAACGTTAGTGCATTATTCCCGATACGTCGACGAGACCTTCGTCATATTTGATGCTAACGTCACCGATGCCAAAATCGTACTTGACGCCTTATTATGCTATCAGGAGAAAGAAACGGACAACCACATCAACTACTTGGACTTGACCATTCGTAAGAATCTGGAGTTCAACGTTTTCCGTAAGCCCACCACTAACAACAATATTACTGCCTTCTCTTTTAATCACCACCCACAACACAAGACTATTTCGAACTGTTCCTTCCCCGACCAGATGACTCATTCAATTCTCCATAGGACAAAATCCATCCTTCAGAACAGATCACGAAAGCTTCCTAATACGACCGAATCCAAAACTAATTTTGCTTTCACCCATGTTTTTCGAGAATGAGGGCTCATCATTGCATTCAAAATAGCTAATAACAGTATGCACGTTCTCAATCCCAGATTGAACTCAACTAGCTATCCGGATTTCTCCAAAAGCGGCGTATACAGACTTGACTGCCCTGAATGTGAATGTATTTATACAGGCTGTATGAAGAGATCCACAAAGTGTCTTAAAGACAACCAAGTTGTCAAAGGTTGAAAGTCCAATGGGAGGCGGGCACCCGATTCACAGATCGAGAATTTCTCCTTTACAAACCATCAGAAAGTTTGATGAACTCATAAGTAAATCTTTATATATATAGAGCACTTTCCATCTGTTTGTTTGTTTGATTGTTACTCCATAACTTCTGAATGGGTAACCCCCGAGGCTGAAATTTTGCACAGATGACCTCGAAAACTCGGGGAGTGTCTTAGGCTAGGTCCCGTTCACGTCCGACCTCCCGTTGGCCTCTTACGCTCTTCAAATCGATATTCAGATGCCAACAATATCGAAAAAATAGGAGATATCTCACCACCAATATGTACGGACCAACAAAGCAAGGCAAAGTTTGGGCCAACAATCGGCAAGTTGTCTTTTTATCAACAATCGGCTGTTTGTGTTTCTATGTTGCGTCAACAAGGGCTGATATTAAATGCTTGCTTTAAGGAGGCTTTAAGTTTTAAGGGGATTAATAATGATAAGGACTCAAGTTAGCGGATGCCCCAAGCAATAAAAATTTTGGGATCCTTAAACTGAAATTAAGAGCCTCAATTTTGGAGCCCTCAAAATTTATTTCTATTTCATTTTAATAATTAAAGCTTCCTTCCAACGGATAGTCCCTTCGCTCTTTGTTGTACTGATTGAGTTATTATTGAATCATTTTGGAGTTCTAATTTAACTTTATGAGATTGTTCTGTTTACTTACAATTGTCATTATCCCGGGCAATGCCGGGTACTCTGCTAGTAAATAAATAAGCATGGCTGTCCGGGTGTCTGCGATAGCCCAACTGGTAGAGGCATCGACCATGATAGTCGAGGTTCCTGGTTCGAACCCAGATCGCAGAATTTTCCCTTCCGTTTTTCGATAGAAAAATTATTACACAAGAGATCTTGGATGAACGGTGATAAAAAGTGAGCGTTCGCCGAACATCTCATTGAATAGAGACATCGATTTGGAACCATCCACGAAATAATGACAATATTCAAGGTGAAATCTGATGGGGGGAGGGAGGTGAGGTTACGTTAGGTTAGGTAACATCCTGAAACATAACTTCTGTGAAGTTAAGCAACATCAGGCACGGCTAGCCACTGGATGGGTGACTCATCAGTGACTCACGATCTTCACTGTGACCATCATACAGCAGTCGTTAATCCAGGTTCATCCAGAGACCAAACTTGTCGGCCTCAGGCCATACAGGCTCTGGATGGACGTATTGGATGATTACAATATATATAAAAAAAAATCTGACCAAAGGAGGATACTTACCCATGAGACATTGATAATCAGCGGACTTACACAAAAATTCCCTGAAAAAATTTTAAACAATCAAACGAGCTTCGAGAGGAATCCCATAATTAGATGCCATGAACAACACCATAAGTCAACGTCACAGAAGGAAATTTATGTAAATTATTTGTTTGGCTCTGATGAGGGATCCTTAAATTATTTATATAATTCGTACTTAGAGGGATCCTTAAACTATGCATTCACGTATTTTTCATGGAAATGGGCTAAGGCTTTTTAGAGAAATTGTTTTCTGAAAATGAAGAAATGGCAGAAGCATTCATTTTATCGATCCAAACACAGTATAAACTACATAAACATCCTCCTGTCATTGAGACTAACCTTTTTGAAAAGAAACTGTTTGGCTGCGAAGAGACATTTTGGAGTAATTGAGGTTTTAAGGACCCCCCCCCC
>JAHWFO010098920.1:407136-434085 GCA_023313115.1 Rhysida immarginata | reverse complement strand
CAATACGGAACACCTCACTCTCTAGAATATCTGGTAGGTTATTCCCTTGCTGTTGTTACACTTATTATCATTGTTATTATTATTATTAAAAAAGACGAATCTGAAGAAAATAAAAGTTATGTTTAACATGTTTGCAACAAAGAAGCACAGAACGATATACACACACTCACCAAATGTCATGGCACACTTGCCTAATAACGTATTGGGCCCCCTTTGGCCCGGATAAAGGCGTCGATCCGTCGTGGAGGAGAGTCTACCAGTCCCCGGAACACATCCATAGGCACTGCAAGCCATGCCGCCTCCACTGCAATCCATAACGATGCCTAATTTACCAGTTGCGTTGGTGACAGATCGTTCGATGACGACCCACAAATGTTCAATGGGATTGCAATCTGAGGAACGTGGAGACCAAATCATTGTCGTGAAGTCGGTAGCATGTTCCTCCAGCCACTGCCGTGTCACAAGGACCGTGTTTGGAGGCACATTATCTTGCTGGAAGATGCCGCCGCCCGCGGGGTAAAAACAGTTCATGAAGGTGTGCAGGTGGTCCCAAGCAGATCGACGTAGAAAGTAGCACGCAGAGTGGATGTCAGATGCACCAATGGACCATTGCATGCCACGAGAAAACACCCCGGACCAGTATGGATCCTCCACCTGCCTGAGTTGTCCCCACCTGACAAGCGGATCCATAGTTTCGTGTGGCCTGCGCCGGACACGGACACGACCATCGGCCCGATACAGCTGAAACCGTGACTCGTCGGACCAGCCAACCCTTCGCCAGTCCTCAGCGGTCCAATGTCGATGTTGGTTGGCCCAGCCTAGGCGTTGCCGACGGTGTGCAGCTGTCAAGAGTGGCATCCGTCGTGGCCTCCTGTTCCCAAAGCCTGCAGCTGCCAAGGCTCGCCGAATTGTCGTCGCGGCCACAGTTGTGAGACGTCCCTGGTTGTACCCCATGGTGATTTGGCCCGCTGTCGCCCTTCGGTCAGGGTGACCCGGCGAACTCCTCTGGCATCAATGAGGCGTGGGCGGTCTGTCCGCTGTCCGACATGGGTTGTAACCTCTCGTTGGTTGTACTCTGGATAGACCCTTGCAACGGTGCGGGAAAATTGCAAGGTGTTGGCTACATCTGATATTGAGGCACCCATCCGTCTGGGGAGGGGTGTTCCATGACTTTTGGTGAGTGAGTGTGTACTTGAAAAAGGACAAAAGGCGGATCTCTTGATTCGAGAACAAACGACAATATTCGACGTCATAAAGCGAAAACAACAACTCAAATGGTAATAGGTCGTAGGATTGTCAAAAGGCAAGACAACAGATAAGCTATAGCCAACTTTGACTGGTACCCGCGAATGGGAAGAAGACCAGACGTTACTTTCCTTTATCCTCCTTGGGGGGATTAATTTCTTGTTGTAATCAACTTTATCTGGAGAAGTAGATACGATGACCTGAAATATTACGATTTCATTTCACATAAGATTTGCGAATAAGATTTTTCGCAATGTTTTTTTAAAAAAAGATATTCTTTTCTTATGATTGATCATATTGCCTATTGAAACATTTGTCCCACTTTATTTCAAATTCAGATCAGGGCCTCTGCTGGCTAATCCGAATTTTTCACATCAAAGTTCTTTAGCCACTCTTATTACGATGCGCATTTCTGCCTCATTATTTGAAGTGCATATTTATCCAGAATTACGTAGTATTTTACACTATGGGTTTCTCTATAAAAACTAATGAACCCAGACTATCATAAAAAATAACCCCCTACATGACACTGCCTCCACAAAACTTCTAACTCTGGAAACTTATTACCTGGAAGGAACTGTTCCCCAGGAATGGGCATCAGAATAGTAGGATGCGAGTGATTGATTACGTGTTCATAGGACTGTGTTTTACTGATAAATCAATCATTCTACTATGTCAATCGGTATCAATATTTGTCAACTCACTTTTCAATGGTTCATGAGTAGCTGATGATAAGGAGTACCTGTATGTACTAGTGCGTCTGAAAAGGCTTGTATAAATATGATTTAGGAATCGACTTTCATTCAGTCATCTTTTATTCCTAATCAGGCAATGTCAATCATGTGCATTGGATTCTTTTTAAAAGCAAATTGTGTAATTTTTTGCATGTGTAGAAAAGTGTTTAAAAATAGATAATTTAATTTCATTTGCTGTTAAAAACTTCATTCATTAATTGATCCGGTTATGCAATCGATTTCAAAGAGTTTGACGTTTGCAAATTTCCCGAGGTTCAGCTTTGCTTATTATCAGACAATCTCCAGCAGCCAAATTTTCACCGTCCACCAAATGGTTCATTTCGGGCTTTCATGAACCCGGGGTCAAATAATCTGGAGTCGAAATTATTGCACGATTTGACTCGGCAGAATATTTTCAACTGCAAATAATGGATTTAATTATTACATTTGACAAGTCACGTTGTCAGGAAAGAGAAATAACTCAACAATTATATCTCAAGTTCAGATGAAAATGGTAAGCGATAAAATACGAGTGCAATAGAAAAATGCTGTTAACCATTCATGAGTGACTATTTATGAGCAATTAATGGTGTGAACTTATGTTCGTATTAATTTCGGGTTTTAGATATCAACATAACTTCTCTTTACATTTATAATACGAACTCTGTAGAAAAATGAGAAAAGTTGGAAGTGTGCCTCATTTCCTATTTATTAGTTAAAAATTCTTTAAGGTCAATTCATTTTCTTGCATATCGAGAAGATTTAGAGTCTTTTACTAATATGAAAAAGAAACATTGAAAATTCAGGGGAAACTCGCATATTCGTAGCTATCGCCTTTAAATTTCCGCAGGAAAAGGAATATCCGTTTTCTTTTTGCTGGAACTTTAATAAATCCTCGATATTGCCAGTCACTTCACCGACGATCACATTGGGAGTAACCCATCGTTGTCGGTGATGTTTGATGAGTCAGTTAAAATTGAAATCATAGAACGAAAGGAATTTATCTGCCAAGAGCAACTTGAGTAAATCCTCTTAAGAATGTTTCCATCAGATTTTTTTTTATTTTCGTTAGGTAATCTATAGTTGTAATGATTTGAGAAAGTATTGCTAGTAAATTGAAGATTTCAAATCGCTGTCATTTAAACTTCTTTCATTTAGCAGATAATATAGCCATAGTCACTTTTCATTGCATTTCTATCGTACGAGAGTCATTTCTTCAATCAGTCTAATTTCTTTACCTGCAATAGCATGAATTATTTCGAAACAACTAAAGATAGAAATTTTGTTTTTTTTCCTTCGCAAAATCTTATAAAGTGTTCCTAGATCCAAGTTGCAATCTATAAAACACAAATTAATTCTAACTTATTAAATTTATGAAGTTAATATTTACTTACATCTTTGTTTTGAGGAATACAGCATACAGGGTGTCGCAACTAAAGTGAGCCAATAGCCAACTTCTAAATTACAAATTTGACAAGAATACTTTCAATGGAAGAATTATTATACTTTTGTGTGAAGGGTTTTTATATGTACTAGGATCCCCCAATGATCGAAATTCGATCACATTTCTGAGAAAAAAAAATATATGTGTTATTGTTCTAGCCTCAATATTGCTTATTAATAAACTTTGAAGAATGAAAGATAGATTTATTTATTTATAGAAAACAAATTCTTACAGAATCCGACCAGGGCCAGTATGGCTCAAGGCCGTCATGTTAGGTCCCTGGTGGATTATACAATAAATACACACTGGTAAATTAAACAGATCTAGGTTAGTGGGTTAATAGGGGAATTTGAGAGATACTTCTTTAGACTATATTTAAAAGTAGTCAAGGAACACGAAGAACTGATTTCATTAGGAAGGATATTCCAAAGTCTAATGTCAGAGCTGGTTATACTTTTAGATTGATAGGTGTATTTGGTCAAAGAGATAGTTAATGTGTCCTTGTTGCGGAGATTATATGGACCGGGTGGTTGGGATTAAAAGAGTTTTGGGGAGAGAAGAGATAAGTTTGTTATATAATGCTTTAAAAATAAAGAGAGCGAGATGAAAAGAATGTAAATCGTAAAGAGAAGTAATGCCTGTTATGGGGAATAGATGCGAAACTGGATCGGATTTTTGAAACTGGAAGATGATATAAGCCTCTAGAACTCCGCTAGGGGCTTCGAGGCACCAAATACAATTGAAGCTATAACGTTTGAACGGAAAGGTCTAGGAACCTGGAATTTTGTATATTCATAGTGTGGTCAGGGAATAGGGAGAAATATTCTCCCTATTTCCTGGTGTGGTACTAAAAAAATATTGCAAATATACAAAAAAAGTAATTTAGGCCCCAGCAGAGCCCCACAGGCCCAAATTGTTTTCAGTTGGTCATGTCGTTATCCACAGTCCTTTCCAGTTTCTCATATAGAAAATTTCGTAAAAAAAAAATTAGCTAATATACACTAACAACTGGTATAAGTCTCTTGGGTCTCGACATGGGCCCTGAGTTTTCAGTCACAAATCAAGCTATAACTTTTAAACCGGAAGTCCAGAAATCTGAATTCTTGCATATATATGGTGTGTTACTTAAATTATAGCTGTTATACACTAAAACTTATATATTCGTCTAGGGGCCCTAAACACAAACAGAGCTGTAATGTTTGAACAAAAAGGCTTAGAAATCTAAAAATTTGTACACTTATAGTAGTTTACTAAAAAATTTAGCTAATGTACATGAAAAACTGGTATAAGGCTCTTAGGTCTCCACAGGGGCCCTGAAGCCCAAATCACAAATAAGCTCTAACACTTGAATAATAAAAAGGCCTAAGAACTTGAAGTTTTATATTTTTACAGTGCGTTACTTAAAAATTCTCGACAATATACATGGAGACTGGTATAGGCCTCGGGGCCCCTGGTGGCCGCAAATACAATTGAAGCTATAAAATTTGAACGGAAAGGCCTACGGTCCTGAAATTTTGTTTAATCATAGTGTGGTATTTAAAAATTTAGCTAATCTATATTAAAAAAATACTATATGTCTCTTAGCAGGGGAGTTGCGGCCTCAATCTCAAATCAAGCTATAAATTTAAAACCAGAAGTCCAGAAACCTGAAATATTTTATATTTATAATGTGTTGCTTAAATTTTAGCTATTACGCACTAAAATTGATATAGTTTTCTGAGGCCTCGGCAGGGGCCGCGAGGCTCCAAATACAAATCAAGCTATAACTTTTGTACGAAAAGGCCTAAGAACCTGAAATTTTGTATTTGTGCCCCTCCACTTATTATAGTCACGAGCCGCTATTGCTCGTAACATTTTGATGCTAAAAGCCTTTAATCGTTGGTTAACGATGCCTTAACTAATTTTTTATGGTTATTTTATTTATCAGCTAGATGGGGCTCCTTGCCATACATCTAAATATTCAATGTCCTGGCTAGAAGATCAACAAGTTCAAGTGCTAAAATGGCCTGAGAATAGCCCGGAGATGAATCCGATTGAGGAGATATGGACCATCATGAAGAAGAAAATTTCAGGTTTGAAGCAACCAACGTCAATGAGCTTCAAACTATTGTCCAAGACGTTTGGTATAAAATTACAAAAGAGGAATGCCAAAACCTAATTGAATCTATGCCAAGGGGAATAAAGGCAGTTGTCAATGCCAGGGGAGGCTGGACAAAATACTAAATTTGTAAATTGTATAATTTTTTCATATATAATTTCAAATTACCAAACTTGTGTCTCTGTTGTTATTTACTCTTTTAATTTTTTTATATTGTTTATTACTAACCTGCTTGTTAATAAACATTATTTTAGACGTAAAAATGAATGACAAAGTCGATTCTTTAATTATTTTTTCTTTTATTTAGCTAGTTTCCTATTATTTTACTTTTTTAAATACAAATAGTTGCAATAATTAAAAATTTCCAAACTTTTGTCCTGGAGATTGGGTTTTTAAACAATGCATTAAAGTATTTTGTTTTATAAAAATTGATTTAAGTCTTTTTAGCGATATTATTTTTTTCTAACAAAGAAGAAATAGCTGAAGCATTCATGCCAACAAACGAAAATCAATAATTTAGATTTATACGGGTAACTGGAAAAATATTTTTGTAAAATGTAAGAGAAACTTAATTCAAAGAGAAGATATATTTCTCCAATATAATTTTATAAGGGAATATTGTATGCTATTTTAATCTGTTTTATGAATGCTCTAAAACTCCAGAGAGGTTTATAAAAATGCTCTAAAAATCGCATTTCACCCCCCCCTCCTGATTCCTGTATACGCTTTAAAAATCAGATCTATTATATAATAAAATTTTTTAATAATTCTCTATTTAATAATTAATTGTAAAAATCATCTGGTTATTGTGCTTGTCATTTTCAAGTAGCTGAACAATTAAAGGTATAAGCAGTTTGGAGTACTCTTTGCGTGAAAAACTTGATTTTGAGTTGGTTTCTCTCGAATTTCTGAGATCTCCAGTTTGGAGCAAAACAGCGCATCAAGTACATGAACAATCAAGATAAAAAACCCTCACATAAAACTACCACAATGCTTCCATCGAAAATACTCTGTCAGATTTGCATTTTAGAAGGTGGCTATTGGTTCACTTTAGTTGAGACATCCTGTATAGAAGGTAACTGAAATTAATAACTGAAATTGATAACTGAAAAGATATTGGGTCGAAAAGTGACTGCGGCCAAATGGACTATGACGAAATATATCTTGAAACTAATCATGAAAATGACGACGTCTTAGAAAAATATCAGTGTTTGATATAAAGCATTTTTTTTATCTTTTAAATCAGAACCTGGTTTATATACCAATTTACTGTCTTACATATAAAAAAATTTCATTATAAACTTCTACGCCGTAACATATTGAAATTTCTTGACATGAGTTTTGGAATCGATAACATCCAACAAAACTCATCATCACAATAACACGAAGGTGAATATGAGAAAGGTTTTGGTCTCATGGTACAAGAGAAAGCCAAGCGATATGTCAGTTTTTTTTTTTTGTTGTTTTTTTTTTCGAATTGCTTTTCCTTCTATCCAACAGCTTGATATTGGATGTGAGATCAACGTATTCTGCATATGGCAAAGCTGATATTTTTAAATTTTCCCGGCTTTTGGCGATCCGCCAAGATTACACAACGTTTCCTTTGGAAAGTAAAAATTAGCTGGAGATGGATGATGATATATTTTAACCGATTTAGAGCAAAAAATTAGTAACTTAAAACAGCAGCTTTGAATAAATTAAGAGAAACAGGGAAAAAAATTTTAATTGATTAAAATAACAATTAAAGGATTTAGCTTATGTAAGTACTATTCTTAAGGATTAGAAAGATTCGTAATGGATGTAGACCCGGTGGCGCAACGGTAGCGCGTCTGACTCCAGATCAGAAGGTTGCGTGTTCAAATCACGTCCGGGTCAGGAAGGTTTTTTTTTACTCTTGCATTTTATTTTTTATTTAACTTGAATAGCCCCGTTGAAGTTTGTAATGAAATTTTAAAATATTTTACAACCACTTTATTTACACGTAAAATATTAGGATGGCAGCATTCCGCATCAATTTAAAAATTTATCTGTATGAAAAAAAAAAATTGAAAAGATACCTCCAAGTTTTTTTTCTTTTCTATTTCTTTAGAATTCTGTTTTACTCCGAATAAAACAAATTAGGAAATCCCTGTAGATTAAAGAAAAATAATAAAGAAAAACTGCTTAATTCACAATTACGACATCCATTTCCTTCCCTTCGGCAAATTTATTCGCGTAGTTAAAGTTGCAAATGTTGTCGTTTTTCGGAAAATAAATTGCGAATTTCTTTTTTTTTTTTTACTTTTACCTTCGTGCGCTCAAAGGTAAACTTTCAACAATTGCTTCTCGTGAACGATCAGGAAAAATTGATTCATTTAAATGATTCCACGGATCCAATTTATTTGCAGCGATGCATGATGAGAAAAGAGACAAGCAATCAAATATACCTGCAGAGCTTTCAATTAATGTTCATTCAGCCAGAAGGATAGAAAAGGATCTTTTTTTTTTTGTTTCCATCGTATTTGAAAAACGAGTTCCGTGTTCCGTCATGCAAGCTCAACCCATCGTTTCTAATACAAAAAGGGTTTTTAAACTGTCCTTGTATGTTTAATTTATCTGTCTATCGAAAGCTAATTATTTCGAAACGTATCTATTCACTGTCAGCTTTCGAGTCGCCAATCCATGTGATTGGGTAAAGGAAAGTTAGGTTAAAAAATAGAAAGAAAACCCTGTAATTCTTTTAAAAATCCTTCAGTATCTAAATTATACTTTGTTTAATGATTCAAGTTATTAAATTTTTCATGATATTGGATCCGTGTGTATTAGTGGAACGATAATTGAATGGATTCTCAAGTTTCTAAACAAATTTATTTTTAAAAACAGATTTTTAAAATTAGTTAATTGTCCTCCAGTAAAAAATAATTGTATTGTGATTAATAATTTTATATTATTAAATAATTCGGTAATTTTCGTAAAATTTCCGGGCTGATGTCATGTAGCCTGAGCTAAACGAGGGCAAGGCTGTCGAGTGACCTCCTCCCCTGCACTGCCGGCCCGGGGGCGCTAGAAGTATCGCGGTGCTTTATAACTTTAAGCAAAATAAATATTCATGGATAAATATTTATTAACATCATCTTATAAATTATTTCGAGACGAATAATCGTACAGCAAAATTAAGGTTTTGTCTGTATAACACTGCTGTGGCTGCAATGTTTGCCGACCGTCGTTAACGATTATGCTCCCAGCTTGCCGCCATATTTTTTTCTCACTTCCGCCACCGCCACCGCACAGCGCCATCGTTTCCAAGGTATGCTTGCGTGCAAACAAAGAGTTTCACATGCATGTTTGGATATTTCCTTTGTCAATGGAAACAACGAAACCTACATATTTAGATCTCACATACAAAATAAAACATCATGTGAGAGCAAGCAGAGATAAATTAAAAAATTTTCTTAGTACACATGAGGAATATTCATGCAAAACCATTAAAATCGTCAAAAAATTTCTAATAGCGCAAAATATACACACTGTGCTAAACTTATGTTTGTTTTTATTTTCATTAACACGTTGTGATTATTGAATATCAACCGACACACATGTGCAAAATCCTACAGAAAGCCGCAATCTTAAGCATTCATAATAGGCAAAATTCATGGACTCAGATATTAATTATCTCAGTGACACAACCTTTCTTCTCGCTTCTCTTGTTTCTCTTGGATTTCGCTCTATTATTGGCTTACATCTGGGAATTTGCTTCCGGAAATGGTGCGTGTTTGGTCTTTACAAAACCACAAAAATAATGATCGGGAGAAACTGTGAAATAGAACGAAATCTAAAGAAAGTGCGAGATTCTAATCCACAAAACAAATGACAAAATTTCCCCCTTTTGTTTCTTGGATTAGAGGTTCTTACTTTGTTTATTGTAACAATAATAATTATAAACTAAATTAAGCCGATTTATTATCTTCATTAATATGAATTGTAAAGCTTGGCAGGGGCGCATAATTGAACCATATTACGGATGTTCATTGTCTTTATTTATGCAAATTTGTGTTAAATAAAATGTTTTAATTAGTCTTATTCTCAATTATTGTTCTAATTAATTAATTCGTAACATATGTTGTATAATTATCAATATGATTCATCTTAGTCATTATCAAGAGACAAGCGGATGTACTGTTAATTAGACTCTTTCCTGTCAGAATGCCAACTATTTCAAATCGGAAATATGTTGATTAAGTCTCAAGATATAGGTTATTTGAAACTTCCAGATTATCTACTCAGTTATATAAACTTAACTTTATTTCAAAAGAAAAAAAATATCAATTTCAAAAGTGAATATTTTTTCAAATGAAATAAACAATTAAATCTTTCCTAGTGTATTGCTTTCCTATTTGATTGAATAACTTTGAATATACGAGTTGGCATTGCAATTAGCTATAGATAACAAAAGGCCTAACAAATCGTTTTAAGACCATGCCATGTTTTAACATTGAAAGTTTCCAATAATAACATAATTGCATCATTAAAACATGATTAGTAAGGGCACCCCTTTTGGGTACCAACACTGATTTTGTACTCTGATCGGGGTACTAAGATGGCGGCGATCAGGCACCATGCCCAAGCCACAGGCGGTGGTACCCCAAATGGAACTTTAGGGGACGTTCAAGAAATACGTTCACGCTTTTTTTGGCCTTTTCAGACCCCCCCCACCTTGTCATGCTGTGTCACACTTTTCATACGCCCCCCCCCTTTCAACAAACAAAAGAAATAAACTTTGGATACATCCCTACTTAATGGTTCCTAGTCGTTTCATCACACGTTTAGCTCGTTGCATTCACTTTGTTCCATCATTCTGTAACTCGACACATTTAGATACCAGGACCAGTTATACTATACACTCACTCCCCAAAACGTGTTGGGCCCCCTCGGGCCGTATAACGGCGGCGACCCGTCGTGGAAGAGAGCCTACCAGTCCCCGGTCAGGCCCGTTCTTAGGCATACGCTGACTACGCATCCGCGTAGGGCCCCGAACGTGAGGGGGCCCCCGTGAGGCGCCCTCGATTCCCCGGCTTTTTTTTTAATTGGCACTGCAGCCGTCTGTGTCACTCACGTTACCTTCCTCATCCTGAAATTTATCATCCTGAAATTTATCATCCATTTGTATATTTATTTCTGGTTTTCCCAGGAGTTTATACTTTTATCATCATCCTGAGTTGAATTCGTAACGTAACAGGAAAACGTCTCCTTGGTCTAATTTCCACGCATTTTCGCAGAGCTTCCAGGGGGGGGGGGGGGGGCGGAGCCCCCCCTGGACCCCCCCAGCCTGAGGGGCCCCCCCGGACCCCCCGCGTAGGGCCACATAACACCTAAGAACGGGCCTGCCCCGGAACACATTCACAGGCACTGCAAGCCATGCCACCTCCAATGCACTCCATAACGATGCTGCATTTACCAGTTGTGTTGGTGACGACCTGACAGTTCATTCGATGACGTCCCATAAATGTTCAATGGGATTGCAATCTGGGGAACGTGGAGGCCAAATCATTATCATGAAGTCGGTAGAATTTTCCTCCAGCCACTGCCTTGTCACAAGGGCATGTGTGGAGGCGCATTATCTTGCTGGAAGATGCAATCGCCCGCGGGGTAAAAACATTTCATGAAGGGGTGCAGATGGTCCCCAAGCAGATCGACGCACGCAGAGAGAATGTCAGTTGCACCAATGGACCCATTGCATTCCACAAGAAGTATTGGAACATTCATCTGCCTGGGTGATTCCCACCTGACAAGCAGAGCCCATGGCTTCGTGTGGCCTGCGCCAGACACGGACGCGACCATTCGCCCGATACACCTGAATCGTGACTCGTCGGACCAGGCAACCCTTCGCCAGTTCTTAGCGGTCCAATGTTGATGTTGGTTGGCCCAGGGTAGGCATTGCCGACAATGTGCAGCTGTCAGGAGTGGCGCCCGTCGTGGCCTCTGGCTCCCAAAGCCTGCAGCTGCCGAGGTTCGCCAAATTGTCGTCATGGACACAGTTGTCGGACTTCCTGGTTGTACCGCATGATGATTTGGCCCGCTGTCTCCTTTCGGTTAGCAGTTTCAAGCTGGGTGACCCGGCGAACACCTCTGGCATTAATGAGGGCGGGCGGCCCTTCCGGTGTCAGACATGGGTTGTACTCTCGATAGACCCTTGCAACGATTGCGTGTGAAAATTGCGGGGCGTTGGCTACATCCATTATTGAGGCACCTCCCGTTCAAATGCGGATAGCTCTCGGCGGTGCTGACATTTCCGCAGCTAGTTTTGCTTACAATGATTGTGTAATATCAAGGAGTCCTGTGCACCTGCATTCCGAGAATGGAAGCAGCGGGATCTGTCTCATTACGGACAGAGAACCTGATTGGAGAGGTGTGCCATGACTTTTGGTGAGTGAGTGTATATGGATAATCGTTACACTTATAGAACATACATTATACTATTTAATTTGCTCCTTTGACCTATCACGTCTTTCAATAGCATCCTATATAATATTCCTTTGAAAGCACAGCATCCTAAGTGGCAAAATGGTTCTTGGACGAGTTGAATATGTCAAGTTGACTGTGTGACAAAACTAATCTTCGGGTGAAATGAATGTGGCGATTTGAATGAGACGACATGATTATGACCAAAAATTACAGTACGTATGGTATAACCTGCTCCAAGTGGGAAATTCTGATGGTATTGTAGTTTATCATATTTCACCAAGATTTCCAACTCTCCCATTTTAATTTCCCTTAACACGTTTTTCCTCTTTTTTCCATCTTTAGTTCCCTTATTTTGGTTAAGTACTCATTTTTTTCCAAATGCTTTTCCCCTCTGCCTATTTTTTTGTTTTTAATCCAATTAAAATAAACGAGAAAATTGCCTCTTACCTTTCTAATTTATAGGTTTGCCTCTTTTTTTCTAAATTATAATTATTTGTAATGGAATCTCTTTTCTTTGGAAAAGTCTAATAACTTAAACAATTAGTTAAGGCATCGTTATCCAACGATAAAAGGGTTTAAGCATCAAAATGTTACGAGCAGTAGCGGCTCGTGACTATAATAAGTGGAGGGGCACAAATACAAAATTTCAGGTTCTTAGGCCTTTTCGTACAAAAGTTATAGCTTGATTTGTATTTGGAGCCGAGGCCTCAGAAAACTATTTCAATTTTAGTGTGTAATAGCTAAAACTTAAGCAACACATTATAAATATAAAACATTTCAGGTTTCTGGACTTCTGGTTTTAAATTTATAGCATGATTTGAGATTGAGGCCGCAACTCCCCTGCTAAGAGACATATAGTATTTTTAATATAGATTAGCTAAATTTTTAAATACCACACAAAGATTAAACAAAATTTCAGGACCGTATGCCTTTCCGTTCAAATTTTATAGCTTCAAATTGTATTTGCAGCCACCAGGGGCCCCGAGGCCTATACCAGTCTCCTTGTGTATTGTCTAGAATTTTTAAGTAACGCACTGAAAAAATATAAAACTTCAAGTTCTTAGGCCTTTTTATTATTCAAATGTTAGAGCTTATTTGTGATTTGGGCTTCAGAGCCCCTGTGGAGACCTAGGAGCCTTATACCAGTTTTTCATGTATATTAGCTAAATTTTTAGTAAACTACTATAAGTGAACAAATTTTTAGATTTCTAAGCCTCTTTGTTCAAACATTATAGCTCTGTTTGTGTTTAGGGCCCCCAGACAAATACATAAGTTTTAGTGTATAAGAGCTATAATTTAAGTAACACACCATATACAGGGTGAATTGAGTACAGATTTTTTAGGAGATGATAGAAGAGGTCCTTAGAAGTATTTTTTGTCATATGAACATGGGGTCCCCGCAGCTCCGTTTACTTCCAATACTGCATTGAACAACCAAATGACACCGGGACGCAGTGTGCGTTAGTAGGCCTAGACTATTTTTAACAATTAACACAAGCAATCTACTGTAATAACTTTTAAAGTAATTGTTTTTTAAGAAATTTTTAAAGAAATTTCAAGGTGCACAGTACATTATTTTTATTGGAATTTCATGGTGCACAGAATCTTTTATTGTTTGTTGAAAAGTCTTAGGACAAACTTCGTCAAGGAGATTCCGTGGTATCCAACCCCTTTGTAAAATACGATTAGTCCATATGTAAATGGCGGTCATTTCGAACAATTACTGTAAAAGTCATAAAGTAGATTGCTTGTGTTAACTGTTAAAAATAAAATAATCTAGGCCTACCAAAGCACACTGCGTCCCGGTGTCATTTGATTGTTCAATGCAGTATTGTAAGTAAACGGAGCTGCGGGGACCCCATGTTCATATGACAAAAAATACTTCTAAGGACCTCTTCTAGCATCTCGCAAAAAATCTGTACTCAATTCAAAAACACCCTGTATAAAAAAAGGTTCTACGTTGGATATTACAAATTATAGGCCTATATGTATTATCTCGGCAATGGCGAAAATTGCTGAAAAGTTGATATTTCAGCAACTTACTAAATTTCTGTGGACTAGACTTCTGACTAATCAATATGGTGGACGACCACATACTCCGATGATGTACCTGATTTACCGAATGTTTGATTATTTTATTAATGCTCTTGACAGAGATCTCGTATGTTTTCTTGGAAACACCGTTGTCTCTAAAGCATTTAATACCGTTAGTAGATCTAAATTACTACTTAAACTTAAATCGTTGAATGTTGATAATAGAATCCTTATGTTAATCCAGGATTATTTCGATCAACGGATAAATTATATACAGTTGCATTCTCATAATGTTAACCATTCGTCCTCACGCGGCCTACTTCAAGGTGCACCTACTGCCACCGTTGGTGTAGATATTTATAATCTACCGGTACACTCGAATATGTTGTCGTACGTCGACGATAACTTTTTATGTTTCCTGTCATAGGGATGAAATTAATAAAGTAAATCGTATGATTGATAACGATATTGATATATTAAATCAATGGTATACTCAGCATGACTTGAAATTCAATCCTGATAAGACTAAGATCATACTGTTAGATAAGAAAGCGTCGAGCCCCAGTGAGTCCGTTAAAATACGTGGGTTAAGTATTGACAATAAATTATCCTTAAACTCAACAATTAATCTGTTGATTATTGGTATAAATCGATTGAGTTTCCTGTTTAAGAGACTGAACAATTCTTACTAAAAACGAAATCATAAGAGTTATAAATGCAGTGATGATTCCAAAAGTACAATATTGTTATATGGTCTGCGGCCACCGAAAGGCTCCTTCATAGAGTTCAAGTTGCTTATAATAACGCTATACAAACTGCTCTTTCACTATCGAGATATGCCTCAATAACTGAAGCTTGTAAAACACATGAATTACCTACGTTGAATAATCTCATAATGTATTCGAAGTTAAAAGAATTACACAATGCAATCACATGTACCGATCATCCGATACATTATATTAGAAATTGGATGTTGGATAGCCCCTTAACTCGTGATACGCAAAGGTATAAGATCATTCCGCCTTGCATTATATCTCGTTTTAAATCATCATATTTTCCTTACAATACAATCCCTATATGGAATACTTTGACGAATGACTTAAGGTCTCAAATCATGAACTGTAAAGTTAAAAACTGTTATAATCATAAGCAACATGTTCAAAGAATGTTACAAAGCTATAGCGGTCATTAATTTAAATGTTATTCTACATCTCCTATGTGGTGATGCAACTATTAGTAATAATAATAATAATATTTTTCAATTTCAAAAATGAAAATCTTATTTCTTTTCAGTCATCCTATTTGATGTAACATATATGTATAATTTTCATCCTTTTCTATTAATAAATTTAAGAGAACTGGTTCCTTAAAAGAAAGAAAATAATAAAGAGATTTGTTTTAAAGAAATGGTATCTCTCCTTTAATGACGTAAATATAAAATTCCTTATTTCAAATTCCAAGTCTTCAATTTCGTCGCAAGTTTCTTGCAACCAATGACCCTCAGTCGTTTTGAATAACATTGAGTGCATGAAGCAAATCTGCCACTGAATGAACAACAAGCCCAGCGAGCAGAAGAATGGGTTTCGAACATTTTGCCAACCTTACTCCCCGTTGTCAGCATTTACGACTTTCCCAGCTGCAGCCAACTTGACATATGGCAACAGCGCAGCATTTTGTTCCAAATATTATTTGGACAAGTGATAAATTGTTTACTGCCTTACCCCCGCTGAAAGTAATCATTCGCTAAATTATAAAGAGAAGAAAGAACTGAGAGAAATCCAAGACAGTGGATTTATCTTCTGCGGAAAATTTTTTTGTGTATTCTAATTTTGACAAGGTTTTTTTTTTTTCATTGTGATGGTCGTTGTAATTTATTTAGTTTTTATTATTTATTATTATTTATTTTATTGCAATAATATAAATTAAAAGAATATAATTTATTATAGAGCTTAAATTAACACGTGTTTTTGTCATATTCAAAGTTTCATCGCGTTTTACGTTCTGGTAGTATTCTTAGAAAACTCAAAAATCTCTCGTTTTGATAACATTTTCAAATAACCCAAACCATTGAGAATTTCTTTTTCCTTCCTCAACAGGAAAATATGAGTGGCAGTCATGAAGTTCCTGAAAACATACCGAAAAAGTACGAATACCGGCAAACTGTAAGTTTTTTTTTTTAAAAAAAAGCTCATTCCAGAAGAGTTCAAAAAGCCCATAATTATCCCGATATTATCCACTTGAGGGAAAAAAAGAGCATAGCGGCGAATTTGGAAAGAATGGAAGCCACTGCTATGATCAGCTTCTTGTTTTTTAAAGGGAAAATTGCCAAAGAAATCAGAGATACGTTTGTTGAGCAAATGATCCAGTGTGACCAAACTATGATCCGAACGGGTCCGGTGTGAACACCTTGTATAACATCAACATGAACAATGTCGTTTCTCAGTGGATTCCTGCTTTGCTCATACATATAAAAAAAAGGCGCGAAAACACTTGTCACTTGACATCTTGAAGATGTAAGAGTCGGGTTCGAAGGATTTCTTTGACAGACTCGTCACGTAAGATAAATGCTGGTTCTACCATTATGATCCCGAAAACAAACAACAGAGCAAAATGGAACACACACGTCATCTCCAGCATCCAAACCGTCTCTACCCGTCGTCATTTAAGGTTATGCTGAGAGTTTTTTTCGGGTTCTCGAGATGGTTTTTTCTCAGATTATACAAAGAAAATCACTATCATAACGGGAGTTATTACCGTGACCTGCTGACGAAGTTCAAGGCGAAGCGCAGAGAAACATTGAGCAATGGCGTGCGGCTTCTCCACGATAATACAACAGCCTTTCAGCAGACGAGACTGTGAAGCTTGAAACCGAGTTAGGATTCAAAAATTTTCCTCATTTCCCATATTCTCCTGATCTGGCATCAAGTGACTTCTTCCTTGTTCCTTAACTGAAAAAAACAACACTTTGTAGGAGGCATTTCCGGGACGACGATGCAGTCATTTCTGCTATTGACAGCTTCTTAAATAGACAAACTGATACATTCTACAAAGGTGATTTCCATCAGTTGATGGAAAAGTGGGAATATTTGATAATCACCTACTAAACAATAAAAATTCCAGATCTTCCTCTATATTTGTAAAAATAATACAGGGTGCGGTAGCATAACTTCCTTATTTCGTATTGCAATAAAACAAAATGTATTAAAGATATTGTTTTATTTTTTGTTTTATACAAAAGTTACACAGTTAACGTTGTGGTTTACATAGTTTTAAAAATCATATGGGGTAAGTGACGCCCGCCATTGTCGATACACTGGGTGAACCGAATTCTGGTGTTTCTCATCACTCTCTCCAGCATATTAAGAAAAAGCTGTATGTTGGCTGTCTCTCCTTGAATGTTTCTCTTCAGGTCGTCCAGAGTCTGTGGGCCCATTAGTATAGACACGGGATTTCAAATACCCCCACAAAAAAATCACATGGGGACATATCGGGAGAACACGCCGGTCACCCCAAATCGCCTCTCCGTGAGATGAGGCGCCCTGGGAAGTGATCTCGCAACACAGCCATCGATGCCCTTGACGTGTGGGCCGTTGCTTCGTCCTGGTGAAACCATAGGTCCCCAAGTCCATTTTATCCAGTCATGGCAAAAAAAACAAAAAACTCCTCGAGCATGTTTGAGTATCGACAATGGGTTCACATGGGTTCACCTACTGCATCGACAATGGTGGGTGTCACTTACCCCATATGAATTTTAAAACTATGTAAAACACAACTTTAAATGTGTAACATTTGTATAAAACAAAAAATAAAAGGATATCTTTAATACTTTTTGTTTTATTGCAATACGAAATAAGGAAGTTATGCTGCCGCATCCTGTATTTAGAAAAAAATTAATTTTTCAAACCAAACTTTCAATATGTATTATAATATATCTTGTAGTAGAGAATTTAAATAAAAATTGTTGTCTCAAACTATAATGGTCACTTTTCATTGCCATCGCGTCATTTTCATTGCATCGTACATGACGTGTCATTTTCGTAGCATCGTATCGCGTGCTTCAAACTGGCGGCAACAAATCTTAAATGTGCAACAATTCATCAACTTATTTATTCATCAACAATAGTGATCTCTCGGTAAAATTAATTGTTTGATGTAGCAATTAAGTAAACCCTAATACACCCCCCCCCCCCCCCCCCCCGCAAGTCGGCATTCCACAAGTAAGAAAATTTCACAAGTCGGCAAGGCCCTTGTATGGTGGTTGCCGACTTATTGAGGGACGCCTGTAATAAATTTGTGTCCTTAGAACACGTTCCAATGAACCGTCTTGAAAAATTTTTCTTTTAACATGCATTGTTATTGGTTCAGAGTACTTGTACCAAGTTTCAGCTGTCTAGGTCTTCGGGAAGTTGATTTAATGATTATTGCAAAATTTAAACCATACAGAAAAACCAAGGTATTTATTGGTGAGTTATTGAAGCTGTGGAATAAAAATATTTTCCATGCCGACAAATTGAAAGCGCTCCATCATTCTGGCGTCGTTAGCGAGAATATAGGCATTAATAATAGGTATTAGTTTTACGATAATTTGCAAGTATTACAAAAAGTATCGGACATTTATTTTTTCCTGCCTAAACGAATGTACCGCGGGAGCTCTTTTTCGGTAGAGACGTAAATGGTTAAATTTTTTTCCCCTCCGCAGATGGCTTTAGTCTTTGTTAATCGATGTATGAGTGAGGATATGAGGCCAGCTCCCGTCGGATTGTGAATTGTTGCAAAAATGACGGAACCAGTTGAGCAGCGATATTGCATCAAATTTTGCCACAGACTTGGCGATACTCAAGCAGAAACCATTCGCAAGATCCAACAGGATTCATCTGATTCATACATTTTGGGTCAAACATAGGATTTCTGTGCTTTCCTAGACTCCGTTTGATTTTTGGCTATTCCCCAAGTTGAAAATTCCGCTGAAAAGGACCGGATTTGAATCAAAAAAGGATGTTATGCGAAATGCGACGGCGAACACCATTCCGAAAGATGCGTTCCAGAATTACTTTCAACAATGGTGGGGCCGCTGGGAGCAGTGTCTGCATTATCAAGGGGACCGCTTTGAAGGAAATTAGAGTAAAGTCTTGTATATGAATAAATGTATTTTTGCCGACCAAGAGGTCCGATACTTCTTGTACACACCTCGTATATGTTTTTCAGGTGAAAAAAAATTTTTTACTATATACCCATGAAATTTAAAAATTTTAATAATATGTCAGCCAATTACATGAGTGGTTCCTTTTATTCATTAGAACCCCAAAATTATCACAATCTGAAATATAGTTAGTATTAATAATACATGTATAAATCCCTGATTTGGAATAAGGAATATAATTTCGAATTACTGTCACTTTTTAAAGAATTGATGGATTAACAATTTTGCCGGACCAAGAGAGATCGACATTGACCTTTCACTTTTATCAGTTTTCATCTTAATCTCATTCATTGTCATCATTACCGTCGGAAAAATACCTATAATATTAGAGTTGCTCAGAAAAACAATGCTCACATTAGAGCTAAAGAGATATTGACTAATCAGTTGCCGGAAAGTTTGGGAATGTACAGCATTTGTGCTGGAAATCAAGATAATTTCCATGTTTTTTTAAAAAACTTAGCATTATATGTATGAACTTTACTTGATATTTTCGTAATTTCCTATACAACTTAATTTCTTCTCCATAAATTTATGTGCTGAAAATACGGAACACTAAACGATTTCTATTAATTCATGACATTATATGAAATTTTTAATGAAGTTCCCCATAAAGCTATTTTTATAAGATTTCGTTTCCATGCAATTAGGCAGCCATTTTGCTAAAAATTTTAAGTGGTTTATCCTCTAAAGACTTTTTACAAAGCTTTCAGTTTAATCTCAACCAATTACCGTGCTCAATTTTAAAGTTATTGCCAACGACCACCTACGAATTTTCAGCCATTTCTAGCACTATATTTTTCTTCCTCGCCAAAATTGCTTTTCTCTTCCTAAACAAAGGAAGCTTTCAAGACCTTCTAGGGAAAGTTTTGCCTTTCTTTGTGTGCCACCTCTCCCACAGTGCAGAAGGTGATTCTCTAAACTTCTTCATTTTCTCCGAAGTCATATGACCTTGCAGCTTTATTGTCTCTGGAGCATCAAAATGGAAATGATAAGGACCGAGAGCAACTCTTACTCTCCCTGAAGCCATTCACAAATCAAACTCATGACCCTTTTAGTGTAACTTTTAATTAACATTAGTCAAGGCAATTTACACAGGCGAAGATTGAGGGCAATTAAGGGAAGAACGGGCGACAGTTTATTTTATTGTCTTTCCTACACTTGATAGTATGTCCGAACATTTAGACTTCGTTAACTAAATGGAAAATGCCTCGTAATATCCCATTTGTATACGGTGCCAGAAAGAAGTAACCGATTATGCCATTTGCACTTTTATTTTTTTATTGCGTAATGAAAGAAATCTGGAATCCTATATGTATTTTAACACAGAAAAATTGTTTTTCTTGTCATTTTATTGATTATTAAAAAAGTGAGAATTAAATAGATTTAATGATAAAATTGTTAATTATATTAATTGAAAATCGTTAAGGACAATAATTAGGAACAGGAAAATAGAATCAAAAAATAGTCATAATCTAAAAAAAAAATTATTAATAATACAAGAATTATAATTTAAAAAATATAAATTAGTCGACTAGCCAATTTCCAAAACATTAATAAATCCAAATCCTATCAAAAATTTAGATTACCAAATTGTAAAGATTAATAAATAATATCACAATAGACAATTTAATCAATTATAAACAACCTCTTTGAACATAGCAAATTCTAAAACCATAAATAAATTTTTTGTAATTTTAAACATTTTGGATTTTAAAATTGCATATGTTTCCGGCAGTGTTTGAAAAGCAAGTATTGTAGATAATGCCTAAGGAATATGTAGAATACCTGACGTTTGTAGGCAAAATACCAGCATAAAATATCTGGTTCTTGTGATTACCGTATGTTGCATACTTTTTTTTGGCATTCTATACATTACCTAGGTATTATACAGAATGATACATATATGTACACTATACGCAAAGTATCAAAGCACGCCTTCATTGGCCTGAACAGGTTTTTGAAAATGAACAAAGAACTACGACATTAACCCTTCGTTACTCTCGTGTCCAAATATATCATCATTGCTCATGTGGGGTGTACAACACCCCATCAGTAATTTATTAGAAAAAAATTCTAAAATGCATTTTTTATTACATTTAATGCTTAATTAATAATACATTTGAATAAGAAGTCTTTTAGAAACCAAATTTTTAATTTTAAAAAAATGTAACAAACAATGAAACTTAAAATTACTATCCAGTTACAAAAATTATTGAGGAATATTCAGATCAATTTCACATATACGAGAGGAGATCAAAAAGTAAGTTGCACTTCCACGGTATGGCCATTTATTACACCACCTATACAAAAGCAACACGGCTATAGCAGCATACAATGTAGGTTCACTTTTCCACATAGTCCCCAAGAGACCCTAAACATTTATCCGAATGATCAATCAACTTTTCGATTCCGGGTGCATAGAAATCTCCTCCAGCGTTTTGTAACAACACGGTGACAGCCGCTTTCACCTCCTCATCGTTTCGAAATCGTTGTCCACCGAGTTCCGTTTTGAGCTTACCGAAAAGATGAAAGTCGCATGGCGCTAAATCGGTACTGTATGGAGGATGTCGCCAAACCTCCCACTTGAATCGCTGCAGCAGTTCGCACGTTTGGCGGGCCTTGTGAGGTGTTGCGTTATCGTGCAACAAAATCACACCGGTGCTCAATTTCCATATTTTCACGATGAACGTTCGTGCAATTCACCCGTTTGGCCCATAGAAATCGGATTGCTGCTCGCACCTTAAGTTTGGAGTGGACATCCAGTTGACGCGCCGTTGCTTTTAGCCCGCTAGTCACACAAAACACGAAGGGAAACCCACAGCAACCGTCCTATCCGACGTCTGCGCAGTTAATGTCCCTTTCTCCGCTTTGCCCAAGATTACGACACACAGCGCGCTCCTGCGGCGAGTTAGTGCTACTTACTTTTTGATCTCCCCTCGCATGATAAAATTGTAAAAATTGTAATTTTAGCTACTGTTATTATTGTCCTATTCACTTGTTTCTTTGCTTTCTGTAGTGCAGTTTTTACAAACAGGAATCAGAAGTTCTATGCAGATATACTTATTACAAGAGTGACATTGAAACCTAGTTTTTCTATCTTTGTTTCTTGGGTATTCTTCACATCTTGCCTGCTTAGATTTCTTTGCTGGTGGTTCGTTCCCTTGTGCAGAATCCTGTCCAACAGTTCTCTTGAGCTTTAGCTGAAGTTCTTTAGAAAAATTGAAACTCTGGCTCTCTTTTCGACAAATTTGTCCATGGATAAGATCCAAACTAAGTTTTTTCAGGAAGAGTCTGCGTCGTTGATTATGCTGTGTGTTGCTGAAGTAAATTACTTATGTAACGTATGTATGTGGTTTATTCGAAACGTTCAGGGTTACTCAAGTGGGGTCTGAATACTTGCACTAGTGCTCAGGTGGGGTGTGACATACCCAGACATTAGTAAGTAGACAAAAAACTAAGTAATCCTAATGCCACTAAAAACATGTGCAGGTAGTGTCACAACTAACAGCTATTAGCAGCGCCACATTTCCATCTCGTGCCATTTATGAGAAACATTAACAAACCCCACGAGAGTAACAAAGGGTTAAATAGATGACATTCTACCAGAAAAAGACGAAAGCAGAAGTGGCATTTTGAATTATACTTAATTTTCTTTTTCAAATTTGATGTTGTACATACACCTCACGAACCGGTGACTGCGTCCTGTGGACTGAGAGGCAGCAGAAAATCGGAGAGCTATTTCGTGGTCATAGACGTCTTCATTTTTAATAAATTTTTGGGACACAAATTGATTTACGATCTTACATAGAGTTGGTAATAGATTCTTTGAGTAGCTCCAATTTGATAAAATCAGTCTTCTTGACCACAATACCTTTTTTGACACTTTTTTATTTCTTGGATTGTGATTTTGGTGATCCTTTCATCAAATTTCGGAATTTTTTTTTTGTTTTGTTCTTCAATTGGAATTTTTCGGTTTTACGGTTTTTAAGATAGGATTTCAATGTGTCCTAATTTAGGTAAAGGTTCAAAGTAGCATCCCCTAAAATCACGGAAGACATCGGGCTGCCCCGTCGCATTTATGCTCTGAATTTATTATTTTAACATCTACTTAATAAGTGAATGGTTTATCATATTATATATATTATCTAAGGGATGTTTTAAGTGCAAAATTAGGAAACTTTTACTACTCTCGGCCCTGCGGGCCTTATTGGTTACTGTTTTCCGTTACTACGACGTCCCCCTCCGGGGATTACCTAAATATACATACCCAAACCTTTTTGGTTACAGGGAGCAGTTGGTTCCCCCCCCCCCCGCCCGGCGGGAGGGGGGTGGTGGGTACTTATTTTATTTGTCACAGAAATTGGCGACAATGCTGCCCGATGTCTTCCGTGATTATTAGGGGACGCTTCTCTGAACTTTTACCCTAATTTACATATTTGGGATGATAAACGTGCACCATTGGATAGGTCACCCACAACTTTCTATTCATTTATGACATACACTATATGATCACAAATATCCGGACACATGCACGTTTGCGCTCTAGCCACGATTTCATGGAAATCAATAGGGCGTTGCACATCCCTATGCCCGAATCACAGTTTCCACCCTTCGGGGAAGACTTTCCACCAAATGTTGGTAGGTACTTTCCGGAATGATCCTCCATTCCTCCCGAAGAGCGAGAATCAGTTCAGGTACAGAAGTTGGCCGATGTGATCTGGCCCGCAAGCGTCTTTCCAATTCATCCCACAGACTCTCTATAGGACATGGCTCGTTTCCGAAAAATTGCCACAACGTTGGAAGTGCACAGTTGTCCAAAACATTCAGATAACGGTCGGAGTTCATGATTCCTTGCACAGAAACGAGCTGGCCCAGTCCGTACCATAAAATGAGCCCCACACCATGACTCCTCCTCCTCCGAACTTGACTGTAGGCTCTGTGCACTCAGGTAAGAAGCGTTCTCCAGGTATGCGCCAAACCCAAACTCGTCCATCGGATTGCCAGAGTGTGTAGCGAGATTCGTTTGTCCACATTACACGTTTCCATTGGTCCATTGTCCAGTTTCTGTGGGCTTTGCACCACTCCAGACATCGCTTGGCGTCGACCCTGCTGATGTGGGGCTTGTGGGCAGCAGCACGGCCATGGAATCCCATCGTGTGCAGTTCCCGACGAATTGTCATGGTACTGGCATCATTTGCAGAGGCGTTTCGAAACTCTTTGGCAGTTTTTTCCGCCGAGGACTTCCGGTTGCTGCGGGTGACACGACGAAGCACTCGACGGTCTCTGTCCGTTAGTTTCTTGGGTCTACCGGTTCGTTGTTGAACTGTTGTTGATCCCCGGGTCTTCTATTTCATAATGACATCGCCTACTGTTGACTTGGGTATCTGAAGAAGGCTGGAAATGTCACGCACGGACTTGCCATATAGGTGACATCCAACGATGGTTCCACGTTGGAACTCACTGAGCTCTGCCGAACGACCCATTCTTGCCAATGTCCAAGCAGAGTTGTGTCTGAAGGTGTGGGAAGCTATTTAAATGATGTGCAAGTCATTATCATGTGACATTGGGCCAATCGATGAGCAGTGAGGGGTGTCCGGATATTTTTGATCATATAGTGTATCTGCTTCGGTTACGAAAATAAAAGGGGGGGGGCTCATTTTTGTATCCACCCTGTATACTAATATAATAATAATTTAATAAAAATAAGTAATTTGTTACCTTCCTCAAATGAAATATAATAGGCAAAAAATTAAAAAAATATATTTTTAAAAATTAATATTAGTTTCATATATACCTAGAAGAGGCACCCGGCGTTGGGAAAATTGATGTAAATTATGAAAGGAGCAGAAGTTGAACTCTGGACCTTTAGCATTATAATCTAACAACTTACGCACATGACCACTTTGGCTACTTGAATATCACACTATCCGAATTTGTAAATATACATTAATAGCCTACATAACTAACTAAATAATTATATCTCGTAAAATAATGCCCATTAGCATGAGTTACTATGCCATATTATAATAGGAGGGGTGCGTAACAACATATTTAAGTTTCAGTTAAATCCAAGCTTAATAGACCTGCCCCCCCCCCTTGTTAGATTGTTTGATATTTTGAACAGCAGACATTTTTATTTAACCGTTAAGGTATGCGTGTTGATTTTAATTTTTTATAATTTAACAATATCCGCTAAAGTAATTTTAATTTTTTCTGGATACCGGAGTTGTCACCTGTTTTGAAATTGTTATAATCATTTTTTGTTAATTGTTTACTATAGTTGTGTAATTAGGACTTGATTGATATTAAGTTAAATATTTATACCGAGTGATCCAAAAGTGTGTTACATTTTTTTATATTTTTTCATGAAACTTTGTATAACAATTCTTCGGTAACAATTTGTGTTTTATGATACATCGGTTACGGATTCAATTTGTTTACCTGTGAATATCGCACGTTGTTTTGTTAAAGAATTCGTCACGGCAAAATAATTATTAGTTTCATGAAATAATGTAACACACTTTTAGATCACCCGGTAGTGGCAAGTCCGGCCCAGCCTGACGTAATTTGTGTTGTTTGTTTTTGTTTCAATCTTATTGTTTGTTACTAACCCAATACAGGTGTTTAGATAAAATTTTGATGTATTATTTACAATTCATACTCATCTTTAACATATTTTTGTTATTTCTGTTTATTTTTACTATTAATTTTTAATTAAATTAAATTAACCTTCCGTCAGGCGCAATACTGTTTGTCACATCTTCAGGCGCAATGAGCCTGTTAGGCACATTCCATTAAAAGATCTGATTGTAACCATAAAACCTGTTTTTATTTTTTTAAATCATCCTTCCATTAAAGAAAAACGTTTTTTAAGAGTTTTCTGTTAATTTAAAACGTAAGAGTTATAAAGAAATGACAAATTCACAAAATTTACAAGAGCAATATAATTGAGAGGGACAGTGCCAGAAGGTTAAAAAAAGATGTAAAATACAGTAGAACTTGGTTAAATGAATAAAATAATTCAATTTGGTGAATCGAGTTTGAAAAAATACATGCCTCAGAAACTTTGCAAAATTAGTTGCAATGCGCCTGACCTAACACTTTTATAACTATCCTCAATCAAAAATTTTTGACATGAACTAACGGATAAGTATGAAAAGGTCACTAAATAAGAGACAGCTATTCAAAGTTTCAAGTGTTTCTGGTATCTAGGAGGGCGAAGGCGAGGTTCTAGTCCTGCTGCCCGACTGACTGACTGCCCGACATTGTTCTCAATTCAAACGGCAACCGTCTACCCGATTTAGGGACCGTCTGCCCGACATTTGTTCTGTTTTTTTTTAAGCATATCGTTCCACCTTATAACCGATAATCGATATTACATCGATTCTTTTGATACATCGATACATTTTGTACACTGTCTCTCGTATACTGTATTAGGTGTAAAAAAGCTACTGATTTTGAATCGGCTGTGATTCAAACAATTAGACAGCTCTTCCCATTTGCTGCCATACATGGATGTATGCTCCACTACACACAAGCCATCACGAAGTACATCCAACAGCACGGTATGATTGTTTTGTGTAGGGAAAACGTAGACGTGAAGCAAGCGGTTCGGAGGGTAAAAGCATTGCCGTTTGTGCGTCTGCAAGCGATGGATGATGCTTGGATGATCATCATGGAAGACGCTCCCGAAATGCCTGAAGTGCAAGCATTCATGGATTATGTTGTGAATACGTGGGTAGATGAGAACTCC
>JAHWFO010098920.1:353876-407036 GCA_023313115.1 Rhysida immarginata | reverse complement strand
GAGCATTCATGGATTATGTTGTGAATACGTGGGTAGATGAGAACTCCTTATTTCCCCGCGAAATGTGGAATCATTACGGCAACTTTGATGCCAGGACGACAAACCATGTGGAAGGATGGCACAACACTTTAAAACAAGCAACCGGGAAAACACATGCCAACATATTCGAATATATAGAAGTGCTGCAGGGTCAGCAAAGTGAAATGGAAAACGTGCGGATCTTGGCAAAAGCTGGAGCTCCTCCACCAAAGAAGAATAGCTCCTACCAAAAATTTAACGACAAGTTAGAGCGACTATCTAATGAATACGACACGGGAGTCTAAATTTAAAGGAATTTTTGGATGCCATAAAGTACCACAATGACTATTAATAAAAATGTATAGTTAATATAACGTGTTTCTTTTTTTTCTAGAAAACTGGTTTCGTTTTTTGGTGAAAAGGAGATTAAAATAACGCTTCATTGACACTTTTAAAAGTGACTTTTTTAAATTGTTGCTTAATGTAGGACCAACGCCCATACAACAACCCGATATCATTTCGGCTAAGTGTCGATGTATCGATTAAGTATCGATGTATCGAGTACTTGGGAAAAACCCTTTTTAATTAGTGATCAGGTGAGTCGGACAGTAGGTTCGCAATATTAATGAGTCGGGCAGAAAGACAGTCGGGCAGTAGGACGGATACCGAAGGCGATCTATAATGCGAGAGCTGTGCCTATTAGATCAGTTGCGCCCAACGGAGGGTTAAATAAATAAATAAAAGTTATAACATAAAAAAATGATTTTTGTAATTTTTAAAATTTTGGTTTTTAAAATTGTATACATTCTTTAAAAAATTCTCATATGTAGGAATTTGCTGGATTTAATAAGACTTTTTGGTGATTTTATCTTTTAATTTCATATTTTTAAATCATAACTTCTGAGATTTTTTTTTTAATTTTTAGGATTGTGAGACTCTACTGTTTCTAATATTAGTTTATTTTGGTTAATGTAATGTTAATCGAATGTCTTTATAGTCCGCCTATCAATTTTGTACAAAAAAAAAATAATGGAGACTTTGAATTAGAATAGATTATTTATTTTCTAAATTTTAAAATGATCCCAAGCGATTATATAAAAAAATTGAAAATTAAACTTTTATGAATACGATAATTTTTTTCCTAATAAAGTCGCATTTTCCTGAGCGGGCGAGTCCATTTTAAGGTGAGTAACCATGGATACGTCTAAAATTATCTAATAAAATTGTCTCTCTCCTAATTGGCATGTAAATTATTAAAATTCTATAGAGAATAATTTAATTTAATGAAATTGAGTGTGCCGGCAAATAACAGGATACAATTTAGGAAAAATTTTGTTAGTGTTTCTGCCAAAATGGACAAATCGTCAATTTATGCAATCACGTGATATGTTGAAAGTTGGATTGAAGAAAATTGCTTCTCGTAAGGCCTACTTATCGTAAATTAACTGTTTTTGATTTTCTTGATGGTACTTGGATATTTTGACGAACTTCAGCAAATTATGAGTTATTCAGAAGGCAAATTTTCTTTGACATTTGTGGAAGAAGGAATAAATCGCCGGTTGTTCAACAGCACTAACGGAACTATCATGGAACTAATTCGAGAATTTTCTTTAAAGAAATGAGAATCGATATGTTGATGTTCTACAGACAGCATAATAACTTGGATATAATTTCTTGTGAGTGTTTCTCTTTTTAATTTTTTATTGCTCAGTGAATACACTAAAGTTGACCACACGTTGATGATGCATACTATTTCCACAAATTATCCATCACTTAAAATTTTAATGATACAACTGCTGATTAGTCATTAATTTATAATTACTCTAACTTGATGGAACAGAAATCAAAATGTTGGTCGTGTAATTAATAGGATGCTTTCTCATATTGATTTTCCGTTTTAAGTTGAACATAGGATATATTAGTTCAATTAGGTGATCTTGTGCATCTTTATTTCTTACTTATTATTAGTTCCCTTATACATTAATACCATCGTAATGTAATAATGATAGGTTCATTAATTTATTGAATATGTTTTTCGCTTTATCTTGCTTTTTTAACTTTGAGTAAAGAATACACTTTTTGAGATTATTCAGGGTGGTTATAAAATAAGTTCGCCTACTCAGAGCCCTCTAGAGCCCAATCTAATGAACCGATTGTGATGCAAATTGAAATGTAGGCTGTTCAGACTATGGGGGAGAGAATTCCGGAATGAAAAAAATTAGTGCAATTTTCATCACCCGGTGAAAATGTGGTGCTGTGGAATGACAAATGGAGATTTTAAAATAGTTTTATTGTTCTAAACAAGCAGGTAAGATTTTGTTTGATTACAGCATATGTTCATTCTCAATCAGGGGGGAAGGGGGGTTTGGAAGAGCTCCCCTTTTATTTCCCTGCTCTGTTTATATTTTATCATTGTTTCTACTAAAAAAAACTATTCTACATTTTATCCCTCCACCGACCCCCACCCCACCCCAAGTAAAATTCTGGATACGCTCTTGTCAATATCGGCCTTATTAACAGATAGTTTTGCATAGTTTCAGAGATGTGTGTCTTTGAACTCTCCATTCAAATTTTGTGCAGCCAATTTTTCTAATTTTTAAAACCAAATAGCACAGAATTTTTTTCTCCAATCAAGTTCTTTTGCATCCTTCACTTCTTCACCCCGGTTCTTCCCATGCCTGCTCAATCGGATACGTATCCGGAGATCTTGCTGGCCACTCCATGCATTGGATATCCTCACTTTGCAGAAAGCCCTCCATCAGTAGAGCTCTGAGGACGTGCATTGTCGCCCATGAGAATAAAATCTTGACCCACGGCACTTCTGAAACCTCTAACATGATACCGTATTCCGAGCATTAACGGTACCTCTATCAAAGATGTGGAGCGCCCGTGCGTCCGTTTAGAATGATGCCTCGCCAAATTATAGCTCCACCACCGCCATACTATTCCTTTTCCTTGATGATGTTGGGATTATAACGGGTTCCAGGTTCTCTCCAGATAGTAGTTCGATGAGAATCCCTTTATAAGCTGAGGCTGGACTCGTCGGTGAATAGCACGATGCTCCACTGATCTAAAGTTCAGTTACGAAGTTCTACGCTCGCAGGAATGAGCGGGACACGAACTACCGGACGTCTGGTAGGAAGACCAGCTTCCTTTAGCCTCCAGTAAACTGTTTGTCTGGAAACTGTTAGCGACTACTAGGGACTGTTAGCTGGTAAGACAGTTGCCTGGCAGATAGTGGTCCTCTGACGTCTTGAAGTAATTGCAAATTCCGGTCTTGGGCGATCTCGCACTTCTTGGCGCGTAACATCTCCTGTGTCTTGGAGGCTTCTCCGAAGTTTAAAAATCACACTTTCAGTTCTCTAGAGGCTTTCATTTGTGAGTCTCCTACTTCAAGTCTTACGATTATTCTGCTTTTTATGAAAAAATCAGTTAAGCGTGTGTGATCTGTACTGAACGACCAATTTATTAGAGACATCCCGCTAATAGCGTGTTGCACCTCTTTTAGCGGCGAGAACTGCCTGAATACGTGCTGGCATGGATTCAAGAAGGTGTTGAAACCGTTGCGGAGGAATAGCAGCCCAGGCTGACATCACAGCGTCCCTTAATTGGTGCAGGTTGGACGGTTGTGTGGGAAGGTGTCGGATGGTCTCCACGTCATCCCATAAATACTGATGCAGGTGGAAGTCCGCGTTATGTTCCTCGAACCAGTCCAAGACCATTCGAGCACTGTGACAGGGAGCATTGTCTCCTGCTGAAACTGTCTGTCACCACCAGGGAACACAGTCATCATGAACGGGTGCACCTGATCGGCAACAATGTTCAGGGATGTGTCTACGGATATCAGAGGACCCAGTGTGTCCGAAGAGGAGACACTCCAGATCAGCACTCCTCCTCTACCCGCCTGTACGGTTGTCTGCTGACAGGATGGGTTCATGTCTTCGTACTGTCTGCGGTCCGCATGATGAAGTAGGAACCGTGATTCGTTGGACCAGGTAACCTTCTTCCACTTATCCAGTGTCCAGTGGTGATGCCTGTGTGCCCATAGCAGGCGCGCTTTCCTATTTTGCGGTGCCCGTACTGACCGCCTGTTGTTAAACTCAGTTCGGTGCAAGGTGCGCCGCACCGTGTGCTCGGAAATGGCTTGGGATGCTCCCTCATTGAACAACGCTGCAATTTGTTGGGCTGTTCCCGTCCTGTTGCTGTGGATGATTCGTGCCACTCGCCGTTGGTCTCATTCATCCACGGTCCTGTTTTGTCTGGAGTTGTGTTTGTTGGAGGTTGTTTTTTGGCATAACTGCCATTCACGGATTACCTTGATACAGTTGCACGGGAAAACCTGAGGAGGTTAGGTTAGGTTTGCGAAATGCTCAACTGCGCCCGTCGAGCTCCAACGATCATGCATAAATCCTTGGATTTACCCATATTCAGTCCACTTCTGCTGCTGACTGCAACTTGTGATCCAATGCATCCCTCTTATACACCGCTTCGGCCTATTCCTTTGTATGGGTGTCACTGGGAGACCGATCCATTTTCCGTGAGAGGTGTCTCTAATAAATTGGTCGTTCAGTGTATATTAAGCACAAAATCAATGACAATATGGAGTTTTCCTAGCGTGGCTTGCATGATTGGGTAATGTGTTACTAAGGTCTACTCTACTGTATTCAATGCACATGTACATGTCAACCTGTTGCACGGATGTCGTACTGAGTTCCATGTTATTTACTTGAGAAGGTGAAGAGCGTGAAATTTATGGTTCAATCTTCACGTTAATAAAGCAAATCTTGAGATTATTCTCAGGAATACTTATTCGTGTCCTAAACAGATTTTTTTAGGTTGGCATCACAATATACTTTTGAAGTTTTTTTTTATTGCGGATTAGCATTGAAAATTTGAATCTCAGATTTTTGTAAAAATTGAATTAGCGAGAGAATTTTGAAAAAATGTTTATAATTAAAAATTACATTCTGCTTCCTGCAGATAAAATATTTCGTTAAGATAATAAACTTTAAGCTTAAGTTGAATTTTAGACTCCCTAGTTAAGGGCCGGCTTTAAATGCGATCGATGTAAAAGACAATGTCTTATTACTGCAATGAAAATCTATTTCAATGGAGTGGCTGTCTGTGGCTTTGAACGTTGCCACTTTTGATTCCAGATAATGAAGATGAATATTCTTTATCTTTCATCGCTCCTACAATCTCCGCCTTGTATAGCAGTGAGCGCAACGTCAGACGCATCGCCGCAGAAGAAATTTATGTTGCCTCAAAGGCCAAACGGACAAACCTTCAATGAAGGACAAAGTTTCTTGCTGTAAGAGATTTCGCAAGGCGCATAATGATAGGAAGAGAAGATGCATATGGCATTTAGATAGTTACGTCGTTTTATAACAGTATTAAAAGTTTTACAGTATTTGAAATTACTTAAGATATATATCAATGAATATTGCAGACAATTCTACTTATGATATTATGTTTTATTAAAGTATCTTTGGGCTGTTGTGTTATACATGCGGCTTGATTTGGTCAATGTAATGAAGAAAGAGTAAATGCCAAAGTTTAACCTAATGAAATAAGCAGAGACTGTTAATATTAATACGATCAATAAGTTTGGAGACTGGCCTTCCTGACGGATATGATATATTTTTATCAAGTGTTAAACAACCACCTTCAAAGTACTTTCCTTCTGCAACTATGCATTTCTACCAATGCGAAAATAATTGCTGAAAAAATTCTTGGAAGTCTTTGGAGGAGATGGTCATCAGGGCCGGTGTCACTGGTTCCTGAACCTCAGTGCATTCTTGAAACTGCGTCTTTTGAGTTTGTTTTTCAGACGCGAGAACAGGTAATAGTAGCATGGAACGTTCCTATTTGGCCAGTGCAGCCTGCACCATCGGGAATGCCAAGAAAAAACTTTCGCACAACATATTGCACTCTCATCGTAAACCTACTGCAACAGGTGCAATATTTGTGTAGGCGGTTTCCCCAAACGCTGACAGATGATATATTTGATACTCACACGATGTTCTTCAAACGCCATTTCTGTTTCCTCCTTACCATGTGTCGCGTCATATATACGGCCACGGTCAAATATTTCCCCTCTCTTCCAAGCCTAATTGGAGATATCAGCACTGCCTCTGAACTTACTAATACTGCTACTATTTCTAAACTAATAATGAGTTGGTCCAGACCTGTAGCTATTGCTCTAAGTGCCTATGGTTCAAGATACTGGATAACGTAGGGGAAGGATGGGACTGATCCCTTGGATTAGGCGCCTATTTCGAGTGGCACTTTCGTCATACCTTCGCTACGGCTCTGAATGATCCACTTTAGCTCTGTCCACAAAGGCGTATGTTCTACAAGATGTTGGAACTGTCTTTCAGGAATATTGGTCCATTATGACATACAGGGTGTTTCGGAAGAGTCTATACAGACTTTTAGAGTATGTTCCAGGGACTAAAACGAGCAGAAAAATGTCATATGAACATGGACATAGAAGAAGAGTTACGACAATTCAAAGAACCGGAGGCCATCTTAAGCTTTTGCTATAGAATTTGCTTTGTTATAGCATTTGCAATTGTATCGTCTTCTTATACCGCAGTAATAGATCACGCAGCTTGCAACTTCTGTACGTTTTAAAGTTAATTTCGTCCATTGTATATCAGCTTCGGTGGCTCAGTGGTTGCGTGATCGCTTCTGATGCCCGAGGTTCGCCCCCGGCCGAGGACGATGAGGACTTTTTCAGGGGGAAAATCCTGAGATCACGCACTTCCTTCGGAAGGGAAGTAAAGCCGTTGGTCCCGTGTAGTTGTTTGCCGGCTGCAGGTTAAAGAACCCTTGCGAGAGGCAAAATTTGCGGCCCCCTAACGTCGTCCTGAAATAACCATAGCAGTTGACAAGGACGTTAATACCAAACAACCAACCAAACCAATCAAACAGTTATAACTCTAGAAAGAAGTGTTTTTGACCCGATGTTCATATGGCATTTTCTGATTGTTTTGCTCCTGGAACAAATTCTGAAAGTTTCTACAGACCATTCTGAAACGCCCTTTATGAGCATCCTTATAAGCATTGAAGCTCATGGAAGTCTAGCAGGGGAGCTGTATCTGCGTCGAGAAACACGGTAATCTAAAATGTTGAGATACTTGTGGCATTAAGGGATGTTTTCACTTCTATTGAAGAAGAAAACTCTTTAATCCATTTTATCATCCTCTTTTACCGTTAGGATTGTCACTTGGAAAGACGGTTCGGTGGATTTATGCTCTTTTCGCCATATTCTCGGCTGCTTTTCCGTTTTTCTGGGAGAGAAAAGACATTTTATTTCGTCAACTGTTGTTATAACGAGGATCGTCAAGCTTTTGCATATTTTGTGTGCGTCTGTTATACTGAGCAGTAATCTGCCTTTTTGTTACCTGTTGTTTACGGCAGGCAATAAGTGGCAGTCTTGTTACCTCTTTCATCGTCAGCTTTTTCTGGCCACACTTATACAATCGCTTGAAGTTTTTTTGTAAACATACAGTGGTGGCCAAAAATTTAGCACCAACCAAATGGCTCTAAAAATATTGCTAATATTTGAAAAATCAAGACTCAAAGTTAATTCCACCCCTGCTACAAAATAAATGAGACACTCTGAAACAAAGTATTTAAAAAAAATTTTTTTTGAGGATACACTATGAAAAGGGGAGCATGTTTCAGGATATTTAAGTAATTGGCTGGACATAAGTTTAGTACCCTAACGTGTTTGCGACTTAAACGTGGGTTCCGCATTGTAAGTTTGTTGTATTTTAATATACACATTGTATAAGCAACACTTTTAATTTCACTTGTACATGTTTTAACCAGAAATCATGGGAAAACGACAAAACATATCGCTAGAACAATTTAGACGGTTACGCAATGAAGGACTAACATTTGATGCCATTGCCAAAATTGTTAACTGCAGCAAATCATGTTGTATACGTACAATTCAGCGGTACAACAACACTGGTTCAGTCAGAGATCGTTCAAGACCAGGAAGACCTAAAAAACTAACCCCGCACATCGACCATATCATTCATCGTCTCTCCAAAAAAGACAGATTCTTAACTTCAACAATGATTCAAGATGAATTATCTGCTCATCATCACGTTAGTATTAGTTCTCGTACTATTCGTCGAAGATTAAAGCAGTTTAGTTTGTTTGGGCGAGTGGCACGAAAGAAACCTCTTGTGTCATTAAAGAACAGGAAAGCTAGGTTAACTTTTGCTCGTGCCCATCTCAACTGGACAACACAACAGTGGAAAAACGTGCTGTGGTCGGATGAGACAAAAGTACAGTTTTTTGCATGTGATGGTAGAGAGTACATCAGACGTAATAAACATGAAACATACAAGCCACAGTGTTTACAGCCAACCATGAAACATGGAGGGGGAAATGTGATGATGTGGGGTTGTTTTACCTGGCATGGTGTAGGCCCAATCCATCATATAGATCGCATCATGGATCGTTTTGTTTACAAATCTATCCTTGAGAACATTGTTTCCTTTTGCCGATGATAATCTGCCCCTTACATGGTCATTCCAGCATGATAACGACCCGAAACATACCAGAAGACTTGTCAAGGAATCAAAGTTATGTAATGGCCTGCTCAGTCAGCAGATTTGAACCCCATAGAAATGCTATGGATTGATGTCAAAAGTGCTGTTAAAGAAAAAAAAAACAATAGTATTCTTACACTACTCGACACCATCAAAGAACCATGGAACAACATTCCAGAAGATTGGTGTAAACGTCTAGTGGAATCCATGCACAGACGATGTGTAGCCGTTATTAAAAACTTTGGTTACCCAACCAAATACTGACTCTATGATGTATTATTTATTTATTCTGTATATGGTGCTAAGTTTTTGTCCATAGGAAAATCACCTAAAAGATTAAAAAAAATTATCTTATTGTTTCAATTTTGAATTCAACATGCATGGTTATTTGTTGGATCATTTACACTTAATTCTTTTATTGGTGTAATTTTTTTTGTAACTGGTTAAGAATTTTTGGTAACAAACAACATAAGCCAATATAAGTGCTAAATTTATGGCCACCACTACACATTTGAACACCTGAACACTTGAGAAACTGTTGCAGTGAATAGTTGTATACGTTAGTTGTTTCCGAAATGCTGCAACTGACTCTTCTTGTACCCAGACCATATCATACCATGACTGAAGTTTTCAAATCTTTATCTTATCCACATTTAGGCTTATTCACATCGTAATTCACAGCTGAGCCCATCCAAGTTACAATGGATCCCATTTCAATAGTTGAGGCTGTGATGAGCATGAATTCTGTTTTGCTAAAGTACAATGTCAAGCGATATCAAAATTTGACCTTCATTATAATGACTGCAACATTTTGATTTTACAGTTTTACTCTTAGCTTAAAGTAAAACAAACGATTGTCTCACTTCAGCGAGCAATGTACATATGAGTCCTTGTCCAAATAAAATTGCTTCCCATCAGATTTATTTCGATCAACTTTCCCTTCAAAATAGAAGATCTCGAAAAGTACTGAATCCATTAATATTTTTCAAACTGATGGCAAAGAAAGCGTAAATAATTATTACACTCCTATCTGTGCTCCTTAAGGTATGACCCTGCATTTATGAATCTTATTAATGTTCATGAATGGATTCCCATATCCTGATTTTGTTCATTCCGATTATAATTATCCCTCCTGCCATAAACCAATAGCTTCCATCATCTTGACCTCAGATGCGATATGGCTTTCTTCAAGATAAGGTATTGTGTATCTTCGTTTATTTTAGGATAAAGGAATGAAAAGGTTTTGCTGTTTTATGCTTCCAGAGTCATTTTATGTGTAGACATGTACAAGAGACCCTTCTAAGAAGGAAGTTGCAGAGAATGCCCGAGGTGTAATCACAAGCAGCGATAAGTGTTGTCATTGTGCGTTAAAGAAAGTGTCAACAGGGGCGCACTTTGCGGTTTCTCTTGAGGGAGGATTGAACTGTATTGTTTTTCCGCGAATAAGCTGTCTTCAAGGGCGTGAGGTTCTAATGGTTTTAGGGGCAAAAGGGAGGATTTTCGGGGGAAATTTCTTAACTTTGTAGCTTCTCTGGATGCCCTCTGACACCCAAGTCTTAATATTTGTGTCATACAGAGAGGACTCCCCTTTTTCAGAGATACAAAATCACGTCATAACGAGTAGTTGGAATTTCTAGCTGATTAACTATAAGGCTGCAGGAAATAGCACATGGTATTAGCAGGCAGAGTTAGTTTTCTAGCTAAGCCCACAAAATGGTACACACACAAAATCTTAGATGTCTTCATTCTCTTAGCGGCGTAGCCAGGGTACATGGTGCTAACCTCGTCATCTCTTATTTTTTTCGCGGCGCCGCTTCCTCCCAGTGGTATCAAGAATAGCGTCCGGAGCATCATGACCCCTCACCCTTGTATGCTATTGATCCCCACTGATCTCCTTGTGAGTAAATGCATGATTTCAACTGTTATTGCAAGAATGCCTACTGAATGTTCTCTATTTAAGCTCCACCAGAATAATTGTCGTTTCATATTGATTCTCCTCTATAGTGGCAAATTTGCACGCTCTCACCTTAATTCTAGGGAAGAGTAAAACGTTTCAATTAGCTAAGAAGAATAGGGACAGGGCTCGACAAAATATTTTTGAGTTGTAGACAATTGGCTAAAAGGTTTCGAATTTTAGTAGCCCAGGAACAAATTTCAGTATCTACATTAATACAGTATTACAAAGTAGTGTTACCTCAAATACGAGGGCAAGTCAAAAATTATCTACACTTTTTTGTTCCACGATTTGTTTACACAAAGGTAGGACAATTTTCCCTTATCAGTGCACTTTGTCCAGCGGTACACAAGCTTGTGTATTCTTCCAAAAAGGTTTTCGATCGGTCGCGCTTCCTTGAGCGCCCAAAACAGATGACAGTTTGAGAAAGCAAGATCTGGGTTGTAGAGAGGATGTTCCAGTACCTCAAAACTCAAATTGTTAATTGTTTGAGCAGTTTGCGGGCAGGCGTTGTCATGCACAACAACAACTCTCTCTTCGACAGGTCGGCTTTTGTTTTCTAACATTTCACTATAAAGGCTCTTTTACACCAAGCAAAAGAGTTAACGCCGCAAATCTTTCGCACGGCGCAGAAATATGCGTCGCAAGACAATCACATCACCAAGCGTCAAGCCAATGTCAAAAGAAAGCGTTGATCTGTTTTCTTAAAGCGTTCGACGTTCCGCTGAATCTCCCCGTGAGGTATCAGTACATGTACCTTGTTGAAAAAAAATGGAGAAAAATACAAGTCGAGTTTTAATTATCAACTATAGTGTCTCTATATCCATTATTCGACTTATCATATAAAAAAAGGACGATCGATTCTTATCATAGACGGTATAAGAACTTTGTCTATATTTTCTTCCGCCATTTGCATATTAAAGCGAAAGTCCAACGCTCGCGTTTCCGTAAAATGTTGAAATCTCAAAGCGTGTACGCTTCAAGTCTCGGCGTTAACTTTGCGGCGTATTAGTGATCAGCCACGCAGCGCAAAAGGTGCGGGGGGAGGGGAGTTATGACGAAAGCGTACGCAAACGTTAACGCTTGGTGTAAAAGAGCCTTAACTCCCACTGTAGATATTTCAGCCCCTTTCACACATTCCGACCAGAGAAATCGGATCACATCTGTGGTTGTGCATTATAATAGCCGGAAGCCGAGGCCAACGAGAAACAGGCCAGGGCACTCAAAAGTCACATGATCATCGGGGTCCGGTCAACAATTCATCTTTCATTGTCTCCATCTTGGATATTAATAATCAGTATTTTTTCGTTTGTTGGAAACAATGAAGGATGGATTGTTGCCCGGACCCCGATGATCATGTGACTTTTGAGTGCCCTGGCCTGTCTCTCGTTGGCCTCGGCCGGAAGCCGAATGACGCAATCGGATCCAATTTCGCATACGTGACCGCTGTCGTATGCATGCGCAGAAGGCAGTATGACATATTTGAAGATCTGTTATACTGAAAGTGTAGATTGTTTATGATTCCCAAATTACCCAATCAAATACAGTGTAGATTGTCTTTGATTCCCAAATTCCCAAATTTGGGAGTCAGCCTTATAGTACATCTCGAGTGCCTGGTATGTTTTTTTGCTACTAGTGCATTGGAAAGTCGTAAACCTCCACAATCAAATAGTACCTTTGGCATATTTTGATTTGTTTCTGCACAGAAAATGCACCTTCACAAGATGCAGTAAACACAGAATGAGGTATTGTAATAATTTTAAGAAAAAATTTCAAAGTGATTGGTTTATCAAAATTCCCTGGAACATCAGCTCTTCCTTATACAACTTCATGACAAAAATCCTGCAACATTCGATATGAGCGCTTCTACATTTTTAGCGATAGTTATAAAATATATGTTAGGGTTACGACTTTGAATCTTTATTGAATGGATTCTACGACTACATAGGGAAAAAATAAGCAGGAAAAATAAACATTTTATCTCTTACAAACTTAGAAGAAATGAAAAAGCAGGTGTGTGACAAAAGTTCTGCAACACTGCAATTAATAATGACTTTACGCATTAATAATATTAATTCTTATCATTAAACAACTTTTTATAATATTTCTTACCCCACAAGTGATAATGGGATCACCTTGTTTGCATAGAAAGTTCTTTATGACCAATTAACTCATAAGGACATTGATTTTCACCATGGCAAAAGCATGCCTGCCAGTGTCGAGCGAGGTTAGAAAATAATTATTGAAAAACTTCACCAAGGCATCTCGAATTGTGATATAGCGAAGTTTGTCGGTATTCATCGTTAAACTGTTGGAAGAATTATTAAAACTTCGAAAAAACTGGGAAAAGTGATGAGAGTGCGGCCGGGTCGTCCCAGAAATACAACAAAAGCCCAAAACAATGTATGAGGGTGGGCTGAAAAGTAATGCCTCCATGGCTGTAACTTTATTTTTTAACCGATTTTCAAAATTATTTTTGTATCTGATACTTACATTTCTCCTCTATGTAATGCACTATTCACTTTTCGACATAGTCCCCATCCCTTTCCACGCATTGTACCAAGACGTGACTAGTCCGGTGAACCCGTCGGAGGGGAATTCCGGGGTTGTTGTCGACACCAAAACCGAACGGCAGGTTTCACCTCGTCGTTCAGAACGCACTCTTTGGGAAGTGGTGAAAGTCGCAAGGTGCAAAGTCTTTCATTTTTTAACTGCAGTTTTTCATCTTTGAACTGTAGGCGCTGCAACCCCCTCTGATGTGTGGCGTTATCGTGCTGCAGAAGAGGATCCAAAGCTGCCATTCAATCCTCGTATCGACGACAACCCCGGAATTCCTCTCCGACGGGTTCACCCGACTAGTCACGCGTTGGTACAATGCGTGGAAATGGATAGAGACTATGTCGAAAAGTGAATAGTGCATTACAGAGAGGAGAAATGTGAGTATCAGATACAAAAAGAATTTTGAAAATTGGTTAAAAAATAAAAAAGTTACAGCCATGGAGGCATTACTTTCCAGCCCACCCTCGTACTAAGGAGTATTGTGAAAACCGCTAGAACAAGGACTGCTGCCATGATACCTCAAGAATGGTCCAGCATCATTAAAGTAAATGTGTCCGAAAGATTGACAAGACGACGTCTCGCAGAAATGAAGTATGGGTTTCGAGTTGCAAATAAGAAACCACTCCTTAAGGCTAAAATAAAGAAAAACGTTACAAAAGAAAAGGATTGGTGTTACAAATATCGCAGCCGGACTGTTGAACAACGGCGACGAGTAATTTTCAGTGATGAAACCAGAGTTTGCTTGTTTCAGAATGGTAGAAGAAAGTTCTCCGTAAAAAGGAGGAAGAAATATTTTTCCAAGACAGTGAAATTTGCCCCTGGACTCATGTTATAAGGAACGTTGACAGCTGCAGGACTAGGAAGCTTGACTATTATCGACTAAAGTATAACTTCAACTGTTATATGAACATCTCTTGCCTACTGCTGATTATTATTTTCCTGATGGGCAGTACGTTTATCAGCAAGATGCACCAGCACACATAGCCAAGATAAACAAACAGTACTTTGAAGACATGGAAATTAAACTTTTGGACTGCCCTGGAAACTCTCCAGACCTAAATCCCATCGAAAGGATGTGGGATATAATAAAGAAAAAAATTAAGCCAACCTTCCCAAAGTCCATCGACAAAATGAAATCCAAAACGTTTCATGGCTTGTCAGAAATTTCTGAACATGAATGACATGCACATGTGGACTCAATGCCTAAGCGAATCGAAGCGGTACTTAAAGCTAAGGTGGTTCTACTCATTATTAATTGCAGTGTTGCAGGACTTTTTGTCACAAGATTGACGTGTTGCAGAACTTTTGTGTCACACATGCTTTTTCATTTCTTCTAAGTTTGTATAAAATAAAATGTTTATTTTTCCTGCTTATTTTTTTTCATATGCAACAATAGTCGTAGAATCCATTCAGTACAGTTTCAAATTCGTAATCCTAACATATATTTTATAACTATCGCTTAAATTAGAAGCGCGCGCACAAAATTGAATGTTGCAGAATTTTTGTCATGAGGTTGTAGAAAGGCTTACGAATTTTGTATTGTTCTACCGCTTCATTCTGCAGATGGTTGCATGTATAATAGCCGAATGGTTACTACGATGAACATATTAGAGCCACCTTGGAATGTGCATTATCATTTGTTTGCCAGGCTAAGAGTTTTGTCGAGCTCCATAGCCGTGATGTAGAATTGTGATGAAATTATTTTGCGCTTTGTTCCCGCGTTAAATCTGATCTGAAATGTCATTTATCTGCAGCATTGGGAGAGAATAAGAATGAACATCAAATCCATAGTATAATGCACCGTGATCTATGTTTTTGTTCGTATCTCAACAAAATCAGCCACAAGAATTCGAAAAATACTATTTCAAATAAATTTGAACTTTCAGAAGTTTAAAATATTAATAGAAGTTTATTTCCTAGTGTGTCAGTACTAACATTAAAATGACGAATTTCTCCCTGCTGGTTTCCTTACTTCCCAATGAACTGGAAAGAATCGAATGGATCTGAAAAGGAAGATGCCGAGCTCAGCAAAGAAAATGTGCTGCGATTCAGAAGGCAAGATCTTTTGTGTTGGGAAAAAAAAATCAATTTTTGTAGTTGGCACAATAGAATGGAGAGGAAGAGAAGTTGCCGGCTCAGAATTGGATTATCAGTAGTAAACGGGTCTTCGACATACAAGCTCGGCTTGTATGTAATATTCTTAAGGTGGAACAGTTCTCTGAAAATCAAGTTTCTGGAATAAATATGTTATGATTTAATATTTTGAATTAGGTGCTTCTTAATTTAATAAGCGTAATCTTTGTTATTTGTAGAACCAGTGCCATGAATGAATCCATTAAAGGTTCGCGTTACTCAAAGGCTTCACTTGTTCTATTGAATTAAAATATTTAATTTTGTTTTCTGTCGTTAAAGTTTGTTACATACCAATCTCTTTAATCAATTATAAGATTATTCATTCAATGCTCATTCAGACACTTGATTCTGTTGTATAATTGATGTAACCATATTTTTCGATAAAAATAACGTAATTTTAAATTAACCTTAAGCTAATAAATTAGCAATTAAATCCATTAAGAACGTAGATGTACACAAATCGATAAAATCTAAAATGAAGAGAACAGGAGAATATGAAGTAAGAAGAGCGGAAAAAGAAGTTGAAATAATCTTTGGTATTCAGTGACATCTTTTACCTCTTGTTTCCCTCAGAGCCATTTTTTTCCCTTTCCTCATTTCATTTCCACCATTTTTATCTTGTACGGAAAGTTGTTGAAGCTGTCGTTGGGCTCAAATTGATTTATGAACGATTTATCGGAACAGCATTGTGCATAAATAACCCGGGTTGACATATAGGGCCGTGAATCCACACGCGAGGTGAGAACTGTGCAGGCTCGGAGCATAAAGGCCACGAAATCTCCTGTCAACCTGGCAGAATGATTGATTTCTTTCATAAATATCGGCTTCGAAGATGGAGAAATAAAAAGGTGAATGCCAAACAACCCGTTTACAAAATGCAATGCAAGACTTCGAATGTAACTTAAGTTTAAAAACGTGCAGGACTATTGAGCTCTTCAATACAGGCTAAAAAAAAGTTGTTTTGTATATATTCCGAATTTTATAACGTTCGTGACCTTAAATTTGAAACTTTATTTGACATTGAAATGATTGTGGTTTTCTTTTTTTTATAGAATTCTGAATTAAGTGAGTAATATTAGAGAATGATTGTATAAATGCTTTTGAATGCTTATAAATATTTAAAGAACTATGAACTCTTGTAGGAAATCTGTTATAATAAAGTCAAAATAGACATTTTTCTTCAAATACTTGTCATCACAACAATCTTAACATACACGCATCTATTCTTCTGCCCTCTCAAAATTATCAAATTAAAGACCGCCTCTCTTAAATAATGCACAAAGGTTTTCGTTTCTCAAATACTTACTGTTTTTTTCTAATTGTTTTTTATAAGTTGCTACGCAATCTCTCCAAGTGACGTCATAAATCAGTTAACACAATCGCGGCATCTCTACTCAATCTCACCATCAGTTTTTGTCTGCCAAGATCATTTCAGAATTGAAATATAGGTATGAAAGGTAAACTTAAAGCAGGTACTTCATTTGTAAGTTAAAAGTATAGCATCCGCTTCAATACTTACACTATGATTTATACTATTAAGGAAGGCCTGTGTAATTTGGACCCCCTAAGGCAAAAGGGCTGTAACTTCTATTCAAAATGACGTAGCTCCAATTTTCATACGTAGGTATATAGTGGACATTTCGGGCTATCTTTTGGTGTACTATTTTTATGGAATACTATAATGATTTGAGTTTCATATGAAATTTAAACTTTTTGCATTCAGTCCGAATTATACAACGGGTAGTGTAAATTGAACCAGGTGCCCCAATTTCCACAATAGGCCGAGTAATAGCAGAAATTTTGTTTTAACTTGTGTGTTTATTAGTGCATTGTGAAAAATACAAATGATCAGCAAATATTGAAACGATGAAAAAAAGGTAAGATTGTTATTTGCAGGTATCGCAAAAATAATAGAGAACATTGTCCACGAACGTACATTCTTCGTGAACCCAGTTTTCATCGAAGGACTCGCCACAAAATTTACAGAAAGTACATAAGACCCAAATCACACAATATGCCATCAACCACCAAAACCTTTCCAACCATGCCTATCACCAAGCACATAGATCCATTTTGTTTAACCCATTCCTGATACATACAAGCACTGACACTTATAGTTACATACACGATTACTTTCTTACCTCAAAGTAACATGAGACCGTACCAAAAGAGAAAATTTGATATATTTTCACCAGTAACTCAAGCGATACAACCCGTGTTTTTCATACGCTTGTAAGTAAGGGCTATGATCATTTTTTCAATCAAGAGAGTGGCGCCATCTAATGTGCAATTGTGCAGTAATAAGGCTGGTTCGATTTACACGACGGTCCAAATTACACGTCTCCCTTATAACCAGCTGAGATGCTCTGTACGTGTGTTTGTGATATAATAATAACGCATAACCTAATAATAATAATAATAATAATAATAATAATAATAATAATGAATTTATTGAATGAAATGTTTTCACGTAGCTCAACAGGCTGCGGCCTAAAACGAGCAGTGATCAAAAAGTAACAAGAATGGCAATAAATCGGTAAGAAAACATGAGCTTTACAACAAAATTAGGTAAAAAACAGAAAAGAATAAACCAAAGTCAAGGTCAATAATAATGAATAGATATGATACATTAAAATAAAAACTACAATAATTGATAAAAATTAAAATAAAATACGATGTTAGTCATTTCGTAATCCGACATATTTATTTATCCGGCATTTTAGCATATATATACCAATGTGATTGCATGGTCAAAATTTTATAAGCTTAAAAACTAAGAGTTTAAAATGATTAATGTTACAATTAAAAAAAATCAAAGCCATTTAGATGATCGTTAAAAAATGATTGAACTCTGATAAAATAATTGCTGCGACAATAATCTTTGATTATATTAGGTACATAAAAAGTTTTTCTTAACCTAACATTTCTTTGTGGGACAGCGAAATTAAGAAATTGTAAAAAATTTATACAATTAAAATAATTATTGACTGACTTATATAAAAATAGCACCTCCTGTATTAAAAGTTCTTTAAAAACCGTGTTCATACCCAGTTCAGACATAACAGTACAGGAGTCTTTTTGAAATTTCCATCCAACTTAACGAACAAATTTATTAATTGGTATTTGGATAGCATGAATGAATGAGCTCTTTCCTTTAAACCATATAATGCTATTGTAAAGGAGAATAGGTTCAATAAGAGGGTTATATATCCTACCATAAGTAGACAATTTCGTAAAGAATTTACCTTTCCTTATTATCATCCCTATTGTTCTTCTTACTTTAGCTACTATTGACTTGACTTGATTATTAAAGTTTAATTTAGAGTCGAATACCACATCTAAGTCCAAAATGTAATCTTTTTTTTTTAAGGAAAAATCGTTAATTTTATACGTAAAGGATATAGGAGCAACTTTATGTGAATAAATAAATAAAAGGAGATAAAATTTGATTTTTCTATATTAATGATGATATTACAGTGGTCGCCGCTTAATGTAGCCATCTTTAATATGGCCACCCGCTTTTTATAGCCACTCCAGCTCGGTCCGGAATGTTTTGTTTCCTATGTAACATATTTTCGCTTTATGTGGCCACACTCCGCTTAATATGGCCACTTTTCTCAGAGGTAGTTCACGAATTCTACTTTTTCATCTCATCTTTACTCCGGATAAATGAACACTCCATTTATAATATCCACTTTTCATTTCCCTCTAAGCCAATGGGCACTGCTGCCCAAAAATTAAAGATTGTACTGATTGGTCAATTACATGAAAGCTGCAAGTGTAGGGACAAGCAGAAAGCATAAGCGAAATGGAAAAGATGCTCAGATTGAAGAAGGTCTTTTAAGTTGGCTTCAATATGTTAGAAACAGAAATGCTCCAGTGAACGGTCCTCTCTTATGTCAAAAGGCTGATGAATTTTAGCAAAGACATTAGACCACTCGGGCTTTAAAGCAACTGAAGGCTGGTTTCATCGCTGGAAAAAACACAATGGGCTAAGCTTCAAGAAACTTCATGGAGAGGCTGCTGATGCGCTTGTTTATTGCAACTTGGAGGGACAAGGAGAAAAACTTCTCACCATTGTTAAGTCAGAATCTCCACGTGCTTCAAAAACGTAAAAACGTTACTAAATCTTTGCGAATCATCTACCAATGCATGGACAAAATCAGAGATCTGGATTAATTGGCTAGCTCAATGTATAAGCATCCTAGAAGCTAAGACAAAAAAACTGGTCTTCTAATTGACAACTGCAGCGCCCATGCTAATGTTCCTGATGACCTATCCTACATAGAAATCATACAGCTTCTACCCAACACAACTTCACTAATGCAGCCAAGTTTGTCAAACAGACAATAGACAATATTTTAAATAAACTATTTTGACAAGATGCTGTACGTGTATAAATGATTATTTAAGCAAACAAACTTGTCTATATGTAAGTACAAACACATGCTTGACTTGTTGGGTAAAAAATTAAGTACTTTTGGTAACCTCGCTTAAAATAGCCACAGCTTAATGTGGCCACTTAAGCATGGTACCGAGGTGGCCATATTATGCGGTGACCACTGTAATAATAATAATTAATTAATTAATAATCTTTTTATTACATGACCTTACTTGGAATCAACATACTGATAAGCTTATCCAAACTTAATAAAAAGCAGGGATAACTTCTAGATTGCTATATCTTCCACGTAATATAGTTTTACTCCTCTACTACTCCTGGATTTATTCATCCTTGTGTTACAATGTAATCTTTTGGGGTTCTACCACAGCATCCGATTTAAAACTTATCTTAAAACTCCAAAAATGGTTTCTGAGAAAATTAACCAGCACACCGAAATCACTTTCTATTTCGGACTTATTTAATGGGGTTCATATTTTAAGGATTCATCAAATATTTAAGTTGCAAATACCCTCTTTTATCCATGAAATCATAAATTCCAATCTAACAATAACAACTCCTCTTAATATTAGTCTTAATCAGGATACCCACAATTGCTCCGGGTATTCGTCTATCCTTGTCAAAAAGGGTTATCTTCACCGTTATGTCTTAGAACGGTTTAAAAATATGGTATTATCTACCCACTGAAATTAGATCTATAGCTTCCTATAAATTATTTAGAAAACTATTAAAACGGTCCATATCTACTAATGTTCAATTATAGCTTTGTTTTATTTATGAGATGTCTACTTATTCATTAATTTTAAAATATTGTGTTCCAAAACGGTGTTTCTATTATAAAACTAGTATTAAACGGTATCCGAAAATAAACTTATCTGTTGGCTTGAATACGATTGAATTTTAAAAATCGCTCTTTCTGAAATATTGTATTTCTTGGAGATAGGTCACTTTGGAAATAAGCTCTTCAATTGTGCCAAGCGGTGTCATCCTATGTCCTATGATTCTGAGCTTGAGCTGTTTTGTCACTCTTTTTGTTGGTCGTGTTGCGATTCTTGATATTAAAGCTGAAGAAAACTGTGACTGAAACCAACAGACTGTTGGAGGCTTTTGGCGAACAAGCGAAACATTTGAGTGGTCTAAGCGTTTCAAAGATGGTCGGGAATCTGTGGAAGACGACAAGCATTCTGGACGACCGTCAACAAGCACAACTCTGAAAATGAATACGAAAGTGCGTGACGTGATTCGAGAGGACTGAAGTCATAATTCACAATGTTTGTGATCGCCTTGGATTGTCGTACGGGACGTTTTGAGACGATTGAGGGAAAACGTGAGGCGCAAAAGACCAGAGATGTGGAAGAAGAAAGACTGGCTGCTCCATCACGACAATGCTCCGGCGCACAAATCGCTCGCTGTGAGGGACTTCCTCAGCAAAAACAAGAAGACCGCTGTCCCCTGGCATTCTGCGATTTCTATCGCTTCCGAAAATTGAAATCGCGTTTAAAAGGGTGGCGATTTGGCTCCATTGAAGTGATCCAAGCGGAATCGCAGCAAGTGTTAAACATGCTCCAACCTAGGAACTTCCAGAAGATTACATTGAAGGTGACGATGGAAATTAAAAGATCGGGTAAGTTTGGTATTTTATACAGGTACATTTCGGGAAATTTTGAGTAGCACCTCGTACAACTTTCACTCTTCACCTCTGGTATCTGTTGAAGTACTTCTGCTGTGTTTTCTCTTTACTTCTTGTAAGAAAAGGACGACTGACCATACTTGGAGTAAGCTTCCAGCCAATCCGCCATTTTCGAACTGTCGAATTCTCATTATTACGTCAGTGGGGGGGGGGGGGGCCAAGATCAAAAGTTCTCACCAGTGGCATTCTAGCTAACTTGTTCCTAGTCTCAGGAATACATACTGAATTAAAGGTCCCAATTACTCTGATGTTATTGATTTTCTGTAGGAAAAAAAAAAACAAAATTGAATTTTGCGATTGTTCAAACATCAGATTTGTATTTGCAGTGGGTTGAAAATAATGTCCAAAACCGCTAAGTGCACATAATCGCTTCCGACCAACTAGGATGATTTAAATGTTATTTAACGTCGATAAATATTAGCGATCCTGTATCCAACAAGTAGCAGTGTTTGAAAAAGAGGGATCAGCAGGCAGCTACATTGATTTTTTCTTCTCTTTCAAATGAAATCTGAGCTATCGAATGCATTAAGGTAAACGCGTCCTAAAATATATAAAACCAATGAATATCATTTAACTCAATCCCTTGTTGTTTCGGCCCGCTCCCTTTCTTCTTTCGATCGATGAAAGACCCGATTCAACCCATTGTTTGTTTTCCTCTGTAACTTTATCGGTTCCTGTGTTTCCACGTGATTTGAGATAAATGTTTTGCAACTTTGTTTGGCAGGACATAATCCCGGAAATGTCTTTGGAAAATTTGCTATTTATTTTCTTCCAAGGGAACCAAATCGATTTCGAGTTGAATCGAGAAAGAAAAGAGAATTTTAGAAGCGCTCAGAACGGTCCTATGAATTTAAACAGTTCCATTATGTCGACGATTTTGAATTTTCATGGAGAAGTTAGTGTCAGTTTGTATTTTTAAAGGAATAATATAAAGTATCTTTCCATTCTTTGTTTATAGTATAATCTTTAACCTAACTGTATATGGTTGACAGCTTAATGAATGTTCGGCCTTTTCAGCTTATCACCGTTTGACAGAGTAAGTGAGTAGATTTATGCAACACCATTACAATTTTCCCTTCGGAGATGAATATAGCCGAATCATTAAGAGCTTAATGCAGACAGAGCAGTGCATTAAAGCAAATGGAATGTTTGACAAATTTGAGCCTTCCTTTTGAACCCTCTTTATAATAATATTGGATTTACATAGACAGTCATTTATTCTTCTCTTGTGCAGTTAGTTGGGTGAATTTGTTTTCAGTCACTTCATCAATTAATGCAACTTGGTAGCGAATGCTATCAGTTAAAAGGAGGAAAAGCGAATAAATTTTCATTATAGCTAATCGATCAAGAGCTTTGCCGTGTACCGCAAAATTTTCTATCGTTTTGAAAACTTTCATTTGACATATTTCAAAAATACGCCACGAATTTTAAGTTTTATACGATTTTAAGAAATGGTTTGTGTAAGAATGTTTTATGAAGATGGAAAGGTCAGTATATATGTACACTTTGACCAATGATTACGAAACACCTGTGAAACGAATGTAAATTTGCTCTAACTCAATTTTAAGCAGAAGTTGATGCATAAGTTTGTAGCGCTTTGCCCATTGAATATAAAAATCGCACGACGATTGACAGATTACATTTGTCAGTTCTTGAATTTTCTTGTGTGATCATCGTGTATTAAGGAGTTTAACCGGCCTTAATTCTCCTGGGAGAACGTGAAGGGTGATACAGGTCAAAGTGTCCTTCCTTGAAACGAAAACGCCATTTTCTTGTTTTCTTTTTCCCGAAGACATTCTTCTCTTATAGAACACAAATATTTAGAAGCGCTTTCGCTGCCTTTATTTCTCTGTTGAATTCGCACAGAAGAATATGTCGTCCCATCTTCTTTAGCCCACAAATAGCACTTTCTTCAAATCCGCAAAATACAAGGCGATATTCATAACACTAGATTCCAAAGGCAGTGCTGTCATGCCTTACAAAAATGCTAGAACTAATGCGCTGAACTAGTAGTTTGAGATCATGTGATTGATGCGTGTACATCTTACAAGGGAACTACCGCAGAGTTTCACACTAAATTGAAATATTTTACTCACCTAAAGCTACTATTGATGTTTGCAAAATAAGAAATCGCGACTTTTTGTTTATTTTGTAAAGTTCATTGTTGTAAAAATCGAAATTTCATTGTTGGTATGGCAAATAACGCCTGTCATGCAAATGCAGCACCGCTCATCCGGTTGCCATGACAACAGATTGTTTGTTTAAACAAAATGGCAAACACCGAGCTGTCGACCAAACTGGAACAACGAATAATCAAGTTTCTCCTAAAACGAAGGTGTGAAATTCATCAGATGCTTCAAAGACAGTTCACTGAGTCATGATTGTCTAGATCATCCGTCTTTGCTTGGTGCTTTTAAAAGAAGGCGAAATCCTTGGCCATGTACCTCATAAGGCAAGGCCAGCAACTGCTGTCAATGATCGCATCATCGCACGAACAAATGAGTTGATAAGGGACAACAGGCGGATTCATGTCCGAGAACTGGCTTCAATACTGAACATCAGCACTGGCAGTATAGAGACCATCAGACACGATAAGCTGAAATTCAACAGATGGGTCCCTAAGCAACTCTCCGAGGATCACAAAACAACCTGGGTGGAAATCTGTTCCATGCTACTGCAGCGATATGAAGGGGAAGGTGACAACTTACTAAGGCGTGTTATGACCGCCGACGAAACAGGTCACAACACGCCTTAGTAAGGGTATCATTCATGTCGATTTTCTGGAAGAACGTCGAACAATAAATGCACCTTACTACTGTGCCGTTTTGAGGACGTCCCTGAAGCTGCATTAAGGAAAAAATCGACCAAGACTCCTTACCAGTGGTGTTTCTTTTCTGCAAGACAATACCAGACCACACTCAGCCAAACTGACTATGGACACACTGACGGAACTCAAATGAGACATCTTACGGCATCCTCTATACTACCCGGATCTCTCCCCTTTCGACTATCACCTTTAAGGACCATTGAAAGAGTTCTTGGGAGGGCAGAGGTTCGACTCCAATGAGGAAGTGAAAAAGGCTGTCCTGACGTGGTTTCGACATCAGCCTGAAGATTTCTAGAGAACCGGTATCCAGATGCTCCCAGAACGCTGGAAAAACGTGTAGAGGAGCAAGGAGAGTACTTTGAAAAATAACTGGCGTTTGTGTTTTTATTGTAGTTTCCTGATTTTATAAAAAATAAAGTCCAGGTCAAATTTAAACGCACCTCGTAATTCAAATACTGGTGCTTAATTTGACTGTTCAGTTGTTTTGCCTTAAGCATCCTGATTCTTAATGCTTTCATTTGGGTACCAGTAATAGTTATATGATACTACAAACCAATCCATCATCCTTTCAATAAATGTGATCATCTCTTTAATGTGAATGTGTTAACAAAACAGGATTATACTCCCCACAAAACAGAAATTGTTAAAAGCTTGTCTCAGGGCTCGCTTATTGCTGTCTCAGGATAAAAAATACATACAGGGTGAATACAAAAGTCTGAACCCCCCTTTTATTTTTTGAACCGAAGCAGATATGTCAATTTTGATGGATCCAATGAATAGGAAGTTGTGGGTGGCCTATCCCATGGTGCACTTTTCATCATCCAAATATGCAAATTAGGGCACATTCAACATTTATCTCAAAAACCGTAAGAGATAGAGAAAAAAACCCAATTGCAAACTTGTTTAGCATAAAAAAACAAACAAAAGAAAAAAAAATCATCCAAACCGGACCAACCAATCGTCCACAATCACGTGGTGAACTGACGCCCCAATCACCATAACACAATTGGCACGGAACCTAACTGACGCCAAAACATGCCTTTTATTTGCTTTTCCGCATGAAAGTGAACGTGAGTATGGTAATTTATGTTAATTTTTTGATTTCCATGCTTTACATGGTGGAAATATCAACATTCAGTTTTCCTTGTGCGGTAAGCTACAAACAGTTCACTACGTGATTGTGGGTGATTGGTTGGACCGGTTTGGATGTTTTTTTATTTTGTTTGTTTTTTTATGCTGAACAAGTTTGTAATTGGTTTTCTTTCTCTATCCCTTACGATTTTTGAGATAAATTTGAATGTGTCCTAATTTGCATATTTGGGATGATGAAAAGTGCACCATGGGATAGGCCACCCACAACTTCCTATTCATTGGATTCATCAAAATTGACATATCTGCTTCGGTTCAAAAATATAAAACGGGGGTTCAGACTTTTGTATTCACCCTGTATAATTTTTTGCATACAAAACCATAGTTTCAAAATATCCTGCTAAATATGCATTGAGAAGTAACAATGTTATTCTTCATTTATAATGTTTATAGAATAATTATTTTTGTTTTTTCTGTATAACTTCAAAGTTTGTTTGAGGAAGATCAAAATTAATCTCATTGCTAAACTTGTCTTGGAATTGTATTTTAAACACACAAAGCTCATTTTAAGTTGATGAATATAGTTATTTAAATCAGGGAGCAAATATAAGTATCCACAGAATCGCACTGTATATACGATATTGGTTATATATATAAATTCTAATAAACCCTATGATTCTAGCTCGTATAGTTTCTTCTTCTTCATCTATACTGGCATTACCTCTAAAATTTTTATACCGAAGGTGAAATGCTTATCTTGGACGTAGGAGACGAATGGAAAGCAAACTCACCTTCGCTTCTTACTACTTATCTTATCTCATCACGCACCACAGAATTCGTACATATTCAAAAAAAGCGGAGAGAGAGGAGGAAAGAGAGAAAGAAATCTTATTTTCCTTTTTTTCCCCCTTCTCTTCCAGGGTTTTTCAATTTACTTCAACGATCACTTTCCCAGCGGACATCGTGGGCGGAAGACAACTCGAATTACTCTTGTGTCACCCACAGAACCTGAAAAAGTTTTCACTCTTGCGGGGAAACAAATGGCGAGTCACGTAACTTTTTCAAGGCTGCTGCACATGCTTGAAGGTAAGCTTTTTTTTATTTTATTTTATACCGAAATAAGGAATCTACATTCATTGACGTCGAGGGTTCTACTTTCAAAGGAATGGGGGAAAAAGGTACAGAACCGAAAAAGAAAAGCGCAATAACAAATCACTTGTTTTTCTAGTGTTTCGTTTCAAAATCCACTCGGTGTTCATCACAAATAATGTGGTTTTGTCGAAAGAATGAAATATAAGAATTTTTTTTAAAGAAAAATATAAAATGGAAAAAGGAAATTGAATAGTAAAATGAATTTGTGACTTGCGAATCTTTCATTTTGTGACTTGATGGAATATTATGACAGACCAGGAACACTGCATGTGACATTAAAAAATTTAAATTTACTTTCGCAGAATCCACCCTACTTTAGTTGGATCTTCTTTAAAATTCCAGCGATGTTGTCTTCTAATGTAATATACATTTACGACCTTACATTCCTGTGAATTGGGGATTCTAATTGCTGACAGACTTTGCAAATAAACGCAATAAAGATTTTATTTCAATCGATGTGGGATTTAAGTTACGCTTGCAAAAACTCTAAAAAGAGTTTGCTAATTGTTTAACACCAAAATCCCATTTCAGTAGTTTTCGTTCGTCACATAAAACAAAGTTATTGTAACTTATCTGTATACGAGTTGTTTTCAAATTAACAATTTTATGAGTACCTACATAACAGATTTCATGGTAATTAAAATCATCGCTTAAATAACGTATGACTAAAGTAATTATCATCAAAATTTTATAATGAGTAAAATGTACCGCTTTAAATGCGAGTATACGGAAACTAAAGATGATAATGTAATGAAGACGCTAAAATTTCTTTCGCACTGAGAATTATACGAGGGCATATTGAAAAGTAATGCCTCCATGGCTGTAACTTTTTTATTTTTTAACCGATTTTCAAAATTCTTTTTGTATCGTCTATGCTTGATTGGCATCTTTGAGTCAAGCGCTCTTACTAAAGAAATTCGGCCTTTTTAGAGGAAAAAGCTATCGGTATCCGTTCTTGACCTCCTCCGTATTGTCCTTTCTGCAACAAAATTGTAATCTGATAGCGTAAGGTCTGGCTATATACTGAGTTGGTAGCATTTCAATTCCATAGCTTCTGCAGTGTTAGATTTATTGTCACACTGCAGGGGTGCATGCTTTAAATTGACCACTACTGAATAGCAGGCTTTCATGACGTCCAAATAGCTGCATGTTAGGCATACAAGTTCTTATCTAGCTAACAAGTAGAAATCGAATTGGAGCAGCTTATTTCCCTTGTGTATATCTCCCGGGGTCTAGCAGGAGTATCTACAGGAATTCCACTCAACTTTAAGCCTAGGCAGGCATCAATTCTTCGAAATTCATGTCAAGGTTCAGATGGCGATTAATGGTGCTACAGAAGATTAATCCGCCAGTCGATAATCCTGCTGTTCGATCATCTCGGGAAGAGCTTCATCTTCGAGACCAGTTGGCTGTCCTCGCTTTAGTTTGTCTTGTTTCATACACGTGAACCATTTTTGACATTTCCTGGGTCTTCCACGCTGTTGATTTCTTTTGCTGGTGCCCAAAGGAAAATTGGGTGATTTCGTGAGATAACTTCAGCTTTGAAACAAAAAGAACGTTTGAATGAAATCAATGTATAAGGGTCGTACAAATGAAAACGAAAATTTGTGGGGGGGGGGGGGGAGATACCATATAGGATCGTAAGTTTTTGTTTTCAACAATTGCGAAACCCCAAGTGCAAATTGAACAATAGGTTGCAAGTGTTGCATCACGTGAGAAAAACCGATAGCTCGCGCTTCGACGCTCTGCGAGTGATCGCTTCATCCAAACAACAAAATGAAGTCAACGAAACAGGAATAGAGATGGTTGATTGGTTTGTTTGGTATTAATGTCCTTTTCAACTGCCATGGTCATTTCAGGACGGCGTTATAGGGGCCGCAAATTTTGCCTCGCAAGGGTTCTTTAACGTGCAGCCGGCAAACGACTACACGGGACCAACGGCTTTACTTCCCTTCCGAAGGAAGTGCGTAATCTCAGGATTTCCCCCTGAAAAATCCTCGTCGTCCTCGGCCGGGATCGTCCAGGGTGTTTCATAATTGGTGTCCCGTCTTCAGGTCCAAATAATGACTCAAGGGAAACAGGTGGGGGGAAAATGAATATTGATTATTTGGTTTTAATGTCCCCTAATTCAGAATAAAAACATTTCGCGTCCCTGAGGGTGAAGGGGTAAATTTTGAAAATTTTAATTTTGTAGAGGTAGGGGTTAGACCCCATGTGTTATTTAGAAAGTTGTAGAGCATCATGTAAAATGTGGGTTTAGCAAAAAAAACCGGTGAAAATATCTCATCCCCTGCCCTCTTTATCGAGTGGGTAAAGTGAAAGGTATGGCTAGCCGAAGTGGACAAAAACCATACTTATTAGAAAACAGTACGGCCTACATTTGGAAAATTAGTGAGAATGAATGAGTCGTTACCCTGAAAAGCTAATAAAGTTCTAATAAGTTTCTAATGAGTTTTTCTGTTTTTGTCTACATTAGCTAGCCACACCTTTCACTTTACCCACTCGATAAAGGGCAGGGGATTAGATTTTTTACCTGTTGTTTTGCTAAACCCACATTTTACATGATGCTCTACAGCTTTTTAAATAACACATGGGGTCTAACCCCTACCCCTACAAAATTAAAATTTTCAAAATTTACCCCTTCACCCCCAGGGACGCGAAATGTTTTTATTCTGAATTAGGGGACATTAAAACCAAATAATCAATATTCATTTCTTCCCAATCTGTTTCCCTTGAGTCGTTATTTGGACCTAAAGACGGGACACCAATTATGAAACACCCTGTAGAGGCGAGTGTTCTCTATAAAGTAAGTACAAACATAGCGGCAATGAATGCTTCAACATAGACGTATGATATCAAGTTTAAGCTGTTAAAAAACGATCAAGTGGATGGCAGAAGGTTGCTTTTTAATACCTGACATATAATGACTAAATTACAGAGCTGTTTCATTTCGACACTCATTATTACCTACATAACAACCTTATGCTGTAATTTGTTTACATCTCCGGCATGTTTACTTATTCTAGATTTGTCTTGCCTTCTCTTGTTTCACGATTTCAACTGCCAGACTGTGATTAACTTACCGACTCTGATTGGCTTCTTTGCTGTTGTTTATCTTCATTAGCTCTTTGATGTCTGTCGGCTTTATTTCTTTCAGTTCATCTGTTTTCTTTCCACTCGATTGATTTGTTTTTCTTCGCTCTTTTCGCTTTAAAGCAACCTGGGGTTGGGTTCTCGAGATCGTAGTATAAGTTTTGCGTAAACAATTGAAATACGATTATATATCAGAGTTTTAAGCCAACAAGGAACAGTAATTTAGCTTTCATACTTTGTGTAGGCCTACGTAACAACTAAATTGCATTTTCTAGTAGGGCTGTAATTTTCTTATTCATTAATTTAAAAGAGGTTTTTATTTCTTAATGTCGCCTTCTTTATTCGTGATGTTGGGTACGATGTATTGATTAACCATTTAATTACAAATGCGGATCACTTTTCCAGGCATCAAAAGCAATTAACTCTTCTTTTACCTTTTCTCATTTATATCGTCTTCGCCAGCTCCAATCACTAACGTGTTTGTTTCGAGTGCGGATATTGTTAAAAAATAAACTATTAAGCATTAATATTTAAATGTGATTTGTAGCTATGCTCTTAGAATGAATAGTCTTTATTCCACACAATGCTTACTTCCTATAGAAATCAAAAACTAAATTGATTGGCGAGTTGGCGTTTTGCATTGCAATCTTCTTAAAAAAACGTCTTAATTCTTGATAAATATAATTTTTTGTTTTATACTGCATAAGAGTGTACAGATAGAGTGTACAACAGCACAATAAGGGAATCTTTAGGTGTTGAACCGCTACTTCTCCGCATTGAGAGATCTCAATTGCGCTGGTATGGCCACTTGATACGGATGCCGCAAACTAGTCTTCTAGGCAGTTGTTATTTTCCAAGCCGGTGGGTAAGAGACCAAGGGGTCGGCTTAGAACCAGGTGGCTAGACTACATGGAGAATCTGGGTTCGAGTCGCTTGGATATTACCAGGGAGGACATGCGCCTGATGGCGGAAGATCGCGATCGCTGGAGATCCTCCATAGGGCTGCTGCCCCCGCGACCCTAACGGATAAGCGGGTTTGAAAAGTAAGTAAATAAGTATACTGCATAAGTGTATAGCGCAGGGATTGAACAGTTTCAAAGGGTTAATCAACAAAGACTGAGACTGAGTTTTGTTCCTCAACTGTCATTACTCCGATTCAATGGTAAGCGAATTTTTACAAAATAATCTCTACTCAAGAGAGAACTGGAGCCGGACACTGTGGACGAGCTTCAATAAAGATAACAGGAAACCACTGATCTATATAAAACTTTTAATCGGACGTATGCGCATTTCGGCAGCCACGCTGCCTTCACCAGCGTACAAAAGAGTACGCCTGTTCAGATAAAGGGCAAGGATTTACAACATCTTTTTATAGTACAAAGTCAGGGAAAACCAGCCAATTGTGAACAAGTTAGTACATCGCGAAATAAAGGAACAATAAAAAATATTACCAACTTTTACAAACAGCCAGTTAGACCAAATTACAGCACAAAATACATTAAATTACAGGGTCACTCTGTCGTCATTGATCTGGTTGTCGCTCGTCAAGTTCTGTCTACTCTTGGTCAATTTTGGTAGATGTATCCGATTTTCGATGTCTTTTAGGTGGGTTACATCTACTGGGCCCCCGTCACTGTTCAATAGTTTTTTAGGGTCCTCCGTGTTTTTCGCAAAAGATTCCATAAAATTCAGCAGACAGGGTCACCAGTGCTGTGTATAATGTCGAAAGTTTCCTGCATAAAGTCATGTCCTTGGTCCAGGATATGGTCCGCAAACCTCGATACTCCATGAGGTTACAAAAAATCATTACGCTACAGAGAAGCAAGAAAACTGATGCAACTTCAGTATAACAAGCAACTGAACAAAGGCATGGAAAAGATCGCCAAAGAGTTTGGTATGGTAATTACATACAGAAGCTCTACACTTCCATAAAAGACTGAAGAACCCCAAAGACAAAATTGCCCCAGAAGACAAATTGCTTCTCCTCTTACCGTCATGTTTTTTTCACATCCGCGCTAAGCTATCGCTTCCAAGGTATGCTTGCGCACATATAAATTCCTTCGTGTACTTCCTGTAAATTAGTCGTTAACTTGTTATCACGGTCTACAAATATTCATGGTCATCGAGCTCCATTGTTAAAATGAAGCTAAAGTTTCTAGCTCTCAATAGGGCAGGAACTCTATTGAAAAGTGGCGCTGCATGTACAATCGGCCCAAAAACGCCTGCAGCGCCGCCCTATCGACAGACAGAAACTTTACTTTCATTTTCAGTTTCAATGATAAACCTCTATCGCAGGTCACGCTCGGTCCTGATGCGAGCTATGCGGCACCTGGCGCGATCTGTTTTCCTTAGCTTAGCTTCTCGAAACAATGGAAAAAGGCCGAAGCTCGATGACCATGAATATCTATAGACCGTGCTTGTTATCCAACCTCAACTGCTGTATTTCATAGATTTGAAAAATGTTATTTTATTCTTGGGATATAACTGTTTCGTTTTTGATCTAACACTGGAAAGAAATAGAAGGTAACATTAACAAGTTATCACGTACGCCTATTCCTTAGCATTCCATTCTAAAAACGCGTGCAATTGCAAAATGACATTCCGAACGCACTTGTTTTGATGATCAAAGTTTACTGTCTTTCTTATGGATGACAACAATTTTTGTTTTGCAATAAAAACAATCCCCTGAGTGTGTCAGGTTGCTTGGATATCTGGACAGGCCCCTAAGCAATGGCAGACAGGAATTGTGATCCCTATCTTCAAAAAGGGAGATCAGAGAGATTGCAACAACTATCGAGGCATCTCTTTGCTCAGCATTCCTGGGAAAGTGTACGCTAAGTGTCTGGAGAAGAGAAGTCGGGAAATAGTCGACTCCAAACTGTCGGGGGAGCAGTGTGGTTTCCGACCTGGCCGAAGCACGACGGATCACATCTTTGCTCTAAGGCAAATCTTTGAGAAATCCTGGGAGTATGCAAAAGAGGTCTACGCTTGCTTTGTGGACCTCGAAAAAGCATATGACAGGGTTCCTCGGGAGAAGCTCTGGCAAATGTTGCAAGAGTATGGAGTGGATGGGCAATTACTGGTTGCTATCATGTCTCTGTACGAAAGCTCTGAGATGTGTGTCCGGATAAATGGCATTAAGTCAAGACCGTTCACCGTGGGTGTTGGACTCCGCCAAGGGTGCGTACTGTCGCCCATCTTGTTCATTATCTTTATGGACTGGATAGACAGGGGCAGCCGAGGCGATGAGCGTGTTTGTGTGGGCGACTGCCTGGTGGAGAGGTTGCTCTTTGCGGACGACCTTGTCCTGCTTGGGTCTTCTCGCACGAACCTTCAGCATGCACTAGACCGGTTTGCAGCCAAATGTGAAGAAGCTGGGATGAATATCAGTGTGGCTAAAACCGAAGCTCTGGTTCTTTCAAGACAGCCTGCTCAGTGCGCTCTCCATGTTAGGGGAGCCTCATTGAGACAGGTGGAGAAGTTCAAGTATCTCGGGATTGCATTCACGAGTGATGGACGGCAGGAGAAAGAATTGAATGCTCGGATCGGTGCAACAAGCTGTGTCAGACGTGAACTGTGGAGATCCGTGGTAATGAAACGAGAGCTGGGTAACAAAGCCAAGCTCTCCGTCTTCAAATCTATCTTTGTCCCCATTCTCACCTATGGTCATGAGGCGTGGGTAATGACCGAAAGAGTGCGATCGCGGGTACAAGCAGCCGAAATGAGATTCCTGAGAGGTGTGGCAGGTGTTACCCTACTAGATAGAGTGTACAGCAGCACAATAAGGGAATCTTTAGGTGTTGAGCCGCTACTTCTCTGCATTGAGAGATCTCAGTTGCGCTGGTATGGCCACGTGATACGGATGCCGCAAACTAGTCTTCCTAGGCAGTTGTTATTTTCCAAGCCGGTGGGTAAGAGACCAAGGGGTCGGCCTAGAACCAGGTGGCTAGACTACATGGAGAATCTGGGTTCGAGTCGCTTGGATATTACCAGGGAGGACATGCGCCTGATGGCGGAAGATCGCGATCGCTGGAGATCCTCCATAGGGCTGCTGCCCCCGCGACCCTAACGGATAAGCGGGTTTGAAAAGTAAGTAAGTAAGTATAAAAACAATTTTTTTGATTATAAAACTTGTATTTATATAAAAGTTTCTTTTAATTTCACAGAAGTTTATTTATGGTAATGGTGCATTGTTGAAATAGAGTTAAACTTCACCATTTGGTGCAGGACTTAAAATTTTTCTGTTGTGAATTAGATGTTTCATTTTATATTGTGAGAGAGGTAAGATTTCCAGAAAATAAAGAGAAAAAAACTTAGGGAGCAAAAAAAAAGTTAATTAAAAAGAATCTAGAAAAATCGTAAGAGACATGCGAAGGAATGGTGTTTTGAAACCTTTTATTTATAATCTCATTATGAAATCGAGCTGAAAGTGATAATGTGTGAAATTACTGAATTTCTTTTTTTTGGGATCAATTTAAACAGATTCAGGAAATGTGTGAAACGATAATAAAACCTGTGAAATCGGAAAAATTCTCCGACTTATTATTCCACGAGTGGAAAGGAAGACCCTTCAGAAGACTAATGGAACTCATAAGAGATAATGTTCGGTGCCATGGGGGTCCCACCGGCTGGAATTACCCAAAAAGCTAACATGCGCAGCTTAACATTAACAACTTATTATGCCTCATCGTCTAACATTTCTGGATACTACGTTCGCCATTAGGTCTCTTGTTTATGGGACAGATATTAGCTTGCTTTGCTCGTTCATTCTTTTGCCAACAACATTCAAAAAGAGAATTAAAAATTAAGAATTGTTTTCGTGCGCCGACATTGCCGTCGGTGCTTCGCAAGAAATCGGCGAGTTATGTTTCATTTATAAAACGTTTTTTGGCAAAGGAAAACGCTGCGAGAAAACGATTAAGATCAAAAAAAAAAACGCCTGGATATATAATAGATGAAAGAAGTAGTCGTGGAGCCAAGAATTAAATGGAAACAAAGTTCTTAAGTGAAAACAAAGAAAAAGAAATTTACTTTAAACTTGTACAACTTTAAACAATAAAAGCAAGCGCTTTATAAAGGAATTTTACCTAAGTGTTTTAAAGAGAAACTGCAGTTCATTTAATTCGTTACGCTTCGTAGGATTGAAACATATAAAGCGATATAAAGAAAAGTTCGGGTCGCCAGTTTGGCAGTATTTAAATTACTTTTGCAATTTGTTAAAGTTTTTTCTCTTAGAGAAATTTAAAAGAATTGTATAAACAAAACGTTTAGTTTTGCAGCGATCGCAGTTTACTTCTGCAATACTTGTGGTTAGAGCTTTAATGGAAGTAGAACCAAATGGTGAGTCTGAAATGGTGAATGACGCTTCCTTACATTCAAATAATTGTAGGGCAGTAAAATAGACGCCCAATAAGATTGTAATGCTTGTTTTGTTGAGTAAGGTTAGCTTCTATTAATCTAAGATGAGTCCAGGTTACTGCTCCGTTAGATAGCGTCACGCTTTTAAACAATGAGGTAAGTTCCTTCAGCATCTTTAAGTACTGGATCGGTAATAGCAACCTTGCTTTAGGCCTTGCACATATATCGCTAGAACCATAAATAAAGCAGATAAATCTCACTTATCTTAAAATTTGTGAACGGGGGGTTGGAGTTTGACGAATTCTGGGCGAAGACCATTTACCACAAGGGTATATCGCAGTTTCTTAAGAGAAAAGAGTGGGAAGAAACGTCAGTACGAATTTGAATGCCATAGACATTGTGCCACCTGCGTCAGCCAGTGTAAAAATATGGCAGAAAAATTGGTGATACGCGGGCTCCTTTGTCACTATTAGAAAAAGGGGACCAGTGCGCGAGCAGCAGCCGCCGAAATTTGCAGAGTGGAAGATCAGGGTGTGACCAATTAACGGACAGCACGACGGTGGTTCTCCCACTTTTCGTCTGGAGACATGGGCCTGGAAGATGCGCCAAGGAGTTGAAGACCCAAAGAAGTGGATATCACTTTCGAGTGTGGTTCGACATCTCGACGCCATGGGATAGGTCAACAGGAGCTGCCGAGTTGTGCCCCACGAGCTGACGCCCGCGCAAGCACAACAACGGGTGACGGTGTGTCAAACACTGCTGGAAAAAAATCGAGGTTCTGCCACATCCAGCATACAGCCCCGACCTGACACCTTCCGACTACCATCTCTTCCGGTCCATGGCGCACTTTCTACGTGGACTGCGCTTCGCCAATATCAGTGAGGTTGATGGCGCCGTGCGTGACTTTTGCGCCCAGAAACCGGAGGAGTGGTTTCGCGAGGGACTCTACTTTGAAGATTTGCAATGAGTGGTTACTGTCTGGTGCCCATCTAAAAGTTTGCGCGGTGATCGGCCACTATTTTTGACTCAACTCCGTAGAATGAAAATAATTTTTTGGTCGTGAACGGAGCCAATAAAGAGTGCTCAAAACCATAAATACAGGTTGATATAATCTAACTTTATTCCTGAAATGTAGAAAATAAATAACTTCAAGTTTATAATAGGTAATTGAACCAATTACTACCTGTCAAGCAAATGCAGCACCACTCATCCGGTTGCCATGACAACCGATTGTTTGTTTAAACAATATGGTGGACAGCGATGTGTCGACCAAAGTAGAAGAACGAATACTCATCAAGTTTCTCCACAACGAAGGTGTGAAACTTCTGAAATTCATCAGAGACTTCAAAGACAGTTCACCCAGTCATGTTTATCTCGATCATCCGACTTTGCTTGATGCCAAAATTTGAAGGAGGGCGAGAATCCACTGGCAATGAACCTCATAAGGGAAGGCCAGCAACTGCTGTCATTGATGGCATCATCGCAAGAATAAATGAGCTGATAAGAAACAACAGGCGGATTCATGTCCAAGAATTGGCTTCAATCCTGAACATCAGTACTGGCAGTGTCCACGATAAGCTGAAATTCATTAAGATATGTGCCAGATGGACCCTAAGCAACTCTCCGAGGATCACAAAACCACCCGGTTGGAAATCATAATTAGTGCAAGAGATGGAGGCTTGCGAAAAGTAATGATGACGAGGGCGAGCGAAAATGAAGAAAGAAAAAGGAAGTGAAGTCTGAAGTTGCAAGCATGCGGACGCGAGCAAACTAGGCTCCGTTACTAAGTATTTTATATCAGCTCGGAGAAATGCATGTCAGGAAAGGCGTTTAGAGAAGCGTCGGAAAAGCGAGGGAGGAGCCCAGCAGTTGGCGATATCGGACCGCAGTTCTGAGGTGAAAAGTTCCGTATTAGCGGTGTAGAAGTCTATCGACGTCTTTGCTCCGAAGGCATCCGTAACAGTGTAGCTTGCCATCCTGGAATTGTTCCGTCTTCTGTGTGCTGAAACATGCCTTTTTTTTTTGCTTTTCCGCATGAAAGTGAATGTGAGTATGGTAATTTATGTTCATTTTTTACATGATTTACATGCTTTACATGGTAGAAATATCAACATTCAGTTTTCCTTGTGCAGTGTGACTGTTTGTAAGCTACAAACAGTTCACCACGTGATTGTGGGTGATTGGTTGGTCCGATTTGGATGATTTTTTTTTTTTTTTTTTATGCTGAACAAGTTTGCAGTTGGGTTTTTTTCTCTATCCCTTACGGTTTTTGAGATAAATTTTGAATTTGTCGTAATTTGCATATTTGGGATGATGAAAAGTGCACCATGGGATAGGCCACCCACAACTTCCTATTCATTGAATTCATCAAAATTAACGTATCTGCTTCGGTTCAAAAAATAAAAGGGGGGTTCAGCCTTTTGTATTCACCCTGTATAAATAGTAAGAATATTCATGACTTATATTCTATTGAGTCAGGCGAGACGGCATCAGGCATCGTAGCGGATAAGCGTAACCAAAGCAGTACCCGACGCTCAGATAGACGGCATCGGAGGCAAGGATTGAACGAGGAGCTAAACCGAGCAAGAAGCAATCGGCCGCCCTCAAGGGAGACTACGTACTTCAGACGCCTCGACCGAAGCCTCGTAAGAAATAGACGGTACTCACGGAAGGAAGGCTCTACAACAGTTCCCGATCGTAAGCATGTCGGAGTAAGAGACTTTAGCGAAACTAAGAACTGTGAATGTCCTGTTTTACCAGAATCTATTTCACCCCTTTCATTTGGCGAACCTCCGAGTGAATCCTGTGATGTCAACCCAGAGCAAGAGGACGACGATAAGCCCACTGCTCACCGCGAGTCCTCTATGCAAGCCAGTAGCCCGCAACAGGAGAACGAAGCCGAGCATCGTGTAGTGACCTCCACATCCCCACGCAGCGACTGGTCGTCAAGCGAGCCATTGCATCAATCTTCTAGCCACACTCCATTGAATCTTCTCCCGTGGAAGCACGAGTCCACCGAAGTGGTATTCCCGTATGCAGACATACCCGGTATTCTCGCGGGGCGCCCTACTGAATGTCCGCGCTTGGACACGGGATACTCATCGAAGGTGCCCTTTCCACGGTCGACAAACCTATTAAGGTCACTGCCTTCTTGTGCAGCGGTGACGAGGCCATCAGTGATCTAGTCGAGCCACATCAACGATGCTTGGAAACCACTGTCTTCATGCAAGATTGATCACCTCCTCATATTGGTCTACAAGTGAAGGAACTGCTTCGTGCCAACTTTGGAGATGATCCTGTGATCTGTAGAAGTTTTCCAGATGCGTGGCCTCCATGTTCTCCGGATTTGAATCCGTGCGATTTTTGTCTCTGGGGATATTTGAAAGATCGGGTCTCTCAAAAAAAAAAGCGTACGCACTGTGCCTGAGCTGAAAGCCAGCATTAGACGACGTGTCCCCGGGAAACGCTTCATGCAACAATTGATCATTGACGCAGGGGGCGGACATATTGAAACACCTGAAGTAATCAAACAAAATCTTTGCCTGCTTGTTTAAAACAATAAAACTAGTTTTAAAATCTCCTTATGTCATTCCACAGCGCCATATTTTCTCCTGGTGGTGAAAATTTGCACTATTTTTTCTTTCCGGGATTCTCTCCCCCATGGTGTGTGTGTGAATAGCCTACATTTCAATTTCCATCACAATCGGTTCATTAGATTGAGCTCTAGAGGGCTCTTAGTAGGCGAACTTATTTTATAACCCCCCTGTATGTTAATTTCTTTGTTTCTGGTCATGACATGAAATATTCATTTCTGTCATTACAATAGTGAAAAATGTATTTGAATGTCTTTAATCTCATGATCTCATAGATGTATCCTTTAGAAGCTTCATCAAGATAAATTCAAGTTAATATCTGACGTTTTCCTGTGATAATGAGATATTTCTGTTTGTAATATTTATGAAAAGCAATTTTAATACATTCTAAAATTTGAGAATTCCAACGTTAGAATTAAGAAAGCAGAAATTGAAATCCAAATGTTTTTTGCTGCCGTTAGCCAATCAATTATAAAATTTTTTGAGTTCTTTTGGTCTTCAATCCCTGGGGCAACTAAAAAATAGTGTTTGCTCTTTTTATTCCTTGAGGGATCTTATCTCGGGTGTTTATTGGGCGCATTAACACTCGTCTTCAGTCAGTTAGCAATATATATTGATTTCTCCCCTCTCCCACTTTCCATTCTATTAACGCACAGGGACACCATAAATCCTTCGATCGGTTGAGATAACACATTTTTACAGAAACATTGATCACCGAAAACGTTGTGTTAGGACCACTTTGAATGTCAGCGATCCGCAATGCGGGTAAACTGCTATCGTTAAGAGCCATTGATAAAGGTGACCACTGGCAATTGACTCCCTTCTAATAGAGACTTTAACAACGAGGCAACTCGGTTTTACGGCAATTCCCTGCTGCCCTACAATGATGGAGTTTTACGTCTGCAACGCAGAATGACCCTTCTTTTTCAACGTGTGAATCATTCCGTCGCACCTATACAATGACGACAAGGGTACAATTGCAAAGGAAATTGCACTAGCTCGGAATGCGAAGAGGTAAAGAAAAAGTGGCCACTCATGTAAATGAAAGCGTATAAAGAATGAAAATTACAAGAAAAAGGCGTGTTAAAACTCTTAAAGCTCTTATAGAAGAAAGTTCTCATTGCTGCGAAAATAATCTCGAGAAAAGTACATGCTGGAAGGAAATGTGAAAAATTATGGGATACTTCAACAAGTAACAAGAAAAAACACCTGAAGAAAAGAATTAGTCAGATAAAATATATAGCTTACAAATTTAATCTCAAATGCATCCCTAAGTCCATTTAAAAACATGTCTTGGAGTTAAATATGCTTTCGTTAACTGATTGATACATGTTCGCACATTACAAAAGAAGAAGAATTTTAATATCCCTAGGTTAAAATTTCAAACTTTTACAACTTCTCTGGCTATTTGTTGAATGTATACGTGGCGTTGACGACGCACTCGCCATCGCCCGTCAATCTTATGGAGCAAAAACATTGACTCGTCGGAGAAGGCGATGACCCCTAGTCGGTGGTCCAATGGCGGTGCTCATGTGCAAAGTCTAGGCGTCGTCGACGATGACCCCTAGTGAACATGGGTGCAGCAACCATGCGTCGACTGTTCAGGCCAATCTGTGGCAGGGTGTGTTCAACGGTAATGTCAGATACACGTCTGTTGGTACCACCGTTGAATCTGGTGGTCAGTTGATGGACTGTGGCTCTCCTGTCACCTTTACCGAGTCGTCGTAGGTCCGCTCACCCCGTTGGTCAATGGCTCGTGACCCTTTACAGTGATAGCGTTGGGATGCGATTTCTGTCCCTGCTGTCCACTCTTGTACACCTTCACGACAGTGGACCGTGAACAGTTCACGAATCGCGCCGTTTCTGAGATGGTGACACCCTTGCTACGATAGCCTATTATCATCCCTTTTTGGATGTCCGTTAAATCCTCACATTTACCCATCTTGAGGCTCGTGCACCTGCCGTTTGATGCACCCGCTTTAAAGCTTTCTCAGCCTGTTATGCAAATTTTGCAATGTGTAATCGTTGTTGGGGCGAACCATGCGTGTGCCTTGAAGGGGTGCTGGTCATAATTCTTTGATATGACAGGGAGTGATCAAAGTCTTAAGTAATGCTAGTCAAGCGTAATATCAAGCTCTGGAAGTCCATGACTGCTTGTCTTACTGAATATTCTTTTACGTAGTTCGAATGCTCTTTCCTTTTGGATATGAAACATTAATGATATTTTTAAAAATCATACGCAGGACAGACAGTCATTGTTGAAAAAAATCCGTCCTTTCTATTTATTTTATATTTACAGCCGACATACATCAAAAATCTAGAAATCCGATTTGGTTCGATTTCGTCATCGTAACTGAATGTCATATTGATTTTCAAAATTTAAATCTAGAAACATGGTTTGAAATATAATATTAATAAACCGTCGGAAGATGTTTTTGGAAGGACTTTTAAACTGCTACAATTTTTTGACGTTTATTTCGTTTTCTATTGCTGCCTCGAGTTCACGTCTTGTCATTCAGGTCACCTGTTCGTTTGGTTTGGTTTGTTTGGTATTAAGGTCCTTTTCAACTGCTATGGTCATTTCAGGACGGCGTTATAGGGGCCGCAAATTTTGCCTCGCAAGGGTTCTTTAACGTGCAGCCGGCAAACGACTACACGGGACCAACGGCTTTACTTCCCTTCCGAAGGAAGTGCGTGATCTCTGGATTTTCCCCTGAAAAATCCTCGTCGACCTCGGCCGGGATCGAACCCGCATACTCGGGCATCAGAGGCGATCACGCAATCGCTGAGCCATCGAGGCCGATCAGGTCACCTGTCTTAATATCATTTATATTGACAGTAGCCAACAGTCAAAAACAAGAGAGTTAAAGTAATTATTAAATAAAACACTAATGCCAATCATATGTGATTTCACGTAATCGAATTTTATCTTCAAAGATGAGATTTTTATATGCGAAATTTTTAATGCAGAGAAAATCCAATAATTCAGAAGCAGAGTTGACAAACATCTAGAGTAAGAGATAAAGAGTTAATATGTTGGAGCAAATTAAATAAAATTCCATTAATGGATAGGAACACCATCCACGTTTATTAATTTAATATTAAATATTAAATTTCGGCTGGAAGCATTGAAGATGCGAAAACAACAAAGCAAGAACCTCACAGAATGAAGACAATAGAGCTTCATTATTATGACAATGAATAGTTGCTTGTCAGATCAAGGTTTTCTTTAATATCATGAAATGCTGTGTTGTGACAACCCTCACCATCGATAATGTTATTCAGGCCGCAATGTCCCACAGTTGGGAAGCCATTGTGACCTCTACCAATTGATTATGAAAATGACCTTCCCTCCCAAGGTAGACTAGCCTCAGCCTCACAAAACTGGAAAAGAAATCCTCCAATTTTATCAATGGTCAGAGTGTCGGTTTCGTTGATTTAAATAAAAGTGTAAAGGAAAACTCCAGAGTGAATTACTTCAATTGAAATAATAAGGCAAAGTGTTGAAATCAAATAAAATAATCTTTATTTCAAGAAAATAAAATCAATTTGAAAGGAGTGGGTAAATGCAAATAAGCTTAAATACTAAAGTTAAATTCAAGAGCTATATCACTATACTACAGCTTTTTGCAATTGATAAAATGTAGTTTGCAATTGAAAAAATAATCTTTTCAAATGAAAAAATGCAATGAACAGATTATTTTTTCATTTGAAAACTACATTTTACCAATTGCAAAAGGCTGTAATTACTATTTTCGCCAATTGATAAATATGGTTCACAAATGAACCATTTTGAAAATGGTTGTAAATGATACAATGGCACGTGCTCTAATGATACCCATATGACACCCTCAAAAATTTTCAATGATAAAATATGGCATGTTATGTATCAAACAACTTGGAATGATGTGTCATGAATGAATATAACGTAAAATTAATGATAGGTGAAATTGGTTCAAAGTAACCTGGTTTAGTGGAATCATCATGGTTCATTGGAACCTTCAATGCTAAGATATGGCATGTAATATACCAAGCAACTTAGAATGATATGTCGTGAATGAATATAACGTAGAATTAATGAATATCCAAACTGGTTCAAAGCTACGTGGATAATCATTGAACCAGTTTATCCATTAATTCTACACAATATCGGAATAAAAGGAAAACACAAATCCACAAAAATATTTTTAATGACTCAAAAAAATGTACATTTCGGAATTCATAATTCCTTCATCAGTGAGTAGAAGACCAGAATTTATAAGAAACTGAGGCGAATACAAGCCAATCAGATAACAAACAAGTGAACAGAACAACCAATCAAAAAATTTAATTATAACAAAATAGAAAACAACAACGAAAATAGAGCAACCAACCAACTTTTTCAAAACAACTCTATACACAACAAAAAACCAAGGGCCGCTTAAAATAGATACTCAAAAAAAAAAAAAAAAAAATTGTGGATTTGTGTTTTCCTTTTATTCCGATATTGTATATTGGTGTCCACAGTTTCTGGCTGTTTTGTTTCATTAATTCTACGTTATATTCCAATGAACCATAATGGTTCCACTAAACCAGGTTACTTTGAGCCAATTTCGACTACCATTTATTTTACGTTATATTCGTTCATGACTCATCATTCCAAGTTGTTTGATATATTAAATGCCATATTTTAGTATTGAAAGTTCCAATGAACCATAATGGTACCACTAAACCAGGTTACTTTGAACCAATTTCGACAATCATTAATTTTACGTTATATCCATTCATGACACATCATTCCAAGTTGTTTGATATATAACATGCCATATCTTATCATTGAAAATTTTTGAGGGTGTCATATGGGTATCATTAGAGCACGTGCCATTGTATCAATTACAACCATTTTCAAAATGGTTCATTCGTGGAACCATATTTATCAACTGGCGAAAATAGTAATTACAGCTTTTTGCAATTGGTAAAATGTAGTTTTCAAATGAAAAAATAATCTGTTCAAATGAAAATGCTCGACTGTCCAATCCTTGCGTTCCTGTGCGAATTGAAGAAGTTTTATATCGTTAACTGCAAACAGGCCTTCGCCGTCCATATCCCATGTGATGCAGTGTACGGCGAACAGTGCGTTCATAGGTCATTTGAGAGGATCCGTGATTAAGATCTGCAGTAATTTGATACACTGTTGCCCTTCTGTTTTCTTGTAACAGTCTAACCACTCTCCATTCTGCCCGAATATTGACTAGTCGCTGACGGCCACAATTTGCACTTTCAAATGCAGTTTTCTGGCTGACATTCCAATGTTCAAACATTTTAACAGCAGCTGCTCTTGAACATTTAACGAATGCAACTGTTTGCAGATACTCGCTGCATGGGTCCAAGCCCCAACAATCATTCCACGTTCAAAGGCTGTTAAATCGCGTCATCTTCCCATATCTTCAGAAACAAATCACTTCTACAGTCGTGGTAGGCAATCTACTTCCCTATTTAAAATGGTCTGACCCTCTAGCAACTTAACCGCGAATTCATAGCTAATTTGCTTACAAATGACGAATGGTCATAATAATCTGGTCACTCAGCATACAGGATGACAATAAATTATGGCAACTCATTGTGTACAAATTTTTAAATCTAAAACACGAAAAGTAAAGCAATTGACAACTAATAAATAGAACATGGTCCCTTGGTAATAACATGTTCATTCGGTTTCGAAGTGGGCTCCTATGGCGGCGATACAAAGCCCCAAACGTGTCTTGAAATTTTCGGCAATGGGCCGCAAGTCGTCGGGAGAGAATCGGTCCTATTCTTGGCGCAGGGACTTCTTCAGTGACTCCAAACTGTTGTGGCGTTTAGCACAGGTCCTGGCTTCCAAGATCGACCATACGCTGTAATCCATCGGATTGAGATCCGGCGAGTAGGGTGAGACATGATGAAATCCGGAAAATGGTTCTTGCACCACTCCTGCGTCATTTTCGCTCTGTAAACTGGTGCAGAGTCTTGTTGAAAGGTCCAATCCGCATTGCCGAAATGCTGCCGAGCCCAAGGAAGTACCACAGCCTCGATTGGAAGAATGTCACTTGTTGGTCCATGAAAACGAGGGGTGTCTTACCACTGGCACAAATTCCGCCCCAGACCATCACGTACTGCGGATTTTGGTGACGTTCGATGACTGCAGATATGCCTGGTGCCTCTGCTGACCACACTCTGTCGTTTTGGTGAATCTGTGCCTGCTCCACAGTGAAGAGCTTCTCGTCTGTGAAGAGGATTCGCTTCCATTTCTCACCTGCGGCCCGACGCTTGAGTTGGCGGCATCTGTGGAGCCGTACGCGCTTGTTTTCGTCTGTGAGGAGCTGGACTTTTTGAAGCTTGTAGGGCTTGAGTTTGAGTTCCTTTGTTGTCATTTTCCGCACCGATTCGCAGTTGATTCCGGTCTCACGAGCGATTTGTCTCATAGAGGCCCTCAGATTTCGCTGGACTCGCTTTTTGATGATTTTGCAGTTCCTGGACGTGTTGGTGGTATGCTTTCTTTCTCTTCCTGGATGGTCGCCTTCATGGCCAAGCTCTTTGAACCGTTTGACCGCTTTGGAGACGACGTCTCTGCTAACATTGAGCGAACGTCTCGCACTGCGTTTGCTTGACATTTCAAAAAACACATCAATTTACTCAGAATAAGTTGAAACACGGACGACTTGCCCAAGAACATGCAGTGATTGCAATGAGTTAAAAATTATTTGGTGGCGCTTTACTATATTCGCGCCTGGACGCGTCCATTTCTGTTGCCATTATTTATTGTCACCCTGTATATCCGTGAATAAAGAAAGAGTCCGAATATCATACAGAGTAGGAGTTAATAGAATGAACTGAGCAAAGGAATGGATACAAACTTTCACGCCACAAGAAAAAATAAATTTCAAAGTGCCTAATTACAAATTCAGATCGGGCACATATATCTTTTTAGTGGAGTCAATTTTTACGGAATTAATTTATAGAATTAGAAGCTTTCCTCTTATCGAAGAAATGCAGAATTTCATTTCTAAGATAGAATTCAATAATTTGCTTTTCTAACGGCATAAACTTCATATCGATAGTTTTCTAGAGTCTAGCCACTTCCAGAGCCATAGTAATAAAAATTAATTTTAAATGAACATGAACACGATGGAAACGAACAGTGGACCGTTAGAGCAGCACATATAAAAATGACAACAAAACATTGAAATTTAAAAATGCAGTATCTGTTTGAACAGCTATCATCTTTCCTCAAGGCGCCATTATTCAGCTGGAAGCTGCTTTATTTCTACTTCCATATCTGTCACACTTCAAGTGGCCTCTAAGAGGATTTCAACTCGAATGGAATTTATTATCCTTCAAACCAACCTGAAGATTTATCAGCTGTAAATAATGTATGAATCATAAATCAGCAGCAGTATTACTCTCGTGTAGATATCGAATAAGTTCTTAAATGAAATTTATGGAAAAACTTCTATCTAAGAGTGCAAGATATTTTCATTATTATAAATGAATGAACAATTTAAAAGAGTTGACCACAAGAATTTTCTAAAGAGTTTTCTTTATGGCGTATAATCATTGCAGATAATGAAAATAATAATAAATTGTAGTAATACATATATCAGATGAAATACATCGGAGAAATAAAAATTACTTATTAGGTAGTTATGTTTTCACACTGTGCGTCCGTTCTTCCGTCTCTCTGTCGGTGCCCTAGAGTTCGAACGCTTCCGAATTTTCGACTTTCGTTTTCGCCATTCGACAAGTCTGGCAAAACGACGACCTGAATTCGTAGGTGGAGAAAAAAAATCGGTGAACTACGAGGCGCATCCAGAAAGTAAGTTTCCCGATGTTTTCCCCTTTAAAGTAAACGTAATTAGCTGTGTCAATTGCGCATGCGTAACAGATCTATGACGTATCAATCATATGCCAGCCGGACAGGTCCCACCTCGTGCCAGTAGCGTGGTAGCAATGGTCCGAAATGGTAGCTCTTATTTCTTCTCCCGCCACCTGCGAGGTTCGGTCGGTGATAAAGTTCTTGAATGCACAAAGCATTGCGCCAATTGAAATTCATCGTCAGCTCTGTCAGGTCTATGGGCCGAACATCATGAGTAAGCAGATGGTACGTCGCTGATGTAGGCATTTTTCCGAAGGTCGCCATGGTGTCCATGATGAAGAGCGCAGTGGGCGACCATCCCTCGATGATCTTGTTGAGCTTGTGCGGCAGCCCTGATCTTGTTCACGTTTTCTTGCACCTCAAGAAATTCCTGTCCTCCGGTGAGCGTTTTGGCAACGACGACGAACTGAAGACGTCTGTCACACGCTGGTTCCATTCACAGGCAGCAGAGTTCTACGACAGAGGGATACAAAAGTTGATCCCACGATACGACAAGTGTCTCAATTCTAGTGGTCACTATGTTGAAAAAATAGCTGAAACATTGCTGTACTTGTTGCCAATAAATATGTTCCTGTAAGTGCGAGCTCTTTTTTATTTAAATAGGGAGACTTACTTTCTGGATGCGCCTCGTATTTCCGGTTCAAAAGGTCACAAATACACTGTCATATCAATGAATTATGACCAGCACCTTTTCAAGAAACACGCATGGTTCGCCCCAACAATGATTACACATTGCAAAATTTGCTTAACAGGCTGAGAAAGCCATAAAGCTGGTGCACCAAACAGCAGATGCACGAGCCTCAAGATGGAAAAACATCAGGATTTAACGGACATCCAAAAAGAGATGATAATAGACTATCGCAGCAAGGGTGGCACTATCTCAGAAATGGTGCGATTTGTGAACTGTTCGCGAGCTATCGACCAACGGGGTGAGTGGCGCCTACGACGACTCGTAAAAGGGGACAGGAGAGCCACAGTCCATCAACTGACCACCAGATTCAACAGTGGTGCCAACAGACGTGTATCCGACATTACTCGTACAGGTCATAATTCATTGATATGACAGTGTATATTATGAGGTAGCGGAAGAATAGAGCTACTTACTGGTTTTATAATGTCAGTCCGTCCCCTTCATAATTCTACACTTTTTTTTTACGTAGAAGGTTGAAATTCGGAATGTAGCTCTCTATGGGCATGTCCATCTGCACTATTTAGTTTGGTTTTGATTAGTACACTGGGGTCGGAATTACGAGGGTGGGATTCAGAGAGGGCAACACATTTCCTTACGTAAAGGCGTGAAATTCAATATCCACATTCCTCTAGGCAAGCTCTACATTAATATGAAGTTTAGGCCCAATTGTCAGTTGGTCCTTAGAACTGTGGCAATATATGGCTTGTGATATATCATACGTTCGGAAATGATGAGAAAGGAAAGAAGATACGAGGCTTTTTACATTTTCTACATATTGCGTTCGAGAAAATCAATTGGAGAAAATCAATAAAAAAAACTTGGAGAGGTAAAAATAAAGGGATAAAAATAATGACCGCAGGATCTGCTACTTGCCTTACCCTACTCGGGGGGGGGGGGGGGGCATTAATTTCTTTTCAATAAATGTATAAATGTATTTCTGCTTCACTGCTAAAGCTTTTCCTTGGAATGTTTATAAGATTTTATTGAATGATTTCACGTGCCTGTGTCAATAATGCTAAAAGCGATTTCACGAATCGATTGTTATGACATACCATTATCTTGGTATTCCTTACAGTCACTGTTTCAGCACGTGAATTCGACTTGAACGGGTCCACGAAAAAGCCTGAAAGGTTGATACATCCGAGAGAGGACCTTGATGGTCATATTTCTGAAGACATAAATTAAAAAAGTTAATCCGTTTTCAAGTTGTCGTGCAAACGGCGGACGGCCAGATAAACGTACAGACCGAGCGTGCATTCTTATAAGTAGCTTTTTGCTAAAGCTCCTAATAAAGATATTTCTGAAAGGATTTTGTGATGGCTTATTTTTAACTAAAGCTGCACTAAAAAAAAATATTTATATTTTTGGAGGGGACCTTAATTCTAAAATTTTTTCTTTTCTAACAATTTCTAGTCTCTTGGAATTTTATTTTTTGTTTTCGAAGGATGATGATTTGGGTATCAATTTATTTTTGCATTTCAACATGCGTTCACAACAAAGCAGATTTTTCGTTCAGCTTTAAAAAGTAACAGGTCTTTTATTACTAAGTAAAAAATGAAATATTTATACTAAAAACAGAACTTCCTTCAAAGAAAAAGTGGAAAAGATTGCAAGTTTATAAATTTGGAATTAAGAAGGCTTTGAAGCGAAAGCTATTTCTCCGTTCATGAAAAAATAATTAATTAAAAGCATCCAAGAATCGTGAAAATTTATTATTCTCAAAGTATGCATTAAGCAAAGAAAAGTAAAAGTCAGGAATTGCCTGCAGTGCATTAACAGAATAACTCTGGATTAATGTTCTGATTATTAAAAAACGTCACAATACCTAATAAACAAATTTTGTTGCCTTCTAAGCAAAACCACTAAAGACCAATAATGAAACGTCTTTTCATTTGCGAATGCTAAATGAAGTGCGCAAGAGAGAAGTAAGAATTTCTCTTTCGTTCTTTACACCCTCCAAGTGAGAAGTGAATTTATGAGCTGCGTGGCACAAAAGTTGCAATCTTTAATAAAGTTACCTTGGACTTATTAAATTATTTTCTGAAAGCTTCTTAACTTCCGGGCCTTCCAGTTGATGCTGGAAATGCGGTTTGCTCACATTCTCTGGACATAAAATATTCCCATCTCTTGCAAGTGAAAAAAATTATATCGAAGGAATGCAGATTAAGCATTTTGGAAGATTTTTTTAAGAATTTAGTAGAAAGAGCTTGACAATGATTAAGTTTAATTAGGAATAGGTTTTTGAATAATTCTTACATGCACTAATGAATTGAATATGTATGAATTTATTTAAATTAGATCATACATATTTTGTGTGGACGTTCATAAAACGAATATTACTATCGAAACTTTTCATTCTATATAAAAAGGTTACTATAAAGAAATAGACCATTTCAATATTATCTATATGTTAACGGCAATGTGTGAAAAGAAGGTATTATACCGGGTGGGCAATAAATAACGTGAGGTGTTCAGAGCTCGCTAGCGGGAATTCTATTAGGCCAAATGCAGTACATTTTGGTGTATATACTTAGTGGAACATGCAGTTTCGATTTCTGCAAAAAAAGATAGTACCAAAAGTCGCCATAGGGGGCGCTTATTTCAAGAAAACAATGAATACATTTGCATAAGCGCGTTCCGTGTTGAGCAATCATGACAATAAAAGGCAAGGCTGAGGATTTCCCATCATTCACGAACGAATGGCCTGACGATGACGCTTACTCTGCCTGATCGGGCGTTATTAGTCAAGTTGTTTTATCAGAAGAGCGACAATGCCAGTGCTGCCCTTCGTGAATTCCGGCGATTGAAAACGTTACGAAGAGGACCGATGAGCATAACTAACTTACGGAAAATGATTGAACGATTTGAATCTACCGGAACTCTAGGAGTGCAACCAGGCCGGGGACGCAAACGAATCAGGCAGCAACACGTTGAAGAACTTGCAATAGCACGCCAAACAGATATCCCATATTCGACGGTGAGGAAAATACTGCATAAGATGTTGACATTTTATCCCTATAAACTCACACCTGTTCAACAATTGCTTCCTGGAGATGAACGTACCCGAACTGACTTTTCGTTGAGATTTTTAGCACGTATGGAAGTGGATGATAATACATGGCCATGGCAAATTTTATGGAGTGATGAGGCACATTTTTATTTGAATGGTGATATCAATACCCACAACTGCCGTATTTGGGCTGCATCAAATCCATAAGTGTGTCTGCCCACTCCTATGCATTCACCGAAACTAACAGTATGGTGCGGCTTTACTGCTTCTTTCATCATCGGTCCGTACTTTTTTGAAGAAATCCGTCCCCATAGACCGGTGACTTGTTCCGTCAATTCTGCCAGGTATGCCGATATGCTTGAGAATTTTGTGATACCACGATTGCAGGAAAAGGGTTGTCTGGATTCTACCATTTTTATGCAGGATGGTGCGCCACCGCACATCGGACGTTAGGTGCAGCAGATCTTGCGAGAACGATTTTCAGACAACAGAATAATTAGTCGTGCATTTCCCATGGTATGGCCAGCCAGGTCGCCTGATCTCAACCCTTGTGATTTTTGTTTATGGGGATATTTGATAAGCCTTGTGTATCAAGCACATGTTCCTCACCTCTCAACCTTAAAAGACCAAATAACGTTACATATCAGACTAATTAATGCAGATATGCTGCGAGCTGCCGTAGAAAATGTCGTGTACCGCATGCAGCTATTGGAACAGCACACTGGTGGTCATATTGAAACACATTTGGAATTAAAAATAAAACATTGTTTATTGTTGTTACTAAAGTTGGTTTGTACGGTATTTGTTCATTTGACAATTAGGTATTCATTGTTTTCTTGAAATAAGCGCCTCCTATGGCGACTTTTGGTAGTATTTTTTTTTTTTTTTTTTTGCAGAAATCGAAACTGCATGTTCCACTAAGTATATACATCAAAATGTACTGCATTTGGCTTAATAAAATTCCTGCTAGCGAGCTCTGAACACCTCACCTATTTCTTGCCCACCCGGTATACAGGGGAACACCCGCTCCAAGTAATCGTGATGTTTGAGAAAGCTCATAGATGTCTCACGTATTAAAATTTGTAGTTCTCTACCTCACGTGTGTTACATTTCAGTATATTACAAGTTCAGTTGTAGTTTGCAATAAGTGCTTCCTGAAATGTGTGACGTCACAGTCTTTGAAAGGGGGCAGATCGTTGGTGCCCGTTTAGCAGATGCTTTCGTTGTTGAACGTTGTTGGAGAAGAGCAGCAGTCTCCAGTGTTATGAGTGCGTACCAAAAGCACGGTAAAACGTCATCGGCGAAAAAGAATAGTGGGCGGAAAATAATACTGAGTGATACGGACCGTCGAGCACTAACAAGGATTGTGTCGAAATAGCCAAAAACCTACTGCATCAAAAGTGACTGCAGAACTTATTATCCACCTTGTACATCCCATTTCAGTAAAAAAAAAGAGTTGTGTTTTTTCTATATTTGTTTGTTTGTTTATTTATTTATTTTATTTATTTATTTAACTTAATTGAAAATTTTATGAGAAAATAAAAACAATTGGGACATAAAATGAATTGTGATCTCGCATACATTTGGTTCAATATTCCTTGCGCAGTTCCAAGTCAGTAAAACCAGTCTTTTGGGCTATAATAGCTTGACCATAAAACTTTTTTGACACCTTTTCATTTTTTTTCTGGCTTGGCTGGAAAAGTTCTTATAGCTGTGTGAAAGTTCTTTCAACATTCCTTCGTCGTCCTCCATGTCCAACGTCCAAACAAGCCTCATAAAGTATGCGAAATAATTCAAAGTATCTAATATAAAAATGAACAGCGCTGAAGCCTTTTATAGGAGGATAAATCTTATTTTTTTTCCTCTACTACTCTCAGCAAGCCGAAGGCGTTCGAGTAACAAAAAACAGTGACCAGTTTCGATTTTCAGTTTTGTTTCGATCATCTTTCAGTCGTCTTTTCGATTTATGGTTGTGGAAAGTGATTCCTGATCTTTTTTCGTGTCTATTTGTATGGTTGTGCGCGGAAACTTTGAGGAATGGTTTTGGATTAATTATTCCTCGGACCCAAAATCGTCAAAAACAAAGAGACTACAGGGCTAACAACACCACGGCTCACTCCTGCCCAGAACTGCCATGGCTTCAATTGGCTTCACTTTGGTGGCGATGTTAACAATAGGATTCGGGATCTACCCACAGCCCATTGGAACAAACAGCCCCGAGCAACGCCCGATGGGCATATCAGCTAGACTTTTGTTTTCAAAGGATGTCACTAGATGGCGATGCCAGACGAAGAATGTTTCATTTTATTCATTTTTTCCAGACTTTCAAGGTCGCAGATATATATTTCCAGGAAGCTTGCTTTTCTCGCGGTCAGTTATACGTTGCTTGCTCCCGCGTGTCCAGCTGTCGAAATCTACATGTTTTTGCGCCACAGGGGAAGACATACAACGTTCTTTACCGAAATGGACTTGAATGCACAACTACTTTACAATCTATGTCCAGCTTGCCTGTGTAGCTGATTTATTTATTTTATCATTTTTTATATTATTTACTTTTGAACATATAATTTAATTTTCTTTTGTTTCCAGTTCATTGTTCATAAATCATCATTTTTGGTTTAAAATGATTATGAAAGTTTTGGAGAGGGCTTTCTAGACTGTTTCTTATTTTCTTGCATTTCGTTCATACTTATTTGTATAGTCCATCCAGCTTTAGTTTGCGCGAAATGTGATGGCCGTTTCAATTGGTGGGCATTGTTAAAACAAAAATTAAACAATACAAAACAATTGAAATGTCCATCACATTTCGCGCAAACTAAGGCTGGATAGACTATAGTTCAACTTTTAACATAACAATCAATCGTTAAAAAATTACTCAACGCATCTTTTCATCACCACCTCTACCGAAGCCGACGCGATATAATCAAGCCGTGGCACTGATTTTGTGACGTCTTGCGAAAATAAATTTAAGAACAAAACAAGAATATTTAAAATTTAAAGTAAAATGATTTATTAAAAAAGTAAATGGCCCATGTTTGACTTTAATGCATTTTATTCTACTGTATTTACTTAGTTATCTAAAATACAAAATTTATGACCAACTGACAACAACCTCTTGTCCACAAAA